>JARFIW010001147.1:1200000-1582500 GCA_036346225.1 Platerodrilus igneus
TCTTGTTTCTTTGACTCCGGGACATTTTCTGAACCTGAAGCCGTTAAATTCCTCAATTCCTGAACCTAGAGGTCCTAAGATTGCTATAAATCGACTTACTAGATGGCAACTTATCCAACAACTTCGACTTGCTTTCTGGAAGAGATATTCGTTGGAATATTTAAATTCTTTACAGCAGCGGCTAAAATGGGATAAGTCCACTCCCGCAATACAGTTAGGTGTATTAGTGCTGCTAAAAAATGATGTCACATCCTCCTTTCGTTGGCCGCTAGGTCGTGTTATAGAAGTACATCTCGGCGACGATGGACATGTTCGAATGGCTACTATAAAAACAGCTACCGGTACTTTTAGAAGGCCAGTTATTAAATTGTGCCCTCTACCTACTTCCTAATTCGTTTTACTTTCCCCCTTTTTTTCTTTAGAAATATTTTTCGTTTTCCATTTTTCGTTTTCTATTTAAGTTGTTTTAGGGAAAACACAGTGTGTTTTCGGCGGCCGGCATGTTCGCGCAACAAATATTAAAATTCATATTTCATTAAGTCGCGTTCGTGTATTTACCACAATCGACGTTTCAGCTGAGACGATAAACTATTTTACCTGTGCGCGCATTGTCTACTCCTTGTTACACCTATCTGTAAGGGAGTAAAATTATACCAGTTACCTCGGGACTGCTGCACTGGCTGCAAACTCCGTCTCCCCAAGTATGGCAGAATCTAAACAAAACACTAAATTTTGCTTACTAAAAACGCATAGCCTAAGCTATAATAACTTAAGAGCATGAGACATCTATGGCTTCCTCAGGGGTGGGCTGACCTGTATAGCTTAACACAGTAGTGTACCATTTAATGCACTAAGTCACATCACACCAGTTCAATAAATAAAATAATTGAAGGGCAAAAAAATATTTCTAATGTTGCAGTAATATATGTACAATAAAACAATGATTTGCCTTGATTCATTAAGTAAAACTTCAGACTGCAAAACTATATACAACCTGACATAAACTTTCATATGTCAATAATTATTATGTACAATTAATGGAAAATTAATTCATATTAAATCTTTACAATCAAATTTAAAGCGCCGATAATGGTCTGAGCTCACACCCTCATCAGTGTTACACTGTATGTTAATGTATAATATGTGTACCAAGCCTTTATGCAAATTTGCTATATGTTCAAAGTGAAATGAAAATTAGGTAACGTCATTCTAGTTCAAATTTAATGTGTAGTAATTGCGGACTGATACCGTAATTAAATTATCGAGCAGGTATTAATAACTTACTAACAATTTTAAAATAGCAATGAATTTAAACCGCCGAAATGTTTACACTTGGAGTAATTAAATTTTGTTTCAAACCTCGATCCGATTAGAAGCAATAATTACCTAGTTACAGGATTTGTAGTACAACAACAACCATCTGTCTGCCAACAGCCCAAACCTAGCCTCCAGCTGCGACCTTGACTTGGCTTGACCTTTGTGATGAACATGAAATTGTACAATATCAGCCACCTTTGCGCTCCAACTTGCACGTGTGGATTCGTCACCTGTTATTTGCATTAAATTCTCATGGTACAGCCTCCTAGTAAATTCCGTTTTAATCAAGTCCAATTTTTAAGCAACGTCATTAGATTACTGGAAACCACCTTCGTTCAAGAAGTTGCCGTAGTAATCTAATTTAAATTAACTATAATAGTTTGATTCCGCCGTAACTTGACAGCTAAAATTTGTAATACTTCATTAACAAATTTTATTTAAAAGAAATCTTACATACCACTATCCTGCTGTAAGTTTCGTTAAACAAAACTGTTTAAATCGGACTCGCTTCTTTGCGAGAATTCTCAATATCAAATAATTTTCTCCAAACATCTTCTTGCTTGCAAGATCAACTCAACAAGAAGGAGGAAACCCAAGCGACCCCGAGTCAAGCCGTTATATCTCGAATCCCTACTCTGTTCTATCTGGTTTTATTTGCAATAGAAATTTATACTACCATAGATGTATACACACGTAATTAGGGTTGCCTACCATAGTGATACTAGCAGGATTTTATACTGCTACACTACCCCTTCCCACATGAGAAACTCTCATCATGAAGAAAACAACTTTTCTGAAGAAGATCAGCCTCCCTTCGAAAAAACATGGGGTCCCACCAGGCTAACCGGACAGCAAGGTGCAAACCCACCTCCCTTAAAGAGAACCAACTCCCAGCAGAAACGTCTCCCTTTAGGTGTAGACAACTTAATTTACTAAGAATCTGGCTTGAGATCTTGCACATGCCAGACTCCAATATCCTTTCCGTTGCAATCCCGCAATCTGTAAGTGACTGTACCCGTTTGCTCAATGATTTTGCAGCGCACATATTTCGGTGCTAATTTCTGTGAAAAAGCATCAGATGCTTTGGACTGAGCCATATTTCTTTTCCACACATAGTCTCCTTTCTTATACGCGATTGCTCTTCGTCGCAGATCATATGTTTTTTTATTGCGCTGGTACGCCCTGTGGAGTCTTCCTTTCACTTCCTTATATAGACTTGATAAATTATTTATATCTTGAACCAACTGTTCCCTGGAATGGACATTTAGTTCTTGATCGGTAAACTCGGAGAGTTTTCCATAATACTCCCTAGTTATTGGTATGGATCTCCCAAAATTTAAAAAGGCTGGTGTGTGGTTAGTAACTTCACTAACTGCGTTGCGTATAGCGTGTCCCACTTTAAATAAGTGTTTGTCCCATTTCTTGTGGTTGTCTGTGACATATGACCTTAAGGCTGTAACTATTACTCGGTTAGTTCTTTCCACCGGGTTCACCTGCGGGTGATAGTTTGCGTTGTACCATATTTTTTGGATTTTATATTCTTCTGTGAATTTTTTGAATCTATTACTTACGAACTGTGACCCATTATCAACGACTATTATTTGCGGCACTCCATAAATTAGAAATACTTGGTTTTCTAAGAATGTAGTTATACTGGAACTAGTTGCTTGTTTGAGTGGTTGGACTAGTATATATTTCGTGAACCAGTCATGCACTGATAAGATGTACTGATACCTTTTGCTCGATCTTGGTAATGGTCCGATAATATCAACGGAGATCATTTGGAATGGGTATTTCACGTCCCTTTCCTTTCCCATTAATCCTGATTGAGTAAAGGTGGCTGCTTTTGCTCCTAAGCAGATTTGGCACTTTCTGACATATCTACTTATATCTATCTTCATCTTCGGCCAGTAATACATTTCTGCTATTTTTGCATGTGTTTTGTATGTACCAGATGTGCAGAAGTTGATATATCGTGACATTGTCGTATTATGTCTTCTCGGTTTGCCCGTGGAAGGACTTGTTTCCATTGTATCAGGTTTGATTTTATCCTGTGTTTAGCTTCTATGTACTTATACAGCAACCCGTTTTCTACTTTCCAAGTTGGAAAGTTGTCTGGGTATTCATCCACTTGTTGAAGCATTTTGTTGTACCATGGGTCGTTTTGGCTATTGTCCACTTTTATCACATTTAAGCTTATGGGTGCTCTTGAAAGTGCGTCTGGGACGACATTATGTTTGCCCTTACGGTGTACTACTTTGTAAGTGAATTGTGATAATCTTAGGCTCCATCGTTGTAGTCTCCCAGATGGGTTTTAAGCCTGTCCAACCAGAGTAACGAGTAATGGTCGGTGATGACTGTGAAGGTATCTCCCTCTATGTATGGCCGGTATTTTTCCACTCCAAAATTACTGCCAATAATTCCTTTTCGGTTGCTCCATATGCTCGTTCTTGTTTCGACAAGGACCTGCTTGCATATGCTATAACCTTCTCTTGCTCCCTTCACCTTGCAATAAAATTGCTCCTAGTCCAACATCAGATGCGTCTGTTTGTATTATGAATTTTTGGGAAAAATCCGGACTAGTTAAAATGGGTGCACTGATCAACAACTCCTTTAATCGTTGGAAAGCACATTCTGCTTCCTGATTCCATTTAATATTTTTTTTTATTGAACGACCTTTAATGAGTTCTAGAATTGGATCAGCTAGTGTAGAAAAATTTTGGATAAACCTTCGATACCACCCCACCATTCCTAAAAATCTTTTTATTGAGCGTACCGTTGTGGGTGTTGGAAAGTTCGTTATAGCCTTCACTTTTTCCGGATCTGTACGTAATCCTTCCCTGTCGATTACATATCCTAGGTATTTTAGTGATGGTCTGCAAAATTCACATTTTTCCAAATTTATTATTAATCCGGCCTCTTCATGGCCTTCTGTACTTCTTGTAGAGTTTTCATATGCTCCTCAAAAGTAGGCGATGCTATGATCACATCGTCGAGATAAACCCATACGTATCAAAGCGTGGTCCTAAAATGCTGTCCATGAGCCTTTGTAAAGTTTGAGGACTGTTGCAAAGGCCAAACGGCAGTACGGTAAATTCATACAACCTCTTCTTGGCACTGTAAACGCAGTTTTCTCACAAGACTCAGGCGTTAATCCTATCTGATAAAACGCTTTTTAGATCAATTGACGATAAGAATTTAGAATCCCTAAACTTGTCTAAGATGTCGTTTACAAATGGTAAACCGTAGGCATCTTTTTTGTGACAGAGTTCAGTTTCCTTCCATCAAACACACACGCATGTCTCCATTCTTCTTTTCACCAAAACTAAAGGCGAGTTCCATGGTGAGTTTGATGGTCTTATCACTCCTTGCTCTAACATCTTGTCAACTTCCTCATTTAACTGCTTCAACATTGCTGGTGATATGGTGTGATATCGCTGCTTTATTGGTTGTGCATCTCCTGTATCAATGTGATGTATTGCTTTTGAGGTTCTTCCCAATCCAGGACCACTTATGGCTTTATACTGTTCTTTTATATCCTCCAGTAGTTTTACTTGTTCTGGGGTGAGATCTTCTGTTGAACATATTGCCTGTTGCGTTAACATTGAGATTTTTACGTTGTCTTCTGTTTGAAATGTATTATCTGCGAAGTTAGTTCTTAATTTAAAAACCCTACATACATCTGAGCCAAGTATCACACTTGCCTTTATTGATGTCGAGACTGTAGCAATTATGTCTTGTTTCCTTTCGTTTATTTCGAGTGGTAAAACGACTTGTCCTAACGCCGGTTGCTTTTTTCCATCGGCTGTTTCTAATACCGTATTAGTACTTTTTTTTATAATTTTTAAACCTTGTTGTTCTAGAATTTGTAATCCCATATTACCTACTACTGTATGAGTGGCTCCCGTATCAAGCAGTGCTAGCAGCGGTTGATTTTTTATTCGTACATATATGAATGGTCGTGGATCTTACTCTTTTGCATATAGCAGTGAATTAAGCTTCTTATTTTGTGGTCTCATGAAGTCCTTAACTTTCTCAAGCCATTGCTTCCACTCCATTTCGTCAGCCTTTATGCCTTCTTTTGCGTTTCGCCGGCCGCGAGTGAAACTGGCAGATATTCGTTTTTTTCTTCGTTGAACATTTAGGACAATTTGTGTATGTAACTTCCTTAGTTCCACATATGTAGCAAAATAGAGTCCTATCTTCTGGGCATCGGTGATACGTGTGTCCATTTTTGTTGCAGTTATAGCAAGCTAGATCTAAACTCTTTGGCTTTGGCCTAGTCTTCTTGTATTTGCTGGCATTGTTGAAAGCTATTTCTTGCGTGTCTTTTTTGGTTGCTATCGCATGTAACGTTTTCATGTCGGTTGCTGCTGTGTATGCTAAATCTGGTTCTAAAAGCGATGTGATTTTTGTGCTAGCTCAGTCGGTAGAGCATGAGACTCTTAATCTCAGGGTCGTGGGTTCGAGCCCCACGTTGGGCGCCACGTGTCTACTCCTTGTTACACCTATCTGTAAGGGAGTAAAATTATACCAGTTACCTCGGGACTGCTGCACTGGCTGCAAACTCCGTCTCCCCAAGTATGGCAGAATCTAAACAAAACACTAAATTTTGCTTACTAAAAACGCATAGCCTAAGCTATAATAACTTAAGAGCATGAGACATCTATGGCTTCCTCAGGGGTGGGCTGACCTGTATAGCTTAACACAGTAGTGTACCATTTAATGCACTAAGTCACATCACACCAGTTCAATAAATAAAATAATTGAAGGGCAAAAAAATATTTCTAATGTTGCAGTAATATATGTACAATAAAACGGTATGTAAAAAAACAATGATTTGCCTTGATTCATTAAGTAAAACTTCAGACTGCAAAACTATATACAACCTGACATAAACTTTCATATGTCAATAATTATTATGTACAATTAATGGAAAATTAATTCATATTAAATCTTTACAATCAAATTTAAAGCGCCGATAATGGTCTGAGCTCACACCCTCATCAGTGTTACACTGTATGTTAATGTATAATATGTGTACCAAGCCTTTATGCAAATTTGCTATATGTTCAAAGTGAAATAAAAATTAGGTAACGTCATTCTAGTTCAAATTTAATGTGTAGTAATTGCGGACTGATACCGTAATTAAATTATCGAGCAGTTATTAATAACTTACTAACAATTTTAAAATAGCAATGAATTTAAACCGCCGAAATGTTTACACTTGGAGTAATTAAATTTTGTTTCAAACCTCGATCCGATTAGAAGCAATAATTACCTAGTTACAGGATTTGTAGTACAACAACAACCATCTGTCTGCCAACAGCCCAAACCTAGCCTCCAGCTGCGACCTTGACTTGGCTTGACCTTTGTGATGAACATGAAATTGTACAATATCAGCCACCTTTGCGCTCCAACTTGCACGTGTGGACTCGTCACCTGTTATTTGCATTAAATTCTCATGGTACAGCCTCCTAGTAAATTCCGTTTTAATCAAGTCCAATTTTTAAGCAACGTCATTAGATTACTGGAAACCACTTTCGTTCAAGAAGTTGCCGTAGTAATCTAATTTAAATTAACTATAATAGTTTGATTCCGCCGTAACTTGACAGCTAAAATTTGTAATACTTCATTAACAAATTTTATTTAAAAGAAATCTTACATACCACTATCCTGCTGTAAGTTTCGTTAAACAAAACTGTTTAAATCGGACTCGCTTCTTTGCGAGAATTCTCAATATCAAATAATTTTCTCCAAACATCTTTTTGCTTGCAAGATCAACTCAACAAGAAGGAGGAAACCCAAGCGACCCCGAGTCAAGCCGTTAGATCTCGAATCCCTACTCTGTTCTATCTGGTTTTATTTGCAATAGAAATTTATACTACCATAGATGTATACACACGTAATTAGGGTTGCCTACCTATAGTGATACTAGCAGGATTTTATACTGCTACAGCATATGTAGAGTCGGTTTTCAGTTTTCGTTGAGTAAAGTCGCTTTCGTCGTTAAGAGGAGTCGCTTTAGTTTCCGTGGTATAAAGACGTGTTTGTGTTTATGTCCAACATTATATGTACTATCATAAATCGATGTTTACGTTCGGTATTAAATTATGTTAGTGCAAATATCCATATCTTTTTTTCCAATTCCTTCAACATTTAGAAGATCGAGACAATTACACATGTGCTGTTTCCAATTGGTAAGTGACTTTTTTTTACCTGTGATTTGTTAGTTTACGTACATTGATACAACTCTGTTATTGGTGGTCCGTTTATTATCGAAGGAAAATTTATTACATTTTGTCCGATGTCGGGGTTGTATTAACACCCTGCATGCAATCTTTTTCTGCATGAATATTAATTTATACTACTTTTATTTAAAACGTCCTAAAATTTCTAAACAAATCATAATATCTATCGATCAACAAGCTTGATCTCCTGCCACTTGAAATTAGTTTTCATCAAGTATTTACTTTATAAAATTTTGCCTTATAAAATCAAACAACTGCATAGCAACTCACGTTACAAAATCACTACAAATAAGTTCTAACACCTGCAGGGAATATGTTTCAACCAGAGCTGCACATAAGTTTATGGCTTTCTTTTAAAAGATAAGGCCACTTAACCATCTGCCTTGTAAATGAACACTTGGAAAATGTTTGTTATCTATACCAAGTTATACTTCCATCAAGCAGTGTGCTTATCCTGCAGCTGTGCAGGTGTTAAAAGTAATAAGATTGTTTACCTTTTTGAACAATTCTTTGTTAGCCGTTATCCCCTTGTTGGCAAGCTGTTACAACTGGTATTTTTGCAGCTATTGTCTGAGAATTCTTTACAACTGACTCTTTGGCGATATTTTTGAATGCCAAACACCTTGCCCATACATGGTTCTTTTCTTATAAATACAGACTGTGCTTTAAAAGCAGAACATTTGAATACAACACCCTTTTAGCGAAAAGACATGTTGTAAGTCGCGATTTTAAGATGCTGCTTGTAAGTAGCCCACATTCCTGAATCCTGTAAGATGAGACCAGAGAGGTAGACAACTTGGTCTAAGGTACAGTTTTTTTGCTTGCTTTACTTATGTTGCTATTTTAGAAAGTAGACTTTTTTTGGTTGATTCCCCAGTAAATTGCAGACGGTACATTGCAAAGTTACGTCCACAGTGCATTAGTAATTATGTAATTAATTGCAAAGTCATTTAAACCAAAGCTCATGTTAGAGCATTTGTTACTGTTACCTTCTCTTGGTACATTCTGTTAATGTCAACAAATTCTAAATTAGAATAAGTGAACACCCAGTTCATTTGCGTTAAGGTTATGTTATAGAAATTTTAATGTTACGTTATTTATTAAGGAGGCGCACTTCACAAAGCAGCATGTATAATTATGTATACTTCTTTGTAGGTAGAATTACTGTAAAGTTTATGTTTAATTTTCTTTTGTATATGTTTAGGGTTTGAAGCCAAGTAAGTATCTAGATTCTAAAATTTTATATTTGCTTACCAGTTATATTTTTATGTTATGTAATATGCAAATTGATACTTTGTTTAGCTTACGTTGGGACAGGACGATTGCGCAAATTATTGGTTTTTTTGTTGTTTTGTAAATATCCCGTTTGGGACTATGTTTATTAAAGGTTTGAAATAAAATACTTGTTGAGGTTTCAAATTTGTTCTTTCTGTATCACCCACCCCACTCTACGTCGTTTTTAAGCTAGCCCAAAATCTAATATTTTTGGATTTTGATTTTACTATTCTGTCCCTGTTTTGTTGCAGTATTCAGTGTAGGCAATTTCCTTTACTTACTGCTTACTTTCTTGTGTGCACAGAATATTGTAACACCTTCAACTTATTCTGTGTGACAATGGTCCTCGGTCTACATCTAAAGATTTTCAAATTTTCGTGACTAATTACAAAGAATAAAATATTTGGTTCAATGCTAAAATCTCACACCTCTAAGTAAATCCTACCGAAAGACTTATTCATGTCATTATTACCGCTATCTCATCTTATATTGATTCCCACCATATCAAATGGGATGAAAATATCTATAAAATTGCACAAGCATTATATGTATCTCCAAGCATGGAGGTACTCAATTTTCACCTTCAATTTTAGTTTTTGGATGATATATTGTTGGTTTGTCCCAAAGCGTCAAATGCTAATATAGACACTTGGGGTTCCTAAAAATCAGAGATGAGCCTAAATACGAAAAGTTAAAGGGTGGTTAGAATATTATAGAAACACTTATAACTTGCGGGCTAAGCTTAAGAGTTACTGTATGCAGAGAGACATGAGCTAGGGTCATGGGCGATTTTGTTGACAAAAAAATTTTTAGATACCACTGTGTTTATGAAAACATCAACGAAAGAGAAACCACAAGGAAAATGCAGAAACCCTCTGGTACAACAAAAAAATTATTAGTGACCTACCTCATCAATGGACCCACGACTGAAACATAAAACAATTAAGTTATCACAGAGAGAAACACCATATGTGTCCTCACAATAAATATGTACCTGTACTTTTCAAAAATGTGTCAAACTCATTGTTAAAAAAATTAGATGTTTGAAGTCAAAGATATAATGTTCACTAGAGTACAAACAAGTTTAAAGGTCAAAAGTCGTTTAAGGTATTTACAAGAAGTTATCTTGGACTTCAATCGGACAGGTTTGGCATGTTTGGATCACAATTAAATTACTTATCTACACATGTGTAACAAATGAACTTCGATCTACATTCAACGAACTTGATCTCTGTTATATATAAAACTTTAAATTATTAAGTTTGATAAGAAAATTATTTAACACAAATTTTCATAACACTGATTTTTAAACTGAAACTAAATAAAAAAGTTTATACTCTTGCTTAGAATAATTTCAATAATTGTAATAGCATTTTATGTGTTTATTCGTGCAATGATAAAAATTTCAACTATAAACAATATAAAGAAAGTCAAACACTTACTGGTATCAATTCCCGTAATAACAAGGTTTCTAAAGCACCCGATTTATGTACAAGCAAAAACTTCTTTTTCAACAACCATTCCAAAGCTGAAGTAATAATTTTCATCTTGACAACAAAATTTCTGTCATTAAACTTTTAAACGAAACAGCTGACGCCGTGATGTATTCAATCCAAGTAACAATAAACACCATGTGTACTCTTTTATTATTTCTTGATACATAAATTTTCTACATATAACTAAAAATTCTATTCCATAATTACATTGTAAAATATTTTAGTGGTAGCGGCAAAACCCGGCACCTATAAATGACTAAACTTTAATGCTATTGCAAATAGTGATTCTCAAACACCAGCTGGCACAAAACTGGGCCAACATCTTTATCACCACTTTTTAATTACAACCGCATTGAAGTCAAAATGACTAATTTTTTTAAAGAATTAAATCTTTTATTGATTGATACTCACTTCGTGTGCCGGTGATAACCTCTGACAAAACGTACAACTCGAAAATAACAATGTTTAATGAACTTTCAAATACACCTGACTTGAGAAGCAATAACAATAAAAACCAATAGCGAAACACGAATGTACACAACAAGGAAGGATGCCACAATGATATTAATATTTATATTAATTGTTTGAATACTTAAGATGAACTGTAAAACCAAATCAGCATAATTTAAAGTAGCTATATGATAAATATATGCAAAAATTTGCACAGGAATTTTATTATATTACGATATTCCAATTGATGATAATAATTATGGTTCTTTTCCTGGTGATACTGATGTAATTGAATTTGCACTACTATTTCAAATATGAATACACCTTATAAGTCACGTAATTAGTTCATAACAAAGCTTTTTATTCATCGAGCGGAGCACTTTGATTAATGCAAAGTCGACTTCATATTCTAGACGTGAATCTCAATTATATTATTAAACGCTTCAAATGTTTCCTTGATAAATAACAAATTTGTTTTAACATTGCTCATTATCACGCATATGATGTTTTTTATTGCATACAATAACAAGGAACTACTTAACTGACCATTAGAATTTATGTAAATTTATTACAGCAAAATAAACAACTCTTTTTTATTGAAATTTCTATCAAAATACTGCACGAATCATATGAGTAAAACATCCATCCATTTAGCTAATATAAAACGTAGCGTCATACACCAAACATTTTCAGTGAAAGTTTCTGCTTATATAATTAATTATTGCGAATTAGGATTTTGCCCTTATTGACGAAAATAACATTTTTTCTTATTATTTTATATACACACAAGATGGTCCAGAATTTTGTACCATACCTGATAGAACGTTTAAAAATAAGTGTTCTTTTTTGGATTTCTTTTTTTCAAAAACTCGAGAAGGCAGATATAACCTTGTAAATGGATGAAATGAGAATCATTTTGTATAAATATTTTTCAGACACTTTTGTATAATGGGTAATTAAATTGATCAAGGAATAGTTTTTAATGGTGCATGTGAACTTGGGTATTTTTTTAATTTGCAATTATATCAACAAATTTTTCAAAAATATTATTTTCTAGACTCTTCTACGTAAGAAATGTATACTTGTTATATTTCGATAAATATTACGGTTTTCATGTAATTTAAAGTAAAAGTAATTGTGTATTTTTATGTAACTTTAACAAAGTTTTTTAATAAGTCAACTAGACTTAGGAATAGAATTTTATCATGACTTAATACTTGATTTTCTATTAAATTTAAGTGATGCCTAAAAGCAATTGAACTATTTTAATAATATTTGCTGTATTTTTGAAAGTTAAATTTGTTAAACATGCCGCTTTTGTAAAGTGTTTCAAATTTTTGTCCTGAATATGACAAAGTTTTCATTTTCTGAGTTGACAAACATACCTTTGGTATTGGGAAAATGTTTCGGAAATGCTGCTGTGGTTGTAAGAAGTTATAGAGAAAAGTTTCCAAATAATAATGTGTATCTCCTATGCAAGAAATAAGTTTTTATGGTAGCCATGGAATTTTCTTTAGCCCGGAAATGCATATTTCTCAAATTAAATGTACCTTGTTTTGTAAATGTGGCTTCATCCATAAAAAGAATGCTGTCTAAAAAATTTGCATTATTTTGCATTTTGTAATACATCACAGAAGTCAAGTTTGAATGGCGTGTTGCCAGGTAATAATTCCTATACTTGCCGATAGTGATATGGGCGCACCTGCTATTCATGCAAAACGTTTAAAATACTTTGATAGGAAATGTTTATTCCTTATCCTAACTTACTTGTACTTAACGTCATATCATTCGTTATCGTATCGAGAATTTATTGTTTAATGTAAACAGTTCTTGCTCCTCTAGGATGGCCAGCATCTGCATTTCTTTTACCACAATAACCAGTTCCTTTAAGTCGTGGTTCAGTACTTAAAAAGTTTAGGCATAGAAGGCACCTCTATTTACAAACTTTTCTCTATAGTATCTTAAAATCTGAGCAACATTTCTTAAACATTGTCCCAATACTAAAGGTATGTCTGTCAACTCAAAATATGAATAGTTTGTCATAATCAGGACAAAATATGAAAAAGTTTACAAAAATAGCATGTGTAACTATTTTAATTGTCGAATATACCACAAATGTTATTGTAATAGTTCAATTGTTTTTAGATGTCACTTAGATTTCATAGAAAGTTGATATTAAAGTGTCGTTGATAAAACAAGTTTCTATTCCCAGGTTACTTGACTTATTAAAGGACTTTATTAGGCTTATATAAAATTCAAGTTAATTTTTACTTTAAATTATTCAAAAACCATGATATTTATTGAAATGTAACCAGTATACCTTTTGTGAATCTGTTATTCGAAAGCGTCTGAAAAATATTTATAGATAATGAGTTTTATTTAATCCTTTTACAGATTTGTGTTTCTCTTATTCAGATTTGGGAAAAACTGTGCTTAAATAAGTACACTTAGTTTTAAACATTCTTTTTGATTTTAAGAATTATGTATAACACAAAAATATTTTTTCTTTACTAAATTACAATTGCTATTTACATAATCAAATAAACAAAATTTAAAAATCAAAATTTATTCTTTTACACACTGTAAATAAATATCTACAATATTAAACTCAAGAACACAACTCTCAAAGTACCCTTTTCCGAAACCCCATACCTTTTTGAAAAGCAATGCATATTAAACTATACATGTAGGGTTTGGGTTTTTCTTAGCTTTAACAAAATTTCAAAGAAATTTTTCTTAAGCTTACCAAAGCACTCATTAACTTTTAATTAACTTAAAGTACTACATTTTTGTGGAGATTTTTTGAGAAACGACTTTCATAAAATAGTATATGACACCGAATATGAAATTATTAAATTTCATGACTCTAAAGTTTGTATAAAACATGGAACAAAGCTATTTATTGTGACAGCTATGGAAACTTCAAACTGCCATTAGAGTTAATAAGTTACTTAGAAAGTGGGAGAGACTACATAATTAGCTGCAATTATCAACAAGAAAAATTATATGGAAGTATACTGTGTGGATACGTCAGCTTAACATTTCTAAATAGTAACAGGAGGTGATACTATTGTAGAACTGCAAACTATGTCATACAGGTCGTAACATTCCTTTGGAAATATTAGAGCGAATGCCTGTTGTCAATTAGTAATTTATTTAAGGGCAATCTTAAAAACTGGTTTATTGTTATTTATTTTGGGAAATGTTATCATTGTTATAGGCATTACCTAGCATAAAAGAAGCTTTTGCATTATATAGGACCTTGTCTAGAGGATATTTTACCAATACAGTTATGTTCAATTGCATTGTTTTAGGTTTTGATATATCTTCAGTTTTATTACCAATTAATACGTTGCTTGTAATATTCTTGGTGCAGATTTCAATGTTGAATGTATTTTACAAGATATTGTGTGGTATTGTCTATTTCAGTCATGTCATAATTAGTGGGTATAAAATATAAAACCTTCTTAAGCTTATTTAGTACTGATATGAATAAAGGTTTTGCCTGGCACATGGTTTAAAATAGTGTATTCATCATGTAATTATTTAAAGGTCCATTTACGAATCTTTGTTCATTCTGTTTCCAATTTTCAAAGAGTTTTTAATTGGAATGTAGCATTTTTTCTAAGGCTTGAAATTGCCATTTTGCGCTTTGGAAGAAATCCCCTAATTCTGTATTTTCATTTGGAGTTTTTTGTGGAACATATACCTGAAACCTACCTCTTCTAGATTTCCGATGGTAATTCTTTCATCTCCCAGAGTTTAGACAGAATTTTGCGTAATTGGTCAATGGATTCACTTTTTGTATTAGCATTTTCTTGCAAACTTGGGTCTGAATATTTTCCATCCACTATCCAACATAAATGGGTTTGTACTAGATTTGGACAGTTTTTCCCTAAACTGATTTTGTTTGGAAGTAAGAGGTTTTTTGATATTTATTGTTTCCCATCTGATGGAATGCCAAGTTCTGGATCACCTAAATGACAATTAGATGGAATTTTGAAGACAACGTAAATTGGTAGTTAAGAAATTTCAGAGGTAATGGAGTACAAAATGCTGCAACTAATTTTTAGTTTTTATTGTTTGCACGTTGAATGGATTACAATATCTACCATACCTTTAGTTAGAAAAGGCGTATTATGAATATCAAAACCCTATAATGGTATTTAGTAGATATTTAGATGTATTTTGGAAACCAGGCCCTGTAATGAAAGAAATTTGACTGACGTCATCAAGTACAGCTCTTACTTAGATTGGAGTTTCGGTTACAGAATATAACGTAATCATAGCAGTGGTTAAAATAACCTTTACGTTTTCAGTACATATGGCATGGAATACGCAACTATAGAAGTTTGAGAATGCTTGACTACATTGCTGAAAATTTCTTATTGGAATTGACTGAAATTTACTCTTATTTCGGAGTTGGTGAATTTGATGCTTAGAAATTTTCTATGCATTTTGCATATTTTACAAATTTTCTTCGCCAATTTTGGTTTTATAAAAATAATAGAAGTAAATTTACCTATATAAATCGAGCTTATATTTGCATAGCGATCAACAAAGCAATAACTTAATTGCTTGACAAGGGAAAAACATCCATTGACCGGTTTTGGTCTTGTGGGCCTCATCAGAATGGAGTAATTTCTAACATCCTTATGAAGTTTGAAGTAACTTTTGTACGATGACAAGGTTATAAAAATACCGCCATCAGGTGGCACACACCAGCACTAGGTTGGGAAGGTACATGATTCAAAACTAAACAGTAATCTTATAGATAGCCATACAAATAAGTTATGCCATTTCAGATTAGCAGAATGTTATAAGCAAAATTTATCTGCAATAAATAACAAACCATTCTCATGACATTGCCCGTTGTCTTGTCCAATAAGACATCATATTTATGAAAGACAATATATCAGTATATCTGCAATCTTCAAATTGAATTTGTGTATAACAAAATAAAATAAGATGTATCTGTAATGATGTTACAAATTCAAAAATATGATATCGGATTGGTGCATAAACCTGGTAAATTATTAAGTTGATGCACTATCAAGAGCATCATTAAAGGATGCTGAAAAACAAACTGCAAGATAGGCTTGGGTTATACTATAAGTACAAAAATAAACTAACAATAAATCAAGGAATAATATTTAAAAATCAATGCATGGTAATTCCCAAAAGTATGCAAAAAGAAATGCTTAATAGAATACATTATGCACATTTAGACATAAATAAATGCATAGCGCTAGCTGAAACAGCAATATTTTGAATTTCAATGAAAAATGAAATCAAGCAATTAGTTATGCAGTGATATTTGCAATAAATATGCAAATTCACAGTTACCGCAACCCTTAGTTTCACATGATATACTTGAAATACCATGGAATAAATTAGGATGTGATATTTTTGAAACAAGAAATACAAAATATTTGCTTATTGTAGATTATTACACAAAATTCGTGGAAGTTGAAAATTTAGGTTCAAACACGACAAGCCACCAGGTTATAAATGTTCTTAAAGCCAATTTTGCAAGATACGGTATACCAATCACCGTAATAACAAATGGTGCTTCTCAATTTAATTCAGAACAATTTCAAAAATTTTTGGAATCGTGGAATTTTAATCACGTAATATCGTCGCCTAGATATCCCCAATCTAATGGAATGGCTGAACGTCACATATAATCGATTAAAAACTGATTTTATAAACTATTGATGATGGAAAAGATATGCATCTTGCATTATTACAATATTGTAACACACCAATAATTCAAAATTGTTCCCCAGCACAAATGCTAATGCCGCGTATGCTACGAAATTATTTACCAACTAACGATAATAAACTTAAACCTAAAATACCAAATATAAAGGAATTCAACAATAAAATTAAAACTAACCAAGCCAACCAACAAAAATACTTCAATAAGCGTGGTACAAAAAAATTACATACATTAATTCATGGCTCTGATATTTTTGTTCAGATAACACCACAATCTAGATGGACGAAGGGTGTTGTATTGGCACGAGTGGGTCAATATAGATATAAAGTCAAACTTGAAAATGGTAGTATACTAATAAGAAATAGCAGATTTATTAAGCAAGGTAATCAGGATCTAGTAGTAATATTAGTAACAATCATAAATGTGTTACAACAATGGAAAATAGGAATGGCCAGGTCACTTCTAAAAAATTTGTACAACTACCTATATTTTCATTGTTTAATAATAAGCGTAACTCTTCACTAAAGCATAGAAATGTAACTAACGATTCTATAAGGAATAGGGTAAATATTAAGTCGCTCATATTTTTACAGTCTGATTTTGACAGATTTCAAATGGAAAATATGATTGACATTGCAGACCCTAGTGATGATGCGCAAAACAATGAACCGCCTCAAAGTGAGATTAGGAATAGATATACTTTAAGAGAGCATCTAGTTAAACTATCATAACGCACAAATTTGTAAATTATTTATATAAATAATTTAGTATTTGTTAAGGAGATGTTAGGAGCGGGAAACATTTGTAGTTTCTTAATACCAATGCGAAGGCGAGTGACACTAAGCCCGCCCCGCCAGGGAGGCAGGCAAGCACTTGTTAATCGCATGTAGAATGATGCATTCAGGTTGATATTAAATAAATACACGTTTAATTGATTAGTGTGTAGTTCTTTTCATCGATTATAAATTCAGTTACAACACAATATAACACTAGCACTTTCAAATTGTTTGCTAGGACCATGTTTAAAATTAAGCGAAACGCGAAAACAATAGGATAATTCTTTGAATTTTTGAAAGTGACGAATGTTGCTCAAGAAGTATGTTGAAAATATTGTTGTTTATAAGTGAATTAAAAATGGACCGCTTTTCTTCTATAGCCATTTCTTCTGTTAGTCGGCGGCCATTGTAAAAGAATCAATGTGTTACCATTCATTACGAGGCAAAGAAAGAAATGATAGGCCATTCCACCACATTTCATTGCGTAATAATTCCAGGGGAAGCATCCCTCTAGAAGCATAATCAGCTGAATTTAAGACTGAAGGAATATATCGCCAAGTAGCAGTGGAAATTATTTCCTGAATATGACTCACTCTGTTGACCACAAAAGTTTTCCACCGGCTAGGGGACAACTTCAATCATGAAAGAATGACTTGTGAGTCAGACCAAGCAGTAACTTCATAAAAAATAATTCGTAATAAATAAGTATCTTGTACGAAAGAAATAAGATCTGCCGAAAGTTTGGCAGCAGTAAGCTCAAGTTTGGCAATAGACAAAGATTTTAGTAGTGCTACTTTCCCTTTGGCACATACCAGAAAAACAAATATTGTTGATAGTTTCAACTCGAAAATAAACCACTGTGCCGTAACCGATTGTTGAGGCATCACAGAAACCCTGTTGTTCGCATTTTTGAAAATTATCTAATAAAACCACGAGGAAGATTGACGCTAGAAAGTTCTGAAAGTTTAGCTTTGAGTTGACCCCACAAATCCGTGATCTTCGGTTCAGGGGTATTATCCCAATCTATTTTTGAAGCCCTAGAAGTTGCATAATATATTTTGCAGAAAGAAGGATTGGACACAAAAACCCTAATGGATCAAAAATTCTCCCTATGTCTGAAAGAATAGTGCGTTTGGTTTAAGGTCTATCACTAATTTGGCAATCGTAAGAAAATGAATCCGAATTTGATTGCCGTTGAAGACCTAGAATCTTTAAGTAGTGGGTTTCTTCTTTGTCGAAGGTTGAAGGCATTTGTCGATCCGAATTTGGGACGATAGTCAGTAATTCAGGTGAATTACTAACCCACTTTCGAAGTCCAAATTCTCCTAGTTTTAGAAGATCGATCAACTCTTGTTGCAACGAAAGACCAGCTGCTACTGAAGAAGTAGTTCCAATGATATCATCAACGTAGGTTTGTGTTTTAATTAGCTTACTAGCTTGTGAAAAACGAATTTTCTCTAAATCAGCAAGCTCGTTTGAGGTGCGCATAGCCAAATATGGAATACAGTTCAAGTCAATTGTAACTGTATTTAATATCCATTTGGATAAAGTATCATCAGGTGAAAATCTCCACAAATTTTTTTGATAATTTCTGTGCGGAGGAGTAATAAGAATCTGATGAAACATGTGTTTAATATCTGCATTAAATACCACAGGGTCTACTCGAAAAATAAGTAGGAGCAAAAATATGCCCTTTTGTAACTAGATCCTGAAAGTAAAGTGTCATTTAAACTTAAGTCATTAGGCCCTTTTACGGAACCGTCCTACACCACACGAAGCTTTATAGTACTTTTATAGTAGTGGCAAATAATAAGAAAACAAAGATTTGTGTACGGTCGGCCAAGTGACATGTGACCGTTTTCCAAATAGTTTTTCATAAAATCAGAATAAGCTAGATATAATGCCGGATTTTTTAGTAATCTAGATTCTAGCATTGAAAATCTGCTAAGAGCTTGGGTGTATGTGTCACCTAATTCAGGCTCGGAATTTCTGAAAGGAAGTGAAACTATGAATTTTCCAGATGTGTCCCTAGTAACTGTTTCTTTAAATATATTTTCACATTTTATTTCTTCATGAGAAAGAAACTTTTTGGAAGGTAATTGTTCGATTTCCCAGAATTTTGGGATAATTGTTTCAACATGATCCCATTCGCTAGTTGTAAATCAAACGAGGGCATGTCGAAACAAACACTTTAAACCACAATTGCATCGAAAGAAAACTTTGGTTTTGATAGATTGTGAGGCTTTATAGCGCAATTAGTAATTACTTTTGACGAAACTGAAGACAATTGGTTCCATCCTAAAATAGAAGTGGAAAACTGACGTCTAATTAAACCTAAACGACGAAGACAGCGTTTGCTTATAAAGTTAGATTAACTTCCAGAATCGATTAAAATACAGATTTTCAGAAAGTTATTCCTACCGTCATGAATATCGATGACTGACGTAGCTAAAAATACCATACTCAGACAATTTAAATTAATAGTATTTACCACAGTCGTCGACTGCACAATGGTAGAAGTAGAAGGAATGGCATGATTACTAGGAATAATGTTCATATCTGACACATTTTTGAAATTGAAGTTGAATTGCTAACCTTTGTAATATGTAAGGTAGAATGATGTTTGGAATGACGAGTGCGACAACGATAAAGCGAGTTGCAACATTGTACACTGTGAGAATGATTTAGGCAATTGGTGCATAAATTGTTTTGTTTTACATGTGCGTTTGTCATTTGGAGATTTTCCAGTAATTTGTGACATTTTGATAGCACATGTGCTTCTTGCCACAAATAACATTTTAAATTAGAATCTGTTGGCGTAACGGATATACTATTGCAATGCGAAAATGAAGGCTTATTGTAACTGGAAAATCGAAATATGATAAGATTCACCTATTTTAATCTGAACTTGGTTCAGAGTATTATAGTGAAATCTGGTCATAATGTAAACAAACGAAACTACCTTGAAATAGTTAAACTGGTATTGTAAATTATCAATTTTGTACAGAAAACATCTGGGGAATTTTCTATTTTCTGAATAATATAAGTGCATTAACTAGGATAATATTGGAAATTGGTATCTGGATTCGTAAGGACCAGCAATGTTGCACTATCAGTGGGTTGTGGGATTCATCTCGCTAACAACATTTTAAGAAAGCAAGTGACATGATGTAATTCTAGGTTTTCAATTATAATCTTAATCAATATGCACGTTGTAAATTCAAAAAAACTCACTGTATACAAATGCTGCTTCTTCAGAAGTTGACTGTCACTGATCAGTGCTCTGGTGCATCAGGAAACGTATAGCACTTGCACTCTGAAACTAATACGTTCCCGGAAAAATGTAAAAGTATTGTTAAATAGCAGAATGGCACATTTTTACTCTATGAATAGTAATTAACGACTTTGTCTTTATCACGTTGCTTGACAACATGCATTTATAGTTTTGAAATTAAAAGTAAATTGAATATTGTAATAATAAATACAGGCAACCACCTTGCATTAACAGATATTAAATCCAAACCATCCTACATAGTTTTATTATAATTTACCTGTATTGGTGATAAGATATCTGCTACCAGATTTTTGGCCTTTTTGGTAGTCAAATTCCTGCAATTTTAAACTCCATATGGTTAACCTAGAATTCGGGTCGTTAATTGACAATAACCAAACTAACCATTTGAGATCAAATGTTATGATACAAAATCCAATTTTATAACAGCAATAAATTCTGGAATAACAGTTTCAATTTTTGTTTTATGCATTGAAATCTGGTCTTTATCTATATTAACAGATATTTTGCTTTTAAGGATAAAAACTATGAGGATTGAGTTCAAAAAGGAATGGAATTTGTTTTTGCCTTATCGCTAAGATCCCTTTCATAGTCTATCGTAACTTCTCATCATCATTAGGTCTTCAGTCCTGGACCTGGTTAGACGCGCACCATCATTGTTTCCTATTCTGAACTAACCTACAGATTTCCCTAAAATTTGCACAGTCTGCATCTATCACTATCTGATCTAGGTCTACATCTACCTCTTTTTTCCTATCTCTGCTTATAATATATCCCATACTATTCCCCAAAAATGCCTTATAACGTATTCTGCCTGTCTATTTCTCCTATTTTTTCCCACAGATATCCTTGTTCCCTTACTATTTCTATAACTTATTTGTTATTAACTTTGTCTGTCCATCCTCATACATCTGAAGCACAGCATTGCAAAAGCCTGCTACCATTTTTCTGTCTGCTTTGCCCTACTGCCTGTATTTCATAGGCATATTGTGCTGTGCTCCACACATATGCTTTCAACAATTTTCTTCTTGTTTCTGTTTGTTGTCTTTCATCATAGGCGCTGTTCTTTCTTGTTAGATGCAGTTTGGTCCCTTTCTATTGTTTTAGAATTATATACCCTATTTCTATGACATTTAGTGGTTGCGGGGGGGGGGAGCAGCCTGTGGCTGCCAAGTTCCCCAGCACTTGAACATTTACCGATTTAATATTTTTCCAAGATATTTTTCGCACAGTAAACATTAGTTGCAGATATTTCACAACCAACAACTAGTTGTTTATAATAATCATCAGATTTATCTGCGCATATTTTTTCATCATTAGGTTTTCCATCTCAAAACAGTTTCCTGAAATTCTCACACAGTATGTATACAGCTGGGTTCCTCTTCTATTGTTTTCTAATTTTATGCCCTATTTCACCGAGATTCAGTGAAGGGGATTAAGCAGCCTGTGACTACCAAGATCCCCCAACACTTAGACATTTGCCAAAATAATAGTTTTCCAGTAAATCCTTTCACACAATTAACGTTATTCTAAAATATTGCCCAACCAATACTTGTAGTTGCTTATAATAATCATCATGTTTAAGTACAGTTACTTTCTTCGTCATTAATTTATCCATCTTGGAACTGGTTGGATGCGTACCTTCATTGATTTCTATTCTGAGCTAGCCTACACATTTCCCTGACACTCCTACAGCCTACATCTTTCACTATCTGTGTGCAGTAGTCTAGCCTAGGTCTACCTCTTCTTCTCTTTTTTCCTATCTCTGCTTCTAATATATTCCACACTATTCCTTCATGCCGTGGTATGTGGCCTATCATCCTATCTCTGCTATTTTTTACCGCTTTCCATGTATCTCTTTTTTCCGTTACCATATTTAGTACCTCTTCGTTCTTAACTCTGTTTGTCCACATTTCAAAGACTTCTACCTTTTTCTTGTCCGCTTCTCCTACTGTCTAGGCTTCACATCCATACAGTGCTGTGCTGCACACATATGTTTTTAAGCAATCTTCTCCTTGTTTCTATGTTTGTTGTCTTTGAACACAGTAGTTGCTTTTTCTTATTAAATGTAGCACGACCTTGTGCTAATCTTTGTTTTATATCTTTTGTGCTTTTCCCATTTTGCGTTATTTGGCTTCCTATGTAGCAGAAAACCTTAACCTCTTGTAAGTTCGTGCTACATATTTGTATTCTTGTTTTTGATTTATTTTCCCCTCCTTTGCACACTAGTACTTTAGTTTTAGTTTTGTTAATTTTCATACCGTATCTTTCTGTTAGAACCGTTTCCATTTCATTAAGAGCAGCTTCTAACTCTTCCTTCCTAAATGCTAATACCGCTATTTCATCTGCAAATCTAGGCCTATCAATTTTTTGTCCCTGCATAGTAATTCCAAATGTCTTCTTGCATTTGACAGTATGCATTGCCTCTTCAATGTACAAGTTAAAAATTAATGGGGGTAGGGCACATCCCTGTCTCACCCCTTTCCTAATGTTTACTTCTTTACATTCCTGCTCTAATTCTATTACTGCTGTTTGCTCTTTGTATAAGCCATGTACTATTCATCTATCCCTATAACTCATTCCAATCTTTTTGAGTATTTCGAACATTTTTTCCATTTTACATTGTCGAATGCTTTTTCCAGATCTTCAAACCCTATATACACGCTTTCCCCTTTTTCTATTGTTTTCTCCATTATCACTCTCAGAGCTAAAATAGCCTTCCGTGTTTCCCTGTTTTGCCTAAACCCAAATTGGTGCTCTCTTAGTATTTCTTCAGCCCGTTTTTCCATTTGTCTTTGTACAATTCTAGTTAATATTTTTGACACGTGTGCTGTCAAACTTATTGTTCGTAAATTTTCACATCTATCCGCGACTTTCTTGTTTGATATAGTTACTATGATGTTACGTTTGAAATCTTTGGGTATTTCACCTGTCTCATACATATAGCTTACAAGTTGGAAAAGACGTTCTGTTACTGCTTGTCCAGCGGCTTTTAGAGTTTCTGCTTGCACCTTATCTGTACCCTGCATGTTACCATTTTTCAGACCCTTTAATGCTAATTCAAATTCATCTCTAAGTATAGAATATCCCAAGACATCATTTTCAATGTCTGATTCCTGTTCTAATGCTGTCAGTTCCTCTCCTGCATATAAATTCCCTATATATTCTTACCATCTACCCACTTTCCTCACATTTTCTATAATGACGTTTCCTCTTGTGTCCTTTATATTTTTGCTATACGGTTTTATATCCCTAAAATTGATTCTAATTAGTTTGTATGCTTCATCTGTCTTTCCTACTTCCATGTTAGTTTGTATCTCTTTGCACTTTTCATCAATACATTGTTCTGTAACTTTTCTGCATTTGCGAATAATTTCCCATTTTATGACTTTGTATCTCTGTTTTCCTGTTTGGTCTGATTAATTTTTGTATTTTCGTCTTTCTTCTATTAAATTCAGGATATCCTTTGTTATCCATGTTTTCTATTTTCCTTTTGTGTATATCCCAGAATATCTCTGGCTGCCATGTCTAGGCTGGATTTAATGTTATTCCATTCTGTTTCAACTTCCTTAGTATCAAATATTTTCCCGATATCTTTGATCAAATCATTTGACTTTTTTTCGAATCTTTCTGGAATATTTTTATTTTTTAGTTTCTCTAAGTCAAAGTGCCTTTTTCTGTTTCTTTTTTCAAATTGTTAAATTTAAGTGCGGCCTTTATAATTACGATGTTGTGGTCAGTGTCTATATCTGCCTCTGGGTAGCTTCTACAGTCTTTTACTTGATTTCTAAATCGTTGACTAACAAGAATGTAATATATTTGATATCTTCCTATGTCTCTTGGCATCTTCCACGTATATTGTCTTCTAGCATGATGTTGGAATAATGTGTTTGTGATGATTAAAATGTTCTTGTTGCAAAATTCTCCAGCTTATTTCCCCTTTCGTTTCTCGTGTCTAAACCAAATACACCTACTACCGCTCTTTTCTTACCCTCACCTACCACTGAATTAAAATCCTCCGTAATTATTAAATCTTAACTCCTAAACTTTTAAAATTATGACTTCATAATAAAGCCTTACGTTTGTGCCAATCTGTCACATAAAATTTTATTTTGGGTTTTAATTGCATAATCTTGTAAAAGAGGACATTTTTTTTATTGTCACTAATTGCATTGTTTAAGCTTTTAACTGTTAAAGGTTTATGAAAAATAAAATCTTCAAAATATTTAAATGCGGGTTTGGAGTTTATAAAATTGATTTGTAGATTGAAATTTGGAATAATTATAAACAGTAGTTTTGGTTTAGTGGTTGTCGTATTTAGGTCGAAATGTAATTGTTCTGAGATCGATATCAGAAAATTTACATAATTTTTTTCAGTTTGAGATTCGCGATCAAAATCTGTCTCAGCATAATCAGTGTTTTCATATTCTGTAGAATTATTACAGTTCAGTTGCTCTACATTATGTAGTTCTTTGGGGATGAAATTTTTTGGGAAATTTCTTGTGAAATTATTATTATGAGTGCTAAGAGACATATGTGTAGGTTGATATCAAGTGTTTTGTTAAATACTTGGGGCATAGGTGTGGTTGATATCCGGTTTATTGTCAAATACTGGGAATGAGTTATAAGTTTAGACGAATAGTACATAGCATATACAAAGAGCAAACAGCGATAATAGAATTAGAGCAGGAATGTAGAGAAGTAAATATTCGGAAAGGGTAAGACAGGGATGTGCCCTATTCCCATTAATTTTTACCTTGTATATCAAAGAGGCGATGAATATTGTCAAATGCAGAAAGACACTTGGATTTACTATGTAGGGATAAACATTTGATATGCTTAGATTTGCGGATGATATAGCGGTATTAGCATCTAGCAAGGATGAGTTAGAAGCAGTTCTTTGTGAAATGGAAACAGTTCTAACAGAGAGATACGATATGAAAATTAACAAAAATGAAACTAAAGTATTACTATGTAAAGGAGGGATTAATAAGTCAAAAACCAGAATTCAAATAGGAAACGAGAACTTACAAGAGGTTAAAGATTTCTGCTACCTAGGAAGTCAAATAACACAAGATGGGAAGAGTACAAAGGATATAAAATAAAGATTAGCTCAAGGCCATGCTGCATTTAGCAAGAAAAAGCAACTACTATGTTCAAAGACAACAAACATATAAACAAGGAAGAGATTGCTGAAAACATATATGTGGTGTATAGCACTCTACGGCTGTGAAATGTGGACAGTGCGAATAGCGAACAGGAGAAAGGTAGAAGTCTTTGAAATGTGCTGCTACAGACGTATGATGAAGATATCATGGACAGACAAAGGTACGAACAAAGAGGTTTCCGAAATGATAGAGGAAGATGGAAATATGTTGAAAACAGTAAAAAATAAGAGAGATAGAATGATAGGACACATACCAAGACATGAGAGAATAGTGCGTAGTACATTAGAAACAGAGAAAGGAAAAAAGAGAGGTAGAGATAGACCTAGATTAAACTATTGCATGCAGATAGTGAAAGATGTAGGCTGTGGAAAATTCAGGGAAATGTGTAGGTTAACTCAGAATAGGAAACGTTGGAGGTATGTTTCCAACCAGTTCTAGGACTGAGGGCCTATTGCTGATGACCTGGGAGTTAATGGGATATTTTCTTTGAATTGGTGTCGTTTGTATGTTTATTGGGCCAGCTGATTATGGTTTGAAAAAGATCTTTGAAAGTTTGATGATTATACCAAGGTATATTATTTGTTTGGTTATGGTTTTTAGGCATTGTAATTTTGAAAGGTTTCCTTGTCGGTTAAAATTGAGAAAATTTATCAGTTGTTTGTGATTGTCGTGATTTTGTAATTGTACTAAAGAGACTTTTTGAAGAAGTCGCATTTTTTTTAAATTGATAGTTAGGTTTGCCTCTCTAAGACGCTCTTTTACCTCAGACAATAATTTGAAATGCTTTTCAAACAATGACGAACAAAGTATGATATCGTCCAAATAACACAATACATGGGGTTTAAAACGTATTGCATCTATTAATCTCTGTTGAGTCTGCAGAGCGTTTTTCAAACCAAAACGCATACGTGTGAACCTATACTGTCCTCACGAAATAACACTAAAGGCAGTTTTATCTTTAGACGAGTCACTAAGGGGAATTTACCTAAAAGACTTCGAGGCTGGAAATATAATTCGCTCCTCTCAGCATGTTGAGTATTCTATCTACATTTGCAAGCTGGTACGAGTCGTGAACAGTTAAGTCAATCAAAGCTCTATTGTCAAAAAAGAAACAATATTCACCATCCGATATCTAAACCAATTGCACATACGATGACACGGACTGTTTCATGGTTCAATGACCTTGAGCCATAGCATGTCATACAACTCATCGTTCAATATCTTACTCATGTAAGGTGACATCACATAAGGTTTCTTACAAAATGGTTTGGCAATTCCTGTATCTATATCCATCTTGATCAAATTAGTGCGTCCTAACCTATCCTCACTAAACTAATTTCATTGTATGACTCTATCATATCTTAAGCTTGTGTATGTTGAACATTCGAGAGATTATATAAATCGAATAAATAATCATTGTAACTAATAGGGATAGAAGACGAACTTAAATACAAGACACCATTATCAACCTCACTCTGAATGAATCATTTATTATTCTTAAAGTCAGCTATTATACCAAATAATTTTGCAAAATCACTACCAAATATAAAGGCATGGGAAGAGAGGGTGCAACTAATGCACTAAGAATACACCAAACCTTACCAACACAAATAGGTAAGTCGACTGAACCTAAAACAGATTTCACCACACCATCTGCTGTAGCAATACCTGTATTTTCTGAACTAAAAACTTTTAATCTTAACTTTTCCATTAATGAAAGAGCCAAAGATTCAATCACGAAAGCAGTATGTCAAGAATCCAAAAGAGCTGTAATGTTTGTATCAAAGAGCTTTACTAAAAGTATGGATGGTTATCACAAATTTTTTCCACAATCAGGGAATTAGTCTTGGGTTTAAAAGAGGTTCGACAAAAAAATTTTTCACTACATGAAGTCATTTTGACCATTCAGTTTTACAAAAGAATTTTTTTTGTTTACACAACATAACCATAGCCTTTTCAAATAATGCAAAATGCCGACTACTCTGCATCTGCCGCTTTATTTGTTTTTTGAACATAACTGACATGAAGTTGCTGTGCTCCTTTTCGACCACATCCGTAACAAAAAATTCTTTTAGGAGCTCTACAATTTCTAAACAAATGTTCACCTCGCGAACAGTTCTAACAAACTAATTTATCTATCTTAATAAGAGCAGGCGAATTAACAACTGGAGGCTCAAACGTATCAAGATCAACTACATATACTTTAGAGAGAAGCGATTTATTTTTATAAAGCTTACTCCTAACTGCATCCATTTTTTCATCCGAAACTAAACGATTATTTTCTAAGTGTTGTTTACAGTCGTTTACTAGAATACACCAAAACAGAGCTTTGTTTAATCAAAGAAGCTTTCTCTAATTTTTGCGCAACTTTAACAAAGTGGACACATCCGGAATCTCCGACAAAGCAAGTGCCAATTTTTTTCTTATTGTCCTAACTTTAGTTACTTCAGCTGGATCATTGGTGAGTCTACTAAACAATGTCTGCATATGCGCAACAAATAAAACAGTACTTTCATCTTTTTCTTGACGACGGTTTTTAATTTTCTCTCAAATATCATCATCTGAAAAACCAGCTCAAAAATCTTCCTTTAATTGCTCTACCAGGGAAATCTAATCTTTTAAAGAACTCCTTACACTCGGGAACCAAATTAAAGCGCTTCCCACGAATAACTCACGGACAGCACCGAATAAATCCGCCTCAGGGACCTTACGAGACTGTGCTAACTCACTTACTCTATTCAAGAATGAATAGAATTGCTTAGGGTCTCCCGAAAATTTTACCGACCACAAACCAATAAGCAAAGAGGGTATTATGTAGGTAACAGTATGACTATGCACATTATCTACTAAAGAAGGTACTAAAATACTTCTGTCAAGGCTAGTGGACTATGAACTCTTTCTTATTGACCATATCATATAATTCGGCTTCCAAGGTAAGTATGGTAGCTAATATCTCATTTTTAAATTTAACAACTTCCTCTGGATTTTTAAAAGGAATCTTTATGTGCTAAACATGACCAGAAAGATGCATCAGCCTTGAACAAACTCTCTTAAAAACTGAATCTGAGAACCTCCGTCAAATTCCAATAAAATATTCTAAACTGACTCAATTGAAGCATTAATCTTAATATATTCTGTTGGAAAATCTACTTCATAACCTGCAATATTCATCAAACAACCCAGTTTATCAGCTTCTTTGGCTAACAATCTTGCCAAAATTTTTCTTTTCTTAATGCTGGTCTCTGACTTACTATACCTCGAATCTTTAATTTATACTCGAGCTCTTCTTTAGACAGACAAACGATTTGGAATTTTTCAGTCATATTTGAAACTGCTTTAATACTCACTAAATGTAAAATATAGAAATCTAATCAACTTAATCTCGACCAAATTGTCAAAACTTATTCAATCTCAAAAGGTAGAAAAATTCAATACAGTGAATAACCTCTACAAGTCTGAACTGTTAAAAAATATAAAATCTTATCCACACTTACTATTCATCTAAACTATATTTATTAAAAACAAATTTTGCAAACGCAAGTTAAGGCAAAAGCAAAATCAAAGACAACACAAATTTGGGCCAAAAAGGATCAAAGTTAAAAAGGAATTGGCAAAAGTAAATTTGTGCAATGGAGCCAAAACAAATCAAATTTAAAAATAGGGTTTGGTTAAAATAAGTTTAGGTCAAAAAAAATTGAAAGTCAATAACAAAATTTTAAAAAAAAAATTTGGGCTAAATGAAAATTGAAGTCGCTATACGAATTCGGCAAAAATAAATTTCTGTCAAAACAAAGTTGAACAAATACTTTTTGAAGCAAAATGAAATTGAGCAAATATAATAATTTAAATTTTTTTAAAACAAAATCGAGCACTTTGGGCGCCATAGTATAATGTATTTTTGTTTACACTGGATGCCCAGGTAACCAAAAGTGTATCATGGGAAAGATGGAACTAAACTCTAATATAAGCCTTTGCCATAGGCGACAATCTACACATAACGTCCCTGAAGTACACGGGTTTTTCTGATTGTTAAAATAACCCGGGGTAAAGTTGGTTGACAAATGGCTAATCGTAAAAAGAAACTCTCTGTGAGTTAATATGGCTAACTGTGGAACTTAATCCAGCGTTTTTGCATAAAAGGGGGTCGAGAACCGATTTTGTTCTAGCACAAACAAAGACAAAACTTAAAGGCGCCACGGCGTTTAAATCTCTAATACTAAAAGTTCCGAGAAAACGTAGGAACCCATGTTTCAAAAAGCATAATCCCTATAATAAAAAAAAAACCGATCCGTTAGTCCTTTCTATTTCAAAACTGTTAAAAGGTGTTCATGGTTAATCAAAAACAAGACCAGCATATGTGGTTCCCCACCTAAACACAAATACGTACAAAATAATTTTTGTGAAATCAAAGAAAATAACTCAGATGTTAACTTAAGTTTCATATATTAATCAAAAATTTAGTTTTGTTAGTTTAATATGTTATAACAATGTATAAGAAATTAAATTCAATACCTCCAAAAAATTTTTTATAGTTATTTAATAATTATATTCAGTCAATTAATACTGATTAGTAACTTATTTCAAAGAAGAGCAAAATTAATAATTATTTGTTTTGTTCTCTTTCTCAGATCTGTTGAAAGATTACACATGTTTTTTAAAGATGTGAAAATTCAAGTATCATAATTCAACTAATTGTTTTACAAATGTTCTACAGATTTGCGGATTTTTAAAACACAAACAAGGCAAGGTCATATTGGAACAAAATTGTATCTAAATTGTTGTTTAAACTTGTATTTTAAACTGACAAACAAATTAATATTGCACTAGAAAAAACTAGGTCAATGTTAGAATTCTTACAAATGTTCTGACAAAGAATTGATTTTGATAACAAAAGATTACAGGTTCTTATACTTCATCAAGCGTGTTATAAACGGCCAATCTGCTCAAAACAATTTTTAAAATATCATCTATAAAAGCTACAAATTTTGCACTTCAGCAAACATACAAATAATCCTACTACAAAAATTTAAAATGCACACTGAGACGCCAGGTATAGCAAAATGTTAAAACTTTCATTTTAAATAGTTACCCTAGGTCAAAACGAATATTTCTTTACGACACGGAAGAGTCCTTCATCTAACAGCAATCATCTGTATCTTGTTTATATAGGAATGCATAATTTCATATCACCAAAGTCAAAGGTTTCTGTTACAAATTATTGTCAAAGTTGATCCAAGTTACCAAATAAGTTATCAAAGTTATTAGAGTTTTAAAGTTGCACTAATACAAAAGAAATAATTTTATATTAAATAATGAAAGACTAACATACCATTGAGAAGTTTCGTCTTCAACAAAATTGATGTAGACCAGGTCATTGCTTCAGTTAGACTAATTAAACTTTCGCTTCCATGCTATTGACTTATTTTCGTCGGACATCTTGTCCCTTGTAAAGATAGCATGAAAGTCCACGTACGTTCCGGAATCAAACGTTATCAAGCGCGCTACATGTGCATGAGCAAATGACCCGTTCTTATACTAGATCAATGATGCTAACAGACAAATTTAATAAATTTTAGAGTTTTCAAACCAAACTAATATTACCAAACAAAAATAAATACGTTAGTGTATTAATACGAATTGAACAACATTGTGCAACCATAGTAGGAATTTAATGTGAATAATTAAGCAGTATGATGATGAATTAATTTTTTTAAAGCAAAACTAAACTCTAACTGTATCATCTAAGTAAATTATAACGACTTATGATGAGCGGAATTTGTTTCTGTTACAGTATATAAACATAAACAAAACAATCACTTTCTTACCATAGTAATCCATCATTTTAAACATTGTCCTTTACTTCATGTTCTGTCTGTTATTGTAGGATTAAAACTGCTTGATAACACTGACCATCATGTTATATCTCACTTAAAATTGTTTTTTATGTATAAAAGAGCAAACCAACACTTGTTTATAGAAAGACCACTAAAATTATCAGGGTTACATAAGATAAACAAACTATGGAGAAAAATATGACTTTTGTTTTAAAAAGTAAACAACTTTTATTAAAATGCACGAATTCTATCTCGCCCATTAAATTTCCTACAAGTCATGAATGATATCTCTACTTTAAAGGTATGCATGTATGGATAAGACCAGAAAGTATAAACATGCATACCTTGAATTAAATAATGTACCAGTTAAGTTGGTTGCCTTGTAACGGGCATTTTTTGTAGTTTAACATTTTTCGCTCCCTTTCTGTTAGCGTACTTAAAAATACATCGTTTCTTTGGGGTCGCTGTTTGTATAAAGGAAATACTTCAGGATAACCAGATTAGAGTATAGTTCTGATTACATTTGAAGGAAGTATGCTTTAGAGTTAACGTGTTTGATTGACCACAAGTGCGGTTGTAAGGTTTTTTTGACGGACGGTTTTAGCGATGCGCGTTGCTCTACTAATTGTTTTTTTGTTGCTTTTCTGTTGGAAATAAAAGTAGTAGAACGTGTTTTACTCGACCGCACGCGTGTTTTACGGGACATTGACTTAGTGATACGCGTTGCTTTACTAATTGTTTTTAGTTGTTTTTCTTGTGAGATAAATGTTTTAATGAACATTTGACGGACGGTTTTATTGCTTACGCGTGTCTTACTAATTGTTTTTAGTTCTTTGTCTTGTGAAATAATAGTCGTAGAACTTGCTAAACTGACCGATTCTTTCTTTAGGATTAATGTGTGTGCGATCTAGTCTAGTGTCCCTTTGTTTTATCAGATTAGTGCATACTTTGGATTATTTAAATACAGTGGATACTGTAGTTTCTGCATTTTTCTAACACCAAAGAATCTAAAATAGATCATTGCTTGCGCGAATTTCGTTATTTGCGAAATATAACAGATTACCGGTTTACAAAGATATTGGTTGAAGTTTCTTACTGGTTTTTGGAGGTTTATGAAAATAATATACATTTGATCCCAGTTGAAATTAAACTAGTGCTACGAAATATTTCGAAATTATTGTCTCAGGAAATAGAATTAACAAGAAATTTATCAATGCTACATAGTTCCGTCGCGTGATGGTGTCTGCTGCTAACCCCAGTGAAATGCGTAGGTGTGATTAGTGTAACGTGTGATAAGTTCCATCAACACCCTCACAGTCAAGGGTGAAGTGCTTCGTTAGTGCAGGACATCGTTGAATCCCACACTTCAGTTGCAAGGAAGCGTTACTGAAGGACTTTTGTAAGTTGAACTATTTCCTACTTGTTATTACTTTAAATATCTATCCGTTGCTTTACCATATCTTTGTCGTTCTGATACCTTTTACAAAAGACTTGCATGATATTTTAAAACATAAGAAAAAAAAGAAAGAAAGAAAGAAAGATCAATACTACTGAATTACTCATATCAATTGTGTCTTACCTATTTATTTTTTTTTAACATTTTGTCTGATTTATGTTTAATTGGTGTGAGGAAACGTTTCTGCTACTCCCAATATTACCTCACTTTGTACTAAACATTTTTCTGTATTGCTTTTACCGTTGTTATATTATATAGATTATCCAAACAGTTTCTTTTTTACATTCTACAAAGTACTGAATAATTTAGACTTTTCATTGCTGCTATGCTTATTCTTTTTTTTTCAGGTTTGCTTAACTCTTTTTCTTGCAGGTATTGTCACTAACTCCTTACCGCCGCATACATTATATGTCAGTCTGCTTTCTACACCCCCCCCCTACTCTCCGATTGAGCCCGGTCATTCCGTGATATCTTTGTGTTACGCACGGCTACGAGCCAACGTAGCATAACTTTGGCGCCCAACGTGGCTGCCACGATTAACGTAACATAACTAACGTAACAGCCTATCTACATGACTTGAATTTATAGAAATGTGGCAAACCCAAATTTAAATGAGTAGGAACTGAAAGGTTTTTTAGCATACCAGACAGTGCATTTTTTAATTTAAAATAGAATGTAACAAGTAGAGCAATTTGTTACTATGATAGTATCTTTGGCAGCACTCGTGTTTGGAACTGCAAAGTTCAAATATCAATTTATTAAATGAGCATTGTTAATGTCCTGAAGTAGTAATTTTATAAGTATTAATGAATTTCTTGCATTGTTGGATAAAGTATGATAGATTCTTACTTCCGCTTTCATTTTTGCGGAATTATGTGATGAGCAATATTCAGTTCAGAAAAGTTGACAGCCATTTCTGAATTTAAATTGTTTCTAAAATATATTGGAAATATAACTTTGTTCATAAATTGTAATAAATGTATAAGGAATGAATAATGTACTTACAAGAGTAACAATTTTGATTCATAAGTATTCATGAGTGGAATTGTACAGTTGAGTTTCTCAATGCAGTTTTTGGTTTTGTCTACATAGGGGAAGTACATCAACATTTGAAGCTTGTTTGTAAACCAAGTGGATCTTTTCACTGTCACTCCGAGTGGTTGACTGATAATTTGGATAACCAATAAAGACTAGAAAATCACCAGTTACAAAAGTTGTGTGGTTTGGATATTCTGTTCGCTGTATCAATTATGTGTTTAGTCAGGAAATAGGCTTCTAAAAATTAATTTATTACAATTTTATCGAGAAAATATGTACAACGTAAGCTTAAAGCCTAAATGAATTCTAACTTAATCTACTTAGTTATGTGTTTATGAATGTTCCATCATGCATGACTATATTATATATCTCCAAGTGAATGCAAGGTGTCAAACCTTATTCATAGCTTTTAAATGTATTGTGTGTGCTTTAGCAACAGCACAGTATGTATCAATAGTGTGCATTATTTTAATAACTAAGAGAGTGGGTACCCAAAGCTTAATGACGGTAGGTGCACAAGAACAGACTCTTATTTCTTCTTCAACAACTACAACGCCAAGTACCACCACATCACGTTAAACAATATATTTATTCTCATTTACTGTATTATAATTGGGAATATTCATGAATAACAAAGGTGATTTTCAAAGTCTTAAATTATCAAGGTGGTTTTTATTTTGATAACTCAAGTCATTTCTTTTTTGATAAGGATTTCGACCTTTAACATTCAAGTGGTTTTTGAATGGAAATGAACTTTTCCTGTAAAACATGTCATAGTATCATTTGTTTAATAATTAGAATGCATAGTCATGATATTTAACATGCATTAGCTTTATTATTACAATGGTACACCGATAGAATTATATGCAAAATCTTAACATTTTCTTTATAGTCCACTTTGCTATCTTATTTATTAATTTAATTCACACATTTATATTGCATAAAGAGAAATCTGTAAGGCAAAATGATGCTAATTTATTTTAGCTAGTAGTTGGAGTATTTTGCATCCTTTTTTGAACTTTTATAAGAATAAAGAGTTTCGATAAACCAAATTTTTTAAATAAAATTAAAATTGATGCTTTTTGTGAATAAAAATGTGTTGAAGGTAGAGATTGGATTTCTGTTGTCGTAGATATGTCCAATATACAACAAGTTTATTGAATTTGAAATTCTTCAAAATAAATTTTCTTATAATGTTTTTTTTAGGCAGAACACAATGCTGCAGATGTAATCGTTATGACTTTAATACGATGTTTGGCAGTGTTATACAGCTATTATCAATTTCGCAATCTTCGAAAAATGGGTTCTAAATATATTTTAGGTTAGTGATTCAGTAAAGTGATTCCAAAATTTTAATAAATTTTAATATATTTTAGGTATTGCTGGTTTGTTTACAGTATTTTCAAGTTTTATATTTACATCTACTCTTGTAAATTTTCTACAGATTGATGTATCTGATTTGAAGTGCGTTATAATCTTTATTGTTAAAATATGTACCTTTTTTTTTATTTTTTAGGGACACTATCTTCTTCTTCCTACTTTTAATTGATTTATCTAAAGCAGGAAAATTAGCCCAATTTGCTTTAAGTGGTTCAAATCAGGAAGTGACAAGCAACATAGCAAGAGGCATGTCTTTACTTGGACCCACTATTACTTTGGATACTGTAGTTGAAACATTAGTCATTGGCGTAGGAACACTTTCGGGTAATACTTTAATTAATAATTTCAAATATTATATTAATTATGATTTTAGGTGTTCACAGATTGGAAGTATTGTCATATATAGCTTGGCTTTCTGTGGTGGTAAATTATATTATATTTATGACATTCTACCCTGCTTGTTTATCTTTAATATTAGAGGTTGGTATTAAATATTAATTAGTAGAAAAAACTATGTTAATTTTTTAAGCTTTCCCGCAGTCCCACCAGCACATTTGGTATGAATATTAGAAAGTGTCTCATAACATCGACTTTAACTGAAGAAGATCAAAAATCTAATCCTGTTGTACAAAGGGTTAAATTGATTATGTCTGCTGGGCTTGTATTGGTGCATATACATAGGTAAGCATGTTGTAGTCAAATGCAAGTGTGAACTGAAACACGCTAAAACGTATTCTTGTAAAGCAGTACAAAACATTAAAAAACCAAAGACAACTTAATATTTTTATCAGGACAAAACGAATTTTAAATAATGCTAGACTATATACTTAAAATAAAAGAAATTACTTAAATAAATACTAATATGTGTACCTATCTGTCCAGGACTTGAATTGGTAATATTTTTGATCTTTTAAGTATGCTATTTTTTGAAGGCATATGATGATCCGCCAAAGTTTACTTTAAGTCTTAAAATCATGATAAAAGTAAGAAAAACTGTACTACGTTTTTGTTGAGTTTGATTCACAAAAATCTTGTTTAAAAAACAGTTACAGGCACTGTGTGAATTAAAAAATTTATAATGCACTTTTAATACTGGTTTCACAAAATTCCATATTAACTTCTGTACAACTATCTTAGGTGTACCAATTATGAGCAGGTGTAAGAAATAATATAATATGCTTTTTCAACATCTTGTTGCTATTTTTTCTAGGAAATAATGTTTAATGAACAAATATCTACTAATTTCCAATGCTTTCTAAACATTTTCAACAAATATTGATATTCCTATGTATCAATAACTGTGCCATACAGTTTGTTTTGATTTAAAATGTTGTTATAAACGTTAGTGGTTCATATAAATATGTAGCTTGTTATACATACTTTTGATTTTTGTGTCACAGGATAAGTATTATAATGGAGAAATACAAAATATAAATATATTCATAAGTTTGGAATAAATTTGTGCTTTAACAAAAACTTTGTGTCTTCTAGCTATGATTTTAGGGTGGTTTGGTGTTGGAATACTAGAAAACTATGGGTAAATAACATCTTAATGATGCACATGTGGTACTTCTCTGTATGACTTCCCTTAGAAGCAATTTAAAATTCAAATTTTGAAAAATTGATAGTAATTGAATTACTTTTTGGTTTCATTTCAATCAACAAGTATGGGTATTGTATTATGATATATTTAAAACACGCATAGCATACTTGTAAAGCTATTGCGTTTTATTCTTTAAAGTAAACAATAGGTTAAGCATATGTTTATTAAGTGTAGGACTTAGTTTAAAATACACCCTGTATAAACCCTGCAGATCAAAAGCTTTTGGAATAATAAATATTTAAATAATAATAGGATGCAATTTTCATTTTAATATAAGAGGCTGGTATATAACTAATACAATGTAGGAAAATCATCTCTCTATGAATTCAATTAGACACATTAGATTTTGAAATTACTTTTTAATACAGAGACTGTGGCCAGATGATGTAATTCAGATTATCACCGGAGCTGAAGGTGTTAATTATGCAGACAATGTATCTGCAATTAACTTTTAACACGTACTTTAATATCTACCAAGATAAGATTACAGAGGTGATCGACATGTAGAACAAATCATCCGCTAATTAATGTAGATAACGAATGGCACATAACCTAGGGACATGAGGTAATGTGATATGACAAATTAATAAAGATTATTTTGATGTAGCAAACCATCCTATACAAATCTTTAAGGAGACAGATTGCATAGCGGTATTACAATGTATCAAATGTTGGATACAAAACATGCATCAGTTAGTTGACTTCAAAAATAGTACACGAAGCATGAAAATCATTGAACCCCTGGACAAATGTTTGACATAGGAAGAGGGGAACATGGAATATGACTTTACAAATAGATTGCAAAGAATTTAGTTGGAAATTATTCGACTACCATGATCAGATGTCCTTAGTGTGGTAACTAAAAAGGTGTCTGCGGACTCATGGTAACAAAATTCAGGTACATTGATGTATGGGTTGTACAGGTTATCACGAGTTTGAGTTTGCAGAATTTTAAGACAGTGCTGCAAAGGACAACCAATGTTATCATAACCGGAGTGCACCTGTTGGCCACTCTTCCCAAGTGCACTTTGGATTTTTGTACGATAAGTGCAACTACAGCTAGGAAAACCTGATCGGTGGAATTCCATGGGATAGCTAAAAGCTGCTATTGGCATTATAAGGTATAGAAATATAAGAACAACTGTGTGTTGGCAGGCCATATTTACAGCTTACAAATTTTTGTAGCCTTTAAAATATAGTGGTGTAATCAGTATAAAGCATTTCACTGAGCCGATCCACAGGAGCTTGTTTGAAAATAATGGATTCCTATGGTTAATTTATGTAGTATATTATTGGAAATGTAAATTTAAGCTCTTTTCTCTCCAAACAGTCTTTGGTTAACTAGGACTGCATGATTAATCGATTTTTTTTTTGTTGATTGAGTAAAACTATGTTGAAATCATTATTTTGTAATATAGGTTATAAGTAGACAAATTCAGAAATTTGATTGAGACAAACAAGTGAAAACTTCTTTGTTTGGGTATTTTCTTTTATAAAACTATCACACTACGAGGAGAACCATTCGAAACACTCGTCTTCCAAACGGATTTTAGCCCAAGACTTCAGCAGGCTGGCACCCACAAAACAATTTGAACTAAAATGAAACAAAATTGGAAATGCCTTTCAAGGTAGATGAATACATCTTTCTGTTCTTTTCCCACACCACTGTAGTTAACTGGTGCATTATAATTTATTACATTATCTTGCCCTTTCAGATTGAATTAAAATTTAGTAGCATAACGCCAATTTTGCATGTAATATACTACGTTATAATTTTGAAAGAATCGTTAAATGAATCTACAAGTTATCTTACAGTTATAAGGTATTAATTTTATTTTGGTACTTGTCCATTAACAGTAGGGTTTTTCTTTGTTTTAAAAATCGCATGTGTAAGTGTTGTCACAACAATAGCCACACTGGTACACATTAATGGTTCTATATGTAAAAGTGCACTTACATGAAACTTTTGACCCAGAGTTAAATTTATCATACGTTAGATTTATAAACAATTGCCAAACTAAACCTAAATGCTGGTATTCCTTGTTCTTAAAATTATGTTGAAAATAACTTAGAATTACAAGAGTTTTTTTTACTAAAAGACATTTTATTCTACTCTTATATAGATTCTGAAGTATTAGGAAACATGTATATCAATCATTCCATCTTTACATCAGCCAAGACTGATTAATATTCATTTGTTTTCCTGAAAGGTATCAGGATTTTTCTTATATTAAATTATTATAGACTTGGAAATCAGTCGAGATTACCATGGATTCCTGCTTATTCACCAACTATTATGCCAGCATTTAAACTATTTTCAATATATATTGTATTTATGTGGATTCCAAATTGGGTCATTTGAACAAACTGTTCATCACAAGTTCCATTCCATTGCATAGTCTATAATGTTAAACTTTTATCACTTTTGCTAGTGATTTATTGATCTTGTACTTATGGGAAAGTTAACTATGCATGCATGTTTTTAGACCAATCTTTTAATAAGTATTAAAAACAAAAGGAAAACAGCTGTGGTAAACATTTATTTAGTTCAATTTTAGTTTGTATATATAAATGAAAACAGTAGTTTTCTATTGATTTATAAAGCAGTATTATTTAGTATTTTGCATTGTTTAAATAATTCTGAAATACATTATTTTAATTATTTGTATAGTATTAACAATACAAAATAACCTTCTTTGGTTTACAGAAAAACATGTTTTCACTAAATTAGTTCACAGGTGTTAAAAGTTTTGTCTTTGGCGGTCTTACTGATGCTTCACGAAATTAAGCTTGGTGTAACTTCATGGTTTGATAATCAATTCTTAATTATACTAACTAATTTACCATTTATCAGCAAAGCTCGTGATCCCTGTTTATATATTTTAGTTAAATTGTCAGTTTAAAAAACTTGTGAAAAAATTAATTAATTTTTGACTGGATTCTTTGTGATTTTGTTATGAATAATGTAAATAAATTAATGTCGGGCATAATTTAAGAAGTTTATTATACTGCTAAAATGTTTCAAATTTTGTCTATGTTGTTTCAATTTTTCTTATGAAGAATATCCATAAGTTCGTGATAATTTTTAGTTTTTTTGGCTTGACTAAAACTAATTTTAATTCTGAATAAATTTCTACACAGCAAATGTTATCAAATCTGGTAATTATTTCCAGAGTTTGCCATTATTATTATATGCGTCCTGACTGCATGGAAAGGATTAACTATCTGATCGACTCATAACCCATATTGCTACAAGTGAAGTCCTGTTATTATTCTATGTCATGTTACACATTTTGCAGCAACACTTAAGAGCTTTCTTAATAACCAAAGGTTATAAGACACCCTACAGTTTAGGTGTTTTATTTTTTCTGTGTACTATGTACAAAATTATATTCACTTTTAACTGTCTGTGTTTTTCTTTTCAAACCTCACTATAAAGTTTTGAATTTATTTTATGCCATTATTTTTTTATTAATACTCATTTTATAGCATTTTGAACTATACTTATACAATTTTGTCTTAACAACATTTAAAGTTCCATCCCAATTTTATTCTTTTCTCTTTTTTGTTGATTATTAACAACTGTATCTTACTTCAGAATTTTTTAATTTAATGGAACTCTAAAATTTAAAACTAATCATTTTTTATATTTGAAATTTTTTTTTTTCCTTTAAGAGACTAATCTCTAAACATTGATAACCTTATTAAAATATTGTTCTAGTTTTTTCTTAAGCTTTTGTAGCTTATTCAAGTATTGCTTGCGTTTTTTGAAAATTTTTATACAATATTGTTGTTACTATTGGTGTTTGATACTGTTATATTTCTGTGCCTAAATTAATCAATATTTAAAGTGGATGAAATATTTAAATCTTGACACCATCAGTGGATGCAAGAAGCTTATGCGGTTTCTTTAGAACTTGAAAGCAAGAAGGTGTTGTAACAAAATTAGTTCAGATAAAGGTAAATGATCAGTATGGAAATTTGTGATGATTTAACAGCCTAGTGCATAAATGCACAAATTAACAAACCCTTGCTCTGCTTTTTCGAATTTTGATTGACATTTTGTTTATTCTGGTACATATTTTGAGGAAGTTGATTTAACAACAGGTTTAGAAATATTTCTAGGTAACTATACTTTCGTATAGCATATTGCTCCCTACTTCCTGCAAACTCCCCTTTGAATTTTCCTGTTATTAAATTGTCTCGTACTTGGTCCTGTCGGTGGTCACTCCAATAATGTTTAAAAAATCTGTCCTCAAAGTCATTATACGTGTCAATTTCCTGTCCTATTAAGTTATACCAGGCATCAGCATGGTCTTTCAGTCACGCTTTAACAATGTTAAGTTTCGCCTATTCATCATACAAATTATTAACCAAGCCTCTAATGTTATTGATAAATATCTGTGGATTTACCCTACTATCCCCATAAAATTTCATTTGTTGATCGAGCGACATATTCCCTGTTATGAATCTGGGACCATCCCCCATCAAAGTTGCTACATTTTGTTTAATACCGGTCACCTCTCTCTCTACCCTACCTAACTGATCCCTACATGAGTCCGTTACCTCAGTCATTTTAACGTTAATTTCGTCCTCACAGAAGATCCTTACTTCTGTCCTTAATTGTCCCATTTCCTGACTTAAACCTCTAATATCACGCTCATTTTTATCCACCCTATTTTCTACTTCCCCCATTTTTATCGTTAAACTATTTTTAAAATCAGAAAATTCCTTGGTAGATTTTTATATTTTATCCCCTAATTCCTGGCTCAGTTGTTCAAATTTTCGATTCGAGTCCTCTCTAACCCCGCTTAATGTCTCACTCATCTGATCAAATTTCCTGTTAGATTCTTTCCTACTTAATCTCATCTCTTATAATATTCTCATCATCAATTCATTACCTTGTTCCCCGGATTCCGTTCTCAACTGATCCCTACTACCTCCAGATTCTTCCATTTTTCCTGCTTTATCAAATAAGGCACTATCGTCACTACCAATTTCAACTCCTTGGCTTCTTAACCACTCTTTTCTCTGCATACGTTCAAATCACTCCCACACACACTCAAAAATTATTTATGAATTTCTACAAGACAGCTTGAGCCTCGGGTCGCCATAAGATTGCCGAGGAACCTCAAAAAAATTTGAAGTTTCACCAGGGTCAACATATAATTTTCAAAAATGCAAAAATTTCAAAAAAAAATCGTTACCATTTTATTTCTGCTTCAAAAACTTTCTGCAGCTTCCCTGGCTAGCTCAGCTGTGCCTCTTCTCGGATACCTAAATTTACAACCATTCCTCCTTCACACTCTCACACCATTCAATAAAATCATCAAATAATACGATAATCATACAACCTTTTATTTACAGCTATTAACAGATAAATTATTCACATGTATAAAAAACAGTTTGATACAATAATTACAAAACTCAAAATATGGTATGTTTTTAAAAGTCTTTGATTTTCTAATTATTTTCAAACAAATTAAATAAGATATGAATAGATGGGCCCCACATATTACCCTAAATTGACTGTACACTGGAGTATGGTGAGCTCATAATGACCCAGTTTAGTTTATATATGCCTTTTACACTATACATAAATTAAAACAAAATTTATAGACCCGTTTACCCTTTACAATCCAATTTATATCCAGAATAAAATTTTGTATGTTTTAAATACCCCTTTTCAATATCTAACCTCAATAAATTGTCCAGTACATGTATCTTTTCCAATACATTTCTACAACGCTAAATAAACCCCAACAAGTCAATCACAGCACCAAAATGTCACAAATGTTTATCAAACAACAGAAATTTCAAATAAATTACCCGGAGAATTCTTCAGGCTTTCATTCCTTCGAAGATGATCGCTAGAACACCTCGGCTTCGTTACCATTCGTTGTGATACTCAGCAGATCCACAGACGATAACACCATTTGCGAGCCAAGCGCCTCGTTTTATAGTACCATTCCATATATCAGCGTACAATCTTGGTTATTTGTGATGCTCACCCCCACATATATCACGCTTCCATTTATTGATTTTCGTGCTTTGTATTGTAGTAGCCGGACCTCTATTAATTTAATATACACTACACGTACTTCGCGTCAATAATAAGATGCTCGCTACTACTGAGTTACACTTGTAACCACTATTTTTACTGTATTATCAACACATACAATACTCACAATAAAAGCTCTACTATTATGGTGGTCAGCATTCAGTACTTTATCGTAGTAAAGTAATATAGAAGCAAATAGAAGACAAGAGAACGTTAATAATTTAGATTAAGTATTTATATCGTTTCAAAAGCCCACCCGGGACACACTTCAAATGAAAAGCTTATTTACAAATTCTAAATTCTAAAAATTTTGCATACAACCGTCTTGAAATTCCTGAAATTTACTCCAGTCTACGTGCCGTATCCGCAAGCGCAATCAACCTTCGCGTGTGTCTACGTTTGGAAAACTGTCTGTTTTTAACCAATGATAAAATTCTCTGTCGTCACAAACCCCGCCTGAACTATATTCATCTCTGTCTTATGCATGTCTGCTGTCGCGTTTAAAACCCCACTTAAGTTACAGAAAATCGATATTGATGACAGCTTTTCTCCACTCCACGTGTATATGGAATGTGCATTTTCGATCTCAACGCTTCTCTACCTGTTTCTATCTGTTGTATATAACCGATCGTGCATTTTCCTCGCTCTTTAAGAAGTTTGTTAGCTTTGGTGTTTATACTAACTGACAGTTGAAAATATTTCTATGAAATCCTATCTTAACACATGCTAGACTTCTTCGAATGTAACCTTTTAAAACGCAGATGTTTGTTAATTATCGAACGTTTAGCACAACAATTCCGAGACTTTGTATTTCGTCGTATTTGTATAAAACGAACTACATTTACCTTGGAATTATTGATTTTGTTTTACAAGCACGTTCTCTTATGCTTATACGTGTTGGATTAAAATTAATTAAAATTAATTATGAATTTCTATTTGCTTTAAAACTGTTTTTTTCTTTATGTAATTTCTAACATACCATTATTAATTATAAAAATACGTCAATACTTGTCCGTTTTCCCTAAATGAATCAAATTAATTTTGCGCGTAAATAAATCGTTCTTTCTATATACAGGGTGGTTGAAATTTTATTGTTTACCACTGATTTAACCCTTTGAATCCGCAACAATATATATTAACGTGATAACCAATAAGCCAACTAAAATATAAAAGAATCCGGAAAAAATATAAATTTCCGCAAATTCATGGTTACACCCTTTATCCCTGCATAATACAAGCGTACTTTTATTCATTAAAGTGGCAAGCGAAAATGCAATTGCGCGCGTATAAATAATCACCCTGTATGATAAAATCATATTGTAAATATATAGCAAATAATGTAAGCCGAATATGTAAAAATACTTATTTTTAAGATACCTTTCGCATTTAATGCGTTTTAAGGCATCTTTAAAATGCATAAAATGCGAATGCAAATTGATCATTTTAAGAGGTTATTCGTTTGTAATAAAATGCACTTTCTGTGCATAAAAATAAATAATTTTGTGTACTTAAACCTCTAATTTTAATCTTAATTATGTGTATTAAAACACATTTTACCGTGAAAGCAAATATTTTCTATAGAATGCAACTCATTTGTTTTATAAAGCTTTAAATTAATCATATAAATTGATTGTTGGATTACATAAATTCATTTTAAATAAAGAATGTTCTAGAATATTAGAAATATAGAAAGGATGAGTCATCTGTACTTAGAACTATGCATTTATCTAATTAAAAAGAAACATTTATTCTAAGAAGCGGTCGGAACATTAATAAAACCCCTAAAATTCATTACACTCCTGTTGGTTGTTAGGCTAATGCAGACAGTAAATCAGATGAAGCTATGTCTCTAATCTGTATTTAAAATGGGGTTCTTTGCATTTAACTATATCAATTGAATTATAAACATTCAAGGAGAACATGGTTTCACTTTTAAGAGTATGACATTTTCCAGTATAACAGGATGACTGGTTTTAAATATACCATAAGAGACTTGAGATTTTTCATATTTACTTCATTTGAACTGGACAATGTTTTCTTTAAATGTAGTTGTTACATTTCTCTTAGTATGATCAATAAATTTTTGAAAACATCTCAGTTTTTAACAACAATTGAAGCAATTTTTTTAGAAGGTATGAAAATATCTTGAATTAATAATACCAGTTTAGTTGAAACATTTTTTTTTCATTCATGTCCTTTACTCTTAACTAAAACAAGAACTTTAATTAATAAAATACACAATATCTGTAATGCGTTGGCTTTATAATAAAGCCATTGCTATCTAAATGGCAAAACCTGATGTGTTATAATGGAATCAAGTTTTTAATCATTTTCTGTCCAGAACAACAATAATATGGATAACTAGACAAGAAAATGTGATATAAGGCGAGGCCTTGTAGTACTTTTCTGTTTTGTGAGAGTTTTAGAGTACAATATTGTACTCAGAAATTTTAACTAATTTTAACTAATCAATTATGGCTGATGCAAACCATTAAATGTACATATTAGATAATCGCACAAGGCAAGCTGATTAATACTAAAATATTGCTTAATAAGATGAAATAATAACTTAGACTTTTATAAAAAGCCCAAATGATCATTTAAAATTGAGCTCGTAATTGATATATACATTATACATATATATATATATATATATATATATATATATATATATATATATATATAATTTAATAGGATAGTTTGTGGGTTATAGGTCTACTGGAAATAACTACTCTTCTTTAATACCTACATTTAGGCATATATTTTATGCTTGATCACAGGTTTAACTAAAAATATATAAACACTGATTAATAAAATAAGTATGACAACTTTCGGCTAGTTACAATGAGGTTGGTTATAAATATGATTGAAACATGAAATTATTATGTATAAATTAAATATTTAAAATAGCTTTTTTAAATGGTAAAAATTTTTGTAATATAGAAGAGTTAAAATTTTGGTTTGGTAGAATTTCAAAAATTTGATTAATACTATCTTGGATTTATATGTATGTATGGGTGCATGTGTAAGTAGGAGGAGGTGCCTAACTGTGTGTGTGTGTGCGTGCGTGTGTGTGTGTGTGGTGTGTGTGTGTGTGTTAGATTTTAAGGTACCCCACAAAAAATAATCACAGGGCGTCGAATATAATTAGCTTTAATATTTTAAAAGTGGTAAGTCAGGCACATCAAATAATAAGGAGAGCTGTTGTATATAAAATCAATAATGTAAACGCATATTTTCCATTTAACTAAACAAGCGTTTGTTAAAAATAAATCCCAAGAAATTCTACGGGTTGAACAACATGGAAAGTACAATTTCAAACTGGCAAAAGAATTCATAGAAAGACTGACAGATAAATAAAACAAGTTCAAGGAACCAGAATGTTCGTTGGAACATAATTCTATAGAAATTTGAGTTAACGGTCGTAGCGAAGGCTGAAAATAACAGGTGGTTTGAAAGCAACTTGAGACGGGATATCTATAGCATAGGCTAGACGAGGAGGACAAGCAACAGACATTGGATAAAACACTCGTTTAAAGTACGCGACAAAATTTAGAGGTCAACCACAATATCGATTTTATGTTGTTGTAGTGGGATTGTAATAAAGACGGTAAATTTAAGTTAGACGAAGATAACATAGTTGGATGATAGACCTACGAATGGGAGAAATGTTTTTGATTGGCTGATCGTAGAGTGGAATGAGAGAAATTTCAAGAAGATCGCGACCGTTGTATTTGTTAGCCAGTGTTTCGGACTAAAGCGAATGTGGAATGAAAAACTGAGTTTCAGAAAGTTCGTTGCATATAAAATTTTCAGAATCGGTTACGGTGGGAGCGCTTTTCGATTGAAACAGGGTGCAGGAGGTGTATTACTACTATTATAAATACACTAGAAGACGTAGTAGGGCTCTCTTACTTCACTTAGCCCTTACTTCACTTCTACGGTCCGCTTCAGACTTAAATGGTAACATCTAAGTTTAAAATTTTATAAATTGGTGATAGTGCAGTCCGTCTTAAGTTAATTAAAAGTGTGAAAAGCACGAGTGAGTGCTATATTGTAAACGGTGCTGTAGCTACATACAAGGAACGAACGGAGGATGTTACTGAGGTAAGCATGTCTAGATAAATTTTGGAGCGAGGATGCTGGGTGTTTGGTAGATACGGAAGGTGATTAATTGGTTTTGGACAATTGTATGGGTAGAAACATTGAAGGCGTCTGCAGAGAATTGGATAGCGATTGGAAATGAGTTTGATGTACATGTAGCAGAAAGAAAGTGGATGGAATGCTACGACAAGGTTTTGGGTGGACAACATCTTCAGAGGTCTCTCAGTAGACCCAGATAGTAAAGTTATTTTAGAATATTAACACAAAACTGTAAAGAGTAAGACGTAATCGGAATGGCTTGGTTCGTCGATTTATCGAGGATAGATATTGACGCATTGTTGAGAAAAAATAGAAAATTTGTTTGGGAAGAGTGTTGCAAAACAGCCTTTTCCACTTTCCACTTTTCGCAACACTCTTTCCAAACAAATTTTCTATTTTTCTCAACAATGCGGTCAATGGAGCTATAATGGTACTATATCCCTCGATAAATCGACGATACCAAGAAGCCATTCCGATTATTCGTCTTACTTCTTTTACAGTTTTTGGTGTTGGTATTTCTAAAATAGCTTTTACTTTATCTGGGTCTACTGAGAGACCGTTTTCATTTATTACGTAACCTAAATATTTTAGTTCACTCTTACAAAAGTGACATTTTTCCTTACTTAAAGTCAGTCCTGCACGTGAAAGTCTGTTAAAAACTTCCTGCAATATTTCTAGGTGTTTGTCAAAAGAGTTTGTCAAAATTATGACGTCATCTAGGTAGCAAAATACGAAAGGTTCTAATTCTGGACCTAAAACTTTATCTATTAATGTAGACCATGTACTGGGTGCATTTGAAAGACCCATAAGTAAACGTGTAAATTCAAATAACCCTCGATTAGGTATAGTGAAAGCTGTATATTTATAAGAATCTTTATCTAGTGGAATTTGAAAATAAGCGGAAATAATGTCTAAAGTTGTAATAAATTTCGCGTCGCGCAATTTATCTAATATGGAGGAGACGTACGGAATTGGATACGCGTCCTTTTCTGTTACTTTGTTTAACTTCCTGAAATCTACTACAAAACGATAAGAATTGTCTTTTTTCTTCACTAAAAGAATAGGATTTGACCATGAACTGTTGCTTTTTTGAACTACTCCTAATTGTAATAATTTATCTAACTCATTATCTGTATGTTTTTGCATTGTAGGTGAAACTGGATAGTATTTTTGCTTAATTGGTTCGCTATTAACTTTAATTTTATGGTATACTAAATCAGTACGGCCTAGTTCAGGTAAATCAAAAAAATATTTTTCAATACTGGTATCTAACAGTTTTCTTTGTGCTACTATTAAATCTAATGTCGAATGTAAAATCGGTTCTTTCTTTTCGATATTATCTAATTTTGCAAAGGTGTATTCGCCTTTAAAAATGTCTGGTATTATTCCTATATTTTTCCAAAAATCTATTCCTAAAACTAAAGTATGCTGAACATCTGGTACTATTAAAACGTCTAACACCACTAAACGTTGTTTTAATCTAAAGGGCAAGGTAACTGTTCCCAAAACTTTTAAAATTTTACCATTTGCCAATTGACATTCTTCTTCTTTCCTTTTTAATTTTAAACCTAATTTTGATAAAAATTCCCAACTGTTTTCTTCTAAAATTGTATTTGTTGCTCCTGAATCCAATAAAGCTAAAATATTTGTTCCTAAAATATCTACACTTACATAAGGACATTCGTCATTTTTAGACTGTTCTATTACATAATCTAACATAACCTTATTTTTTTGAAATTTTTTTTCTTTATCATAAATCATATTTTGAACATGTTTCGTTGAATTATAAAATGTGCGGGACACTATACGACTATCTAATGCCCCTTCCTTTAGTTTAAATTATTTCTATATTTTTGACAACGCGGACAACGGTTCAACGTAACATTGTCAGTGCCACATTTATAACAATAATTCGTTCGTCTTATCTGTCTACAATCGATCTGAAAATGTCCTAACTGGTGACAATTCCAGCATGTGGGTGTACGTTTTTTTCCATAATTGTTTGAATTAACATTTTGTATTGCTGAAATCTGGTTTCTATTGGAAGACCTACTCTGTGAAACGTTAACGTCTGTGTACACTAAGTCAGTTTTTAAAGTATTCGTTTTTCGAGGTGGTGGGATAAAGTTTTCTATTGATATTTTAAGTTCCTCCAATTTTTTTCCTAACTTTATTAGTTCTCGTATGGAAGTTATTTCGACTAAACTCAATTGTGACTGGTAAAAGGGTAACATATTTTTTTGTAATATTTTCAGCTGTTTTGTCAAAGTGAGTGGTTCTGATAATCTAGCAAACATATTTGTCATTACTGCTGCGTAGAGTCCTATACTTTCGTTTTCTCCTTGCATTCTCGCTTTAATTTCGGTCATTAATTTTTCATCATAATCGGGTGGTAAAAATTCGTCTTTTAATGCCTCTTTTAGTTCGGTCCAATTATTTATTAAAGATTTATTTGCACGATACCATATCAGTGTTTTATGTGCAAAAAGATCACATGCTTCTGCAAAAAGTCTGACATATTTCTAGCAATTTTTAATTCTTCGACCCGTTCTAAAAATGCGTTTACGGAAGTATCGCCATTAAATGTTATTCCCCATTTTGCAACTGGAGTAACCTTATAAACTACAGAACTATTATGAGATAAATTTTGATTATTATTTTGAAAACATTTACTTATATTTTGCGTGTGCTTGTCTTCGGCCCTAGTTTTTTTTTGTTTTGTTGTAGATGATGCTAAGTCTAGTTTTTTGTCAAATTCCATCAAGTCTACGTTATTTATGTCAAATATTTCTGACGTTTCCTCTCGTTCTAGTTCGTCTAAAATTGGTTTATCCTCTTTGGAAGCAATTTGTGTTTTGGTCTTTAAAATGTCATTTCCTACTTTACGAAAAGATTCAATTAAACGTCCTAACTCTAATTGTAAATTATTCCTAATTTTTTCAACATTGTCGTCAACTGGTAAACTCCTGGAAAGTCTAGAATAACAATATGCAATTTTTGTTTCTATTCTTACTTTATTATTGTCATAATTTAAAACATTTAAATCTGAAATTTGTTCATGTAAAAGCGTTAAAACATTTTTAACAACTGTCACATCTTCTGTAAAATCAAATGGGTAGTCAAAATCTTCATCTGGTTCAGTTTCTATTCTAATCGCTTTTCGTAAGGTTTTTCTTAAATCAGTTACTGTCATATTTTCCGTGTTTATTCCTCGTACAGTTATTTCATAAATTAGTTCATCTTTTAATAACCTATCAACACTGTATGTAAATTCCATCTTTGAATTAAAGAATGTGTACAATGCTATCATAAAAATTATCTTTAAAAAGTAAAAATAATATATCTCAAAAAAAATTCCTCATAATTATTTCATACTCGAATTTTTCTTTCTTTTTCAAATGCCACATATATTTTTGAAAGGTTGTAGTTTATATAAAATTGATAATGAAATAAGCAAATAAAAAAAATTTTTAATTCTTAATAAACAAGACCCAAGGACGTTGGGCGCCAAGAATTTTGTTACAGGCGGAAAAGCTACTAAGTAGGTATTTTCCAGTAAAATTATAAATGGGGGCGGCCTGTAAAACAAAAATTAAAGGGAGGTCACCGGTACTAGCTAGCGGAAGGTCGTGGATCATATAGAGGGTTAAAATTTTGCATAAAGGGTTAAATTAATCTATAATATACTACAAAAAAAATTTGGCACTTACCTTTCACAAATATTGTGGCTTAATGACAATTACCAAGGACGCCAGACAAGTCGAGAATGTCCAAATGTTCGTGCAAAACCTTGAGAGACTTGTCATCTCAAGGAGGACAATTGTTTCTTTTAATCAACTCTTATCTTTTTTACTACTTATGCAACTTCCATGATAAAAAAATAATAAAAAAACTATTGACTTAATCAACGGCAAACAAAACTATTTAATTAACAGAGCAATAAACGTGAACCTCTTACATTCATTGATTTGAATTTAGAAATGGAATTATGAAAATTTTGCATACATAAGTAATTCCCAAACACTTGTATATGAACGAAAACTTATATTATAAATCTTACACTAAATTAATCCTACGGTTTATGGCCAAAACGTCCTAACAAATAAATTAACTAAAAATTGGTCATGCTACTTAACTATAAAAACTTACTTACTAAAAATCGTCCATTGTTTGATAGCTTGCCTTCCAACATAGAACAGCTCTTAAATTGGAGGAGAGAATCCCGCTTGTTGCTCTTGTTTGTAATTTTTAAATATTTGAATGGCACACAAACCCGGCAGGATCTTATTGACAATATCACTTAACTTGTGCGTCACACGCCTATAAGCTTTTTATTATTACTTTATATCTTGTATCACTATAAATCCGCGAACATACGGGTGTAACCCTCGCGACTGGAAGAGTTAATTACTCCTTTCCAAATTTTACTATCGTGATACTAAGTGAAATATTATATCTGTGATGCCGGAAAACGCTACCCGCGAACTACGTTTCTTTCTATTTCTTGACCACGGACAGCCCCATTGGAAAAACTCTCCGTCTTTTGGCTAAAGCTTTAAGTTATATACATTAATTCCTATTCTAACCATTTTTTACGTCATTTTCTGTTATCCAATGACTGAACAGAACCTCCCACAAAAACAAGATTTTAGAAACCAAATCCAACCCCTTTTTAGATGAGGGTCACGGAAGCAATTATTTTTCTAAGGGTTTAAATATGTTGTATCTTCTAAGAATTTCTTAATTATTGAAATGTGGACCATACCTATGTCGACAATTGTCTGCCATCAACAAAAGATCGGTTAACCCACTTGAGCCGAAATGGATTTTAAATACAATGGATGTCTCCAGACTACTTAAAATTACTTGCAATCTTTGAACAAATCAAATTGGAAATAATTTTCGCTATTTATAATGTTTCGTTTTCTATAACCTTTGTCAATCAAAGAAATTATTAAGAAAATTAAGCTTTTCAAACAGACAATTGCTTTTCTTTATTTACGTTAAAAGGTACTATTCCATTTTAATTTTATCAGATTCGTCAATCTGTAACCGACCTAAGCTTTAAGAGGTTTATTGTATTTGATTTACGAGGGTAGAGCTTTAAATTATGATGACCTGCCGCTGGAATTTCTAATAGTTTAGCCTGAAGCTATTTGTAAACCTAGTCTTTTATGAGGGATACTAACTAAAATATGAAGTAATTTATTGTGGAATTTTTGTCTAAACTTTATGCAAGTTACTGAATTTTAATTAATTAATTTGTTTATTAGTTAACATTACAAAATAATGTTACACTTTTTTCAATATTTTAAATAACCCTAATAATTGTCAAGTACACGTATCTTTTCCGATACGTTATATAACCATAAATAACCCCAATGTTCACTCACACATCACCAAATAATTCCAAAAGTTTATCAGATAACAGAAAATTCAAATAAGTTACCTGGAAAATGCTTCAAGCCTCCATCCCTTCGACGATGCTCACCAGAACCCCTTGGCTTCGTGACTATGCGCTCTGATACTCCACATATTCATAGATGATAACCCCAGTATTCGCCAAGCGCCTTGCTTCTAATTACCATTCCATAACAGCATACAAACTCACGTATATTATACTTCTGTTTATTGATTTACTAGCTTGGTATGGTATTAGTTGGACCTCGGTTAGTTTAATTCACTCGACACTACTCACATTAATAACTATAAGGCCTCAATTACCAAGCTACAAGTGCTAGTACTACATTTACTGTATTATGAATATTTTTAATACTCACAAGAACTCTACTATAATGTCAGTCTATTGTTGTAAGTAGTATAAACGATGAGAATACAAAGAGAGCCTTCTTACTTCCTGCAAAAGTATTTCTATTTTTCAAAATGCCACCTCTAGGACACACTTCACGCGAAATACTTATTTTGATATAACCGACTTCAAGATTCCAGAAATTCACCTCGTGGACGCGCCGTATGATCCGAAAATCGCTTCCACCTGTCGCATGTTCGTCCGTTTGTAAAACTATCCGTTTCAACCAATGATACTGTTCCGTGTCGTCATAAAACTCCGCCTGTAATATTTTTATCTCTGTCTTATGCATATTTGATGTCGCGTTTCAAACCCCACTTGAGTTATAGAAAATCGATATTGCTGACAGCGTCTCATCACTCCACGTGGATAAGAACGTGCGTTTTGAAAACCAATGCTTTTATATCCGTCTCTATCTGTAGCATCTTACCGATCGTGCATCTCCTCTACTCTTTAAGAACTTTGTTAGCTTGTTATTTGAAGCAACTGACGGTTGAAAACTATTTTTTATGAAGTCCGCTTTATTATGCTGATAATTTTGAAGAAGGTAACCTTTTAAACATGCAGGTGTTCTTAATTATAAACCGTTTAAAACAACAATTCTTGGAGTTTATATTTCACCGTACTGACGTCTGTTTGTTACCAAGAAACCTTTTGCCTTGGGATTATTGATTTTCTATACCCTGGTGTTTTCTAGTGCTATTACACGTTGAATTAAAATAAATTAAATTAATTATGCATTTCTATTTGTTTTTTAAAACTGGTTTTCTTTATGTACCTTTAACCTTTCAATCATTACTTATAAAAATACGTCAATACTTGTCCGTTTAAATTAAATGAAATAAATTTTGCGCATAAATAATTTGTTCGTTTCTCTATACAGGGTGTTTGAAATTGCATTGCTTACCCCAAATTTAACCCTTTGAATCCATAACAATATATATATATATATATATATATATATATATTGCAGTGGTTAAGCTCTAAAATCGTGCCCCACACATTGGACTGTCTTAAAATCTTTTCCTGGAAATAAAAAAAATATCACAATCTTTGGAACGCCCCCTTATTTCAGCATACCACGGCTAACTCTAAAATCTGCTTCTTCAGAGATACTTACCATCCTAAGTTTACTCTTTCTCACTTATACTACCTAATAAAATTACCACTCAAATAATTCAACAAAACATACAACCTTTTATTCATACAAATCAAAATTGTACGTCATCAGCTCAATATTTACAAATTTGGATATACAGCTTCATAAAATATTACAATCTCAACCATTAGATCCTTTTAAATTTCATGACTTTAATTTATTTCAACAATTTTTTTTTATATAAGTAGAGGGGTCTATCTTGAAACTCTAAATTGACATTTACTCTCGTCTATGGTGAGCTCAGTATAAACCCTGTTACTCTAAATGCATAGATAAATCGCATCTTTGTTTTCAACAACCCTAAAGACCCGTTTACTCTTTACATCAGACTTTTACGTCATTTATTTACACCTACAAATAATAAATACAAATTGTCCTTTTCATATTCCCTTCAAATTAGCTTTTATGTTCATAAAATACACACCCAATGTGTCAAATCACTCTAGCACAAAATAACAGCACAAAATGTTCAAGCAATAACCCAAGAAACTAATTTCGTTACCTGGAGAAGTCACCTCTGAAGATGTTGTCCCCCAAAACCTTGTCGTAGCATTCCATCCACTTTCTTTCTGCTACATGTACATCAAACTCATTTCAAATCGCTATCCAATTCTCTGCAGACGCCTTCAATGTTTCTACCCATACAATTGTCCAAAACCAATTAATCACCTTCCCTATCTACCAAACACCCAGCATCCTCGCTCCAAAATTTATCTAGGCCCGCTTACCTCAGTAACATCCTCCGTTCGTTCTTTGTATGTAGCTACAGCACCGTTTACAATATAACACTCACTCGTGCTTTTCACACTTTTAATTAACTTAAGACGGACTGCACTGTCACCAATTTATAAAATTTTAAACTTAGATGTTACCATTTAAGTCTGAAGCGGACCGTAAAAGTAAGTGAAGTAAGGGCTAAGTGAAGTAAGAGAGCCCTACTACGTCTTCTAGTGTATTTATAATAGTAGAAACACACCTCCTGCACCTTGTTTCAATCGAAAAGCGCTCCCACCGTAACCAATTCTGAAAATTTTATATGCAACGAACTTTCTAAAACTCAGTTTTTCATTCCACCGTCGCTTTAGTCCGAAACACTGGCTAACAAATACAACGGTCGCGATCTTCTTGAAATTTCTCTCATTCCACTCTACGATCAGCCAATCAAAAACATTTCTCCCATTCGTAGGTCTATCATCCAACTATGTTATCTTCGTCTAACTTATATTTACCGTCTTTATTACAATCCCACTACAGCAACATAAAATCGATATTGTGGTTGACCTCTAAATTTTGTCGCGTACTTTAAACGAGTGTTTTATCCAATGTCTGTTGCTTGTCCTCCTCGTCTAGCCTATGCTATAGATATCCCGTCTCAACTTGCTTTCAAACCACCTGTTATTTTCAGCCTTCGCTACGACCGTTAACTCAAATTTCTATAGAATTATGTTCCAACGAACATTCTGGTTCCTTGAACTTGTTTTATTTATCTGTCAGTCTTTCTACGAATTCTTTTGCCAGTTTGAAATTGTACTTTCCATGTTGTTCAACCCGTAGAATTTCTTGGGATTTATTTTTAACAAACGCTTGTTTAGTTAAATGGAAAATATGGTTTACATTATTGATTTTATATACAACAGCTCTCCTTATTATTTGATGTGCCTGACTGACCCCTTTTAAAATATTAAAGCTAATTATATTTGACGCCCTGTGATTATTTTTTGTGTGGTACCTTAAAATCTAAGGTTTATTCGTCTCCACTTGATAGCGAAGAAGAATTATATAGACGAATTTTAAATGCAGTCAACTCTTTAAAAAATAATGCACAAACAATGCAGAGGGTTCAGGTAAACTTCTTACGAAGAGTTAATTTGTGCATTGAAGAAAATGGCGACCATTTTGAAAATTTATTGTAATGGTCCAACACTTGTACCGTACTGTTAATTTTCAATGATAGTAATAAAAAATAAACAAAACAATGAAATAAAAATAAAAAAAACAGACATTTGAAATTATTTTTTTCTGTCAAACCGCTCGTCTAATCAAAATTTTACAAGAGACAAAAATGTTTCCAAATTAAGTCGGCTACTCATAAAAAAAATTTGGTAGTCATTGCATAAACAAGAAAAAGGTAATGGTCGGATATTTATACAATACATCATTTTTGGGACACTCGTATGCTTTTAAAATTGGATATGGACGTTTCCTAATAGGTTTACTATCACCTGTCTCTATATTCATATATATTTTATCTGTTCGGCTTAAATTATATGTATTACTAGCAATTGTATTAAAGGAATCTATTATTTGTTTAGCTTCAGATAATTCTGATGGATGTAAATCTTCTAAGGTACTGAGTTTATTATTTAATTTAGAAATTTCTGATAAATCAGAACTATCTAATAATGGTATTGATTTGGAAAAAGCTTCCCAGGAATCATTTTTAAAATTTAAGGTCATTTCAAATTTCTTTGCGAAATCTGTTCCAAAGATAAATGAATGAAGTAAGGTAGGTACTATAAGACATGTTATGAAACGACAAACTTCGTTTATAAAAATAGGTATACCCACGGTACCATCAACTTTTTGTGGGAAACCATCAGCGGTAAATAATTTATGTTTTGATAAAGTGAAAATTTTTAGGTTTAAATCTTTAATTATAGGTATACCAAGAGATCATATTACAGAAATATTACTTCCAGTATCAAACAATGCAGTGATATCTGTATCTATTAATTTAACTTTAATATAGGGTCTGTTATCAGATGGTTTAGATATAAAATTATAAGGTTCAACATAAGATTTTGTTGGTTTATAAAATTTTTTAACTGTGTTTAACCATTTTAACCAGTCACTATTATTTTTAAATTTAGAAGTAGTAACTAAATTTGTATTATTTTTATTTGTAAAGGTAGAAATTAAATTTTTATTTGTTTTATGTATTTTTGTAGCCTTTAGGGAATACATACAAGATCGACTACTTGTCCTGTACTGACTATTTAGCTTTTTTGAACATTTAGGACAGTTATTTATAGTTACTTGTTGGAAACCACATCTGTAACAAAATATTTTTTTATTTGTCTACAATTTGAATAGGTATGACCTTGTCGTCTGCAATTAAAACATGTGACTTGAGTTGGTGTAAAATTTTTAGAAAAGTATTGAGTTCTATGTATTAAGGGTTGTATTTTTGGTAAATTTGTATTTACTGGATAGTTATTTTTATATTGAGGAAAGGAGGTAACATTATTTTTTATATCATTATTTGTTGAATTTATTTGAGGTATAGAGGTACTAAAATGTTTATTATAATATGTGGTTCTAGGATGAACACTCATTGATGGTTGAAATTTAGTATTTCTTTGCGATAACTAATTTATTTTATGTATAGGTTGTATATTTTAAAACAATTTTTGTTTATTTACTTGATTAGGTGAGGTATTAGGTAAAGTATTTTTATTTTCAATAAAAGTGGAGGTATTTGGTTGTTTTTCGTTATCAATTGAAATTGCTAAATTTTTTATTCTAAACAATTCTTGTAATCTTTGTGCAGTTATTATTAATTCTTCTATTGTATTTACAGGGAAATGAGTAAATGGAGTTATAAAATCTGGAAGTAAATTTTGAACAATTATACTTATTCTTGTCGATTCTAATGGTAATTTTTTAAAACGTCTAAATAAATTTTGCATTTGCATTATATATAGCATTACTGGTTCATCTTGTTTTTGATTTCGTCCCAAGGTAAATTTTCTGCATTTGGAGGTAAGAAATCACGTTTTAAACGTTCTACAAGAGAATCCCAATCCTTTATTATATGTTGGACTTCCCTAAACCATATAATAGCGTCTCGGACAAAAAATTTCATTGTCGAACTGAAAAGTACTTGTTTTGTTACATTTCTAATATCATTATAATTTGAATAAGGGCCGCTATACTTGCGGCCACGTCCCCAATGCTCCACTCGGAGGTACTACATTGGGACATTTCTAGTATCAGCAAGTTCAGTAATTCGCTTTAAAAATTCATACACTGATGACTGTTTACCATCAAGTTTAACTGACCAAGAAGATATTGGATCAGGGTTTGTTATGCAAGTTACGGTAGGTGGATGTACATTTATTGTTGGGTTACTATTATTTGTTAAAGAATTATCATTTATACCAGATATTTGTTCATATTTGTCTATTTTTTCATAAAGATCAGTATCAATTAAAAGTGCGGTTGCATAATTTTTATTTTTAAACATTGTAGCTTGTTCTTCATCTTCACTATCTGTAATATTTAAACGTTGAATTCTGCCACAAACATGTGCCAGACGGGATTTAATTTTTTTATATACTGAATCTTTTCTGTCACCTTCAAATTCGTTTAATAAAATAGTAATAGAATCTAATGTATTAGTTATTGCTTCACAATCTTGCTCAAAAGTTTTTGTATAATTTAAGATATCTTTATGTGGGGGTGGTTTATTTATTTCAGTACGTAATTCACGAGCTAAAAGTTTTCTTTTTTCTTCCATGGACTTCTTTTTTGTATTTATTGACCTTATATTGAGTTCATATTCAAGTTCATCTATTAATAAATATCCCGCTTTTAAATATTGATCTATTTTTATTTATTATTTTTAAGAAAATAATTATTTAATTTATGTTTATATATTTATTTCAAAAAATTACCTTAAGATACGATTAGATGTTTTTTAAAAAATAACTAAATTACGGGAACATAAAGTTTTACAATTTTGTGCCACGTGCAAACATGGTCGTGTAGGAAAAAAATTTGGACAAAATGGGGTTTGTGCGAAACATATTCTGACAATAAATTTTAAACGTCAAATTTTTTTTTTACCTATCAATAAAAATTTTGTTTGTTTTTGAATAAGAAAATTGTAAAAAAAGTGCCACGTGTAATCGTGGACGAATAGAAATATTAAAAAAACAGGTTGGATGCCACGTGTAAGCGTGGGCGTTTATAAATAAAAAACAACGTTCAAGAAAATTTTGGTGTCACGTATAAACGTAGGCAGGTATAGAAAAAAAAAGGAATGGTTGGACGCCACGTGGTGTCCATTGTGGTAAAGATTTAGAAAAGATAACCACGTTGGGTGTCATGTAGGGACGTTGGGAAAAATTTAGAAAAAAAAATAATCATTGGGCGTCAAAGGAGTGAACGTTAAGGCAGAAATATGTACAAAAATAAGCGTTGGGCGCCACGTGGTAGCGTGGTCGTTTATAAATAAAAAACTACGTTGGGCGCCACGTGCACCTATCATTGAACGTTGGGCGCCACGTTCTCCTTACTCTTTTCTCGATGTTATAAAAAGAGTAATTGCACGACGAAGTATAAGAAATACTTCGGCACAGCTTGCATCGACCTTTATGGTTGCGGAGGCTGCATGAGACTTGAAATCACAGGGTAAGGGGAATGTTTAGAGAATATCTGAATCTTAAAATTTAAATATCAAGACACATGTTTACACAACTGTAAAATAACTTAGAGAAGCAAAAGTTAAACCACGATAAGAGAATTTTGACTAAATATGTATATGAATACTCAGTTAGTACAATTCCAAAGGCATGTATAAGATATACTCTTGTATCATTAACATTGTAGACATCGCTATATATTTTAACATGATATAATTCATATATTTAATAAATGTACACGAGAAAGTTTCTATAGAGAAATCAAAATAAATAATCTCTGTTTAGAACTCAAAATTTTACTTAATGCGGGAGTAAATCAAAAAGTGATCGTAATTGTAATAATGTCATGTAACAAATGCACATGAAATGAAAGTTCAAGTAATGAACCTTTTCACCATAAGAAGCTTCATGAAGATCCGAATGTTTACATATTTTTAGGTTATGTATTTGATAATTATATTTGAAATCATTTAAGATAAGTAAAAGGTAATTAATAATCAATACAAAATATTCGTAGTGATAAAGACAAATTTAAATAAAGGTTAGGCCTCTTTATTTTAACAGAAAAACGATAAGGTAAAAGTTTTTATCTCATACCTGTAGTATCAACTGAACTAATACTATTAGTTACTTAATTTATAGGAATCCTTTATATCCAGTAAACTGAGACATCCTGCATTGGTGGATCTCCTAGTGTAGGTACAAAACAGCATTTGGTCGACTTCAAATGTTGTCTTTAACAGACTTCTGTTCCATAAATTAAACTTGTAGATATTTTTCAATAAGGTAATAACTGAGCGGCTATATGTAAAGTAGAATGAAACGAAATATAAAATTCTTGTGCTGAGAGTATTTATTTTACATCATCTGGTTGTGCGAAAACACGAGCAACTTTTCCATGTACAAATCTGAATGAGGGAAATACGTCGCCCGTAACATCGGTAACCAAAACACAGGTAGTCGGAACATAAGGTAACCCGAGGCATAGATAACCGGAGCCATAGCTAACCGGAGCACCCTAGAAAATTCAGTTGTGTTACAAAAGTGAAAATTTAACACGAGGTGCAAAGGAAAATTAATCCATTAATATCTTACAATCTGTATATTTATTTGATGGGTTAAACGAATAAAGAATCTCTTTATCCTTCACACTAAACATCTAGAATTATATTTAAATGTTAATTTAGGATTTATGATTAGAAAATTTACATACCAGGTAAGCACATATGGCAAGATAGAAGTTTAAATCAAAAATGGCCAACAGTGCAAGATAAGTAATCAGATATCAAAAGAGAAATGAATATTTGACACTTCAAACAAATTATTTTCTGCCATCTTCGGGATGGACGATCTCTAGCGATTATTCTCAATAATACAGAATTTAGAACCACACCAGTTGTGCTTTTGGAATAAACACTTCAGAAATAACCAATAGGAAAATTTCATATAGATATAATTATAATACAGACTTAGAACCACACCAGTTGTGCTTTTTAGAATAAACACTTCAGAAATAACCAATAGGAAAACTTCATATAGATATAATTATTTGTACTATGTAAGAAATTAGGAACTTGAAGATTAAAACTAATAATCCAGGAGTGTGCGAGATAAATTCTTATAGAAAATATATTGTATAATAGAGTAATTTTATATTTAAATGTAGATATAAGCATTTATGTGCTAATAGTGCCAAGCACAATGTAACATACTGAAATATACGCAAAATGGCATGTTACAAAGCAACATATCTTCAGTCAATAATTTAGTAGGGATAATTTATAATTTAATAAAGTAACAGTTAGTCTGATTATTTTTACCCATTTTGAAACTAAAGCCATTTTTCAACAAAATACTTTAATAAAATTTAAATATTATTAAGGGTTTACTACATGGTTCATATTAAAACTTTTCATCGCATTACTTTAGAATTTATAAATTATGGAACTCAAGTGTGATACATTTTGAAATCAGTATTTTAATATCGATCAAATAATGTATGTTCTCATTTAAAATGTGGTGTGACTATCACTTGAAGCGGGATTATGCTAGGGTCGGAACTTTTATGTCATAGCTCGCTATGATGATTTTAAAAATCTTAGTGTCCAAGCATTTTGTTTATTTTTCGAAAATAGACTAGTGAGGGTGGTAGAAGCACTTATTCCAGTGCACTATATAAACTCCAACAAGTATGCATTTATCAGAATACTTCAATATGCATAGGTGCTATTTGGACATCTGTATGAGCATGTTTTGGATTTCCATATATTAACCTTTCTAATTGCTAAATATAGAAAAGACTTAAAGATAATTTCTTTTGTCCCTTAAGTTATGCATTGCATTTGTGATGTTTTTCGAAAATATTAGCAATTTCTTGGATTCATCACTTATTATTGCATTCTGTTAAACATGCCCATCCTCTGTCTCCAAATGGGATCAAATTGGTAATTGGAATTCTTCTTAATGATACAAATCTCTCTCACAGTAAAATTTGTTACAATGACTACATTTTTATGTGATAGGCATCACATAGTTTGTGGTTCCAAAATTAATAGAACACCAAACATTAAAAAACTTTTTTAAATGACGACAATTAGCTAATAGTTTAGGCTAAAAAATAAGCTAAAGAGAGCTCTTGGCCATCTTCACGTTAAATATACCTATTATGTGAACAAACTATGCTTAAATTATTCAAAAAACAAGTGGGAATGATCAATGATTAACCTGAAATTGATACTACAAGGTTTCCAGTAACATATGAGTAAGGCACAAATCTGGGATATCACAACAATTATTGTATTCTTCAAAACAAAATTTTGCAAAAAATTGACTAGTCGCAGTTTATATGGTTAAATTTGCAGGGGGGTTGTGTTAAGATTTTTCAAGTTTAAAGTATAGTTTTAAATTTGTTTTTATTGTTTATTAACATGCTTGGTTTCAAAAACTAGATGCAGTTTAATGGCGATGAAACTGCATGGAAATATTTAATCATTTTATCTATGCAAGACAAGTGGTGTAATTTGGAGGTCTTCCCCTTGGTTGTATTTTGTATGAGTGAAATAATCAATTATGATTAATATTAAATGACTAACACTATTAAACAAAATGATCGATGAACCAAAGTAGTTAATAGTTTTCAGTATTAGATTATGGATTGTTTTATATTTATCCCTTTTAACTAAGTACCATACGCTAAACATGAAATGTTAGTAAAGCGTTTAAAAGAATTCTCAAAAAGTTATCTAATGGAGGAGCCAGGTACCATTTCGACCCCTTAAAGCTCTTGCATGCAATAGAAATATCACCTGAGAGACTATTACAGGCATTAGAGCCACAACAATGTTTCCGTGATCTTTCTTTTAGAAATGTATAATAAATAAACGAAATATCATTTTATTTAGTTTTTATTAAAGACCCTTCAAAAAAGTTTTAGTCACAACACTTTAAATGCAACTCCGTTAAAGTGTAAAATAACCCTTGTAAATCAAATACAATAAACCTCTTAAAGCTTAGGTCGGTTACAGATTGACGAATATGATAAAATTAAAATGGAATAGTACCTTTTAACGTAAATAAAGAAAAGCAATTTTCTGTTTGAAAAGCTTAATTTTCTTAATAATTTCTTTGATTTACAAGGGTTATAGAAAACGAAACATTATAAATAGCGAAAACTATTTCCAATTTGATTTGTTTAAAGATTGCAAGTAATTTTAAGTAGTCTGGAGACATCTATTGTATTTAAAATCCATTTCGGCTCAAGTGGGTTAACCGGTCTTTTGTTAATGGCAGACAACTGTCACTCTAGGTATGGTCCACATTTCAATAATTAAGAAATTCTTAGAAGATACAACATATTTAAACGCTTAGAAAAATAATTGCTTCCGTGACCCTCATCTAAAAAGGGGCTGGATTTGTTTTCTAAGATCTTGTTTTTGTGGGAGGTTCTGTTCAGTAATTGAATAACAGAAAATGACGTAAAAAATGGTTAGAGTAGGAATTAATCTATATAACTTAAGGCTTTAGCCAAAAGACGGAGAGTTTTTTCAATGGGGCTGTCCGTGGTCAAGAAGTAGAAAGAAACGTAGTTCGCGGGTAGCGTTTTCCGGCATCACAGATATAATATTTCACTTAGTATCACGATAGTAAAATTTGGAGAGGAGTAATAAACTCTTCCAGTCGCGAGGGTTACGCCCGTATGTTCGCGGATTTATAGTGATACAAGGTATAAAGTAATAATAAAAAGCTTGTAGGCATGTGACGCACAAGTTAAGTGATATTGTCAATAAGATTCTGCCGGGTTCGTGTGCCATTCAAATATTTAAAAATTACAAACAAGAGCAACAAGCGAGATTCTCTCCCCAAATTTAAGGGCTGTTCTATGTTGGAAGGCAAGCCATCAAAGAATGGACGATTTTTAGTAAGTAAGTTTTTATAGTTAAGTAGCATGACCAATTTTTAGTTAATTTATTTGTTAGGACGTTTTGGCCATAAACCGTAGGATTAATTTAGTGTAAGATTTATAATATAAGTTTTCGTTCATATACAAGTGTTTGGGAATTACTTATGTATGCAAAATTTTTATAATTCCATATTCACCTATTCAATTAAATTTCTAAATTAAAATTAATGAATGTAAGAGGTTCACGTTTATTGCTCTGTTAATTAAATAGTTTTGTTTGCCGTTGATTTAGTCAATAGTTTTTTTTATTATTTTTTTTTATCATGGAAGTTGCATAAGTAGTAAAAAAGATAAGAGTTGATTAAAAGAAACAATTGTCCTTTTTGGGATGACAAGTCTCTCAAGGTTTTGCACGAACATTTGGACATTCTCGACTTGTCTGGCGCCCTTGGTAATTGTGATTAAGCCACAATATTTGTGAAAGGTAAGTGCCAAATTTTTTTTGTAGTATATTATAGATTAATTTAACCCTTTATGCAAAATTTTAACCCTCTATATGATCCACGACCTTCCGCTAGCTAGTGCCGGTGACCTCCCTTTAATTTTTGTTTTACAGGCCGTCCCCATTTATAATTTTACTGGAAAATACCTACTTGGTAGCTTTTCCGCCTGTAACAAAGGGTGTATGTAAAACTTACTAAATTTCATTATGAATTTAAATTGGATTGTTAAGGGTACATGGGTTTATATTTTATGCCAGGTAAAAGGCATACATTAATAAACTGGGTTATTATGATCTCACCATACTCCAGTGTGCAATAAATATAGATGATAACGCCGCACGCCGATGTAATAAACGTCTAGCTGAACGCAATCACTCTGTGTTTTTCTCTAATCTTCTAATTTAATTATGCCACGGCTAGCCCTTTTTAACTTACACAGAGTTCACAACGTTACGATGATCAATTTAATTTATCCCTTTAACTCTTACCTGTTTGAATTGATAAAACGATGTCAATCAACATTTGTATAATGAAAGGAAATAATATTTACACTTCACAATTTTTGTAATCCTTTAAATACACCCTTCAATCAATTAATATTATATGGATCATTTATCCCAAAATTTATATTTTTTTAATTTAATTTTTAAGTCGCCAAAAACGACACTTTTACAAAAAAATCTGGAACGTTTAAGACCCTTTTATGATTATTATGTAAGTTTCAACGTATTCAATGTTCTTGTTGACTCCTTACAAGCTTTAGAGTAAATTAATATATTCAGTGTTAAAATTTAACTTTGAAAAGATTCCTTAAAACTAGTAGCCCTGATCTGTGATATTCTGATAAGTTGTTGCGTGTTGTGGATCAACATCCCCTTATTATCTTCAATCGAGAACCAATGCTCTTTTTTGTACTCCTTAATGTACGTTGAACCAATAGTTTTGTTGCTCCCTATTTCCAAGATTCACCTCGTGCTTTATTCTATATTTTTCTGGATACGCCTTGGACCTCTTCACTTAAATACCACTAGGAATTCGTAGGTTTTTTAGTATCATGAATTAGAATTATCATCGTGAATTAGAATTTCTGAATACCAGACTTAGTATTGTGAATTAGAAGTGGATTCGAAGTGGATTAGCATACCAGCCTTAGGACCATGGATTAGAAGTGGACTAGCAGTGGATTAGAAGTGGACCAGCAGCCCTATATCATTATAAACATTTAATTTAAATTAATTAACCAATTTCTACTCACGTTTTCTGCAAAAACGGCAAAAGCTTTTTCATATATTCTTAACGCAATTTGTCATTAGTTGATACACAACACTATTTTTCACTATAATATAAAACTTATTTATTTGACGCGTAAATATTTGATTAAGAGTATTGCAGATTCGACGTGCTTCAAATTAAGACTGACTATTTCTTATCAACTCTGGGCGTTTATATAGCTTTTACTCTCTACATTTGGATTGGTTTTCCAAACAGCCTTACAAAGTATTGCAACCAACCATATTTGTTCTGGACATTCCTAGTATATTTTTAAGCTGATTTTTGATGAAACTATTTTGGAGTTCCGGATCATGCTGTTATTTACTATTGTTTTACGATCTTTGATCGCCTTGTTATTGTTATCGTTGCTGGACTTTTAGCTTATGTTTGCTGTTTTGTGTAGATAAATCTTTTGGAGAATTGTACAAAATAGATGATGTAACATGAGTGCTGTTTTCGTTTATGTATTTATTTAAACTCGTCTTTGAAAGTGCGTTTTCTTATTAAAGCGCTTATTGTTCCTTTTTTCGTACAAGCGTAATTGCATGAAGATTTACTAGGTTTTATCGTATCTTCTGTGTATCTGTTTCATAAACTTGTTGAACACTTCTCAACGTAGTTTAATTACATGTATGATTATTTCTCTGCTGGATACGCGTTCTATTATTGGAAGATATGCTTGCTGGCATTGATTAGAGTTAATTACGGTCCATATACAGGGTGTTAAATGCTTGCTATTTACATAATGTGCGAATTATTTATCTTCCTGCTAAATAAATGCAGTTTTCTGATTCCCATTGCTATTTACAGTTACTACACAACCATTACTACTCAATACACCCCTAAACAACCGCTTATCACAGCATTATATATATATATATATATATATATATATATATACATCCATACATCCCACTAACATTTTCGGCTCCTTTCATAAATCTATTAATTTGGGATCCACTAGAAACAATAGTGCTAGGTCAAATTAGTCAAATTAAATTGCGGTGTACTTATTTATTCATCATTTTTAAACTTCTGACCGTCTTTAATTTTAATATACTTTGAAACATTCTTAATTTTTTTATGTATGTTTTTTTCATTTAGTAATCATTTAGAACTTCTTTTATATTGATATTATTTTAAAAACCCCAAAGTTTATAATTTTATATACACCTATTAATTTGAACTCCTTTTTAAATGCCAACTTTCACTAGAAGATTAATTGGAATTCCGGCCATGTTGCCAGTGCTAGAACATGATCTTCTAAATTTCGTGACTCATTATATATGGCATAATTAACAATGTATTTACCACCTAAGATGATTGGTCATCAGGAGTAAACAACTAAAAATTAGCTTGTTCTTGTTTGTATACTTTTGTATAGGTATGGTTTGGTGATAAAAACTGCTATATATTATTGTTCAGTTTGAAATTTTTTATTTTGTATAATTCATTGGGATCTAATACGTGACTTGGGCTTATTAAGTAATAAGGTGTTAAATTATGTTTTGAATGAATTATTATCATTCATAGTGTGAGGTTAGGTTAAGTTGGATTGTTTTGTTTCCAAAATGCCTGTTAGGAGTTTTATTTATAAGTGCCAAAGAAATTATGCTGGTGTATGAACCAAAGTTTCAACCATTCCTAAAGTATTGGCGAAATTTTAACAGCATCTTTGAATTAGTGAAGGGTATAGTTGTGTATTATTGTCACCTTCTTTGCTATAATACTAGGTTTTTGTAGGGGCTATTCTAAGCAAATCTGGCTCTCCTCAGTAGATTTAGATGTACATATAGAATTATCGTGGTGTAAAACCACCGAATCTAAGAAAAAATGAAAATTTGATTGTTTCCAAAAAGAAATCACACGAAGTTGAAACTGTGAATATTTACTTATGCTACGACGAACGCTGTTATTTTACACTTTAACGGAGTTGCATTTAAAGTGTTGTGACTAAAACTTTTTCGAAGGGTCTTTAATAAAATTAAATAAAATGATATTTCGTTTATTTATTATACATTTCTAAAAGAAAGATCACGGAAACATTGTTGTGGCTCTAATGCCTGTAATAGTCTCTCAGGTGATATTTCTATTGCATGCAAGAGCTTTAAGGGGTCGAAATGGTAGCTAGCTCCTCCATTAGATAACTTTTTGAGAATTCTTTTAAACGTTTTACTAACATTTCATGTTTAGCGTATGGTACTTAGTTAAAAGGGATAAATATAAAACAATCCATAATCTAATACTGAAAACTATTAACTACTTTGGTTCATCGATCATTTTGTTTAATAGTGTTAGTCATTTAATATTAATCATAATTGATTATTTCACTCATACAAAATACAACCAAGGGGAAGACCTCCAAATTACACCACTTGTCTTGCATAGATAAAATGATTAAATATTTCCATGCAGTTTCATCGCCATTAAACTGCATCTAGTTTTTGAAACCAAGCATGTTAATAAACAATAAAAACAAATTTAAAACTATACTTTAAACTTGAAAAATCTTAACACAACCCCCCTGCAAATTTAACCATATAAACTGCGACTAGTCAATTTTTTGCAAAATTTTGTTTTGAAGAATACAATAATTGTTGTGATATCCCAGATTTGTGCCTTACTCATATGTTACTGGAAACCTTTGTAGTATCAATTTCAGGTTAATCATTGATCATTCCCACTTGTTTTTTGAATAATTTAAACATAGTTTGTTCACATAATAGGTATATTTAACCTGAAGATGGCCAAGAGCTCTCTTTAGCTTATTTTTTAGCCGAAACTATTAGCTAATTGTCGTCATTTAAAAAAGTTTTTTAATGTTTGGTGTTCTTTTAATTTTGGAACCACAAACTATGTGATGCCTATTACATAAAAATGTAGTCATTGTAACAAATTTTACTGTGAGAGAGATTTGTATCATTAAGAAGAATTCCAATTACCAATTTGATCCCATTTGGAGACAGAGGATGGACATGTTTAACAGAATGCAATAATAAGTGATAAAAGTTCCGACCCTAGCATAATCCCGCTTCAAGTGATAGTCACACCACATTTTAAATGAGAACATACATTATTTGATCGCTATTAAAATACTGATTTCAAAATGTATCACACTTGAGTTCCATAATTTATAAATTCTAAAGTAATGCGATGAAAAGTTTTAATATGAACCATGTAGTAAACCCTTAATAATATTTAAATTTTATTGAAGTATTTTGTTGAAAAATGGCTTTAGTTTCAAAATGGGTAAAAATAATCGGACTAACTGTTACTTTATTAAATTATAAATTATCCCTACTAAATTATTGACTAAAGATATGTTGTTTTGTAACATGCCATTTTGCGTATATTTCAGCATGTTACATTGTGCTTGGCACTATTAGCACATAAACTCTTATATCTACATTTAAATATAAAATTACTCTCTTTATTATACAATATGTTTTCTATAAGAATTTATCTCGCACAATCCTGGATTATTAGTTTTAATCTTCAAGTTCCTAATTTGTTACATAATACAAATAATTATATCTATATGAAATTTTCCTATTGGTTATTTCTGAAGTGTTTATTCCAAAAGCACAACTGGTGTGGTTCTAAGTCTGTATTATAATTATATCTATATGAAATTTTCCTATTGGTTATTTCTGAAGTGTTTATTCCAAAAGCACAACTGGTGTGGTTCTAAATTCTGTATTATTGAGAATAATCGCTAGAGATCGTCCATCCCGAAGATGGCCGAAAATAATTTGTTTGAAGTGTCAAATATTCATTTCTCTTTTGATATCTGATTGCTTATCTGGCACTGTTGACCATTTTTGATTTGAACTTTTACCTTGCCTCATGTGCTTACCTGGTATGTAAATTTTCTAATCATAAATCCTAAATTAACATTTAAATATAATTCTAGATGTTTAGTATGAAGGATAAAGAGGTTATTTATTTGTTTAACCCATCAAATAAATATACAGATGGTAAGATATTAATGGATTAATTTTCCTTTGCACCTCGTGTTAAATTTTCACTTTTGTAACACAACTGAATTTTCTAGGGTGCTTCGGTTAGCTATGGCTCCGGTTATCTATGCCTCGGGTTACCTTATGTTCCGACTACCTGTGTTTTGGTTACCGATGTTACGGGCGACGTATTTCCCTCATTCAGATTTCTACATGGAAAAGTTGCTCGTGTTTTCGCACAACCAGATGATGTAAAATAAATACTCTCATCACAAGAATTTTATATTTCGTTTCATTCTACTTTACATATAGCCGCTCAGTTATTACCTTATTGAAAAATATCTACAAGTTTAATTTATGGAACAGAATTCTGTTAAAGACAACATTTGAAGTCGACCACATGCTGTTTTGTACCTACACTAGGAGATCCACCAATGCAGGATGTCTCAGTTTCCTGGATATAAAGGATTCCTATAAATTAAGTAACTAATATTATTAGTTCAGTTGATACTACAGGTATGAGATAAAAACTTTTACCTTATCGTTTTTCTGTTAAAATAAAGAGGCCTAACCTTTATTTAAATTTGTCTTTGTCACTACGAATATTTTGTTTTGATTATTAATTATATTTTACTTATCTTAAATGATTTCAAATATAATTATCAAATACATAACCTAAAAATATGTAAACATTCGGATCTGCATGAAGCTTCTTATGGTGAAAAGGTTTATTACTTGAACTTTCATTTCATGTGCATTTGTTACATGACATTATTACAATTACGATCACTTTTTGATTTACTCCCGCATTAAGTAAAATTTTGAGTTCTAAACAGAGATTATTTATTTTGATTTCTCTATAGAAATTTTCTTGTGTACATTTATTAAATATATGAATTATATCATGTTAAAATATATAGCGATGTCTACAATGTTAATGACACAAGAGTATATCTTATACATGCTTTTGGAATTGTAATAACTGAGTATTAATATACATATTTAGTCAAAATTCTCTTATCGTGGTTTAACTTTTGCTTCTCTAAGTTATTTTACAGTTGTGTAAACATGTGTCTTGATATTTAAATTTTAAGATTCAGATATTCTCTAAACATTCCCGTTACCCTGTGATTTCAAGTCTCATGCAGCCTCTGCAACCATAAAGGTCGATGCAAGCTGTGCCGAAGTATTTCTTATACTTTGTCATGCAATTACTCTTTTTATAACATCGAGAAAAGAGTAAGGTGCAGCTTTGGCAAATTTGATGGGAACATATTCACTCTTTATCGAATCACACAGAATCTGTAACTTTTGGAATCAAAGTGCGATACATTTTTGAAATCGGTATTTGAATAGCATTCAAATGTGTCATGTGACATACATTATCATTTAAAAAAATTTAAAGAAACTTTTATGCTATAGTACATAACTGATTTTACACATCATCAGGTAATCGGTAAGATTTATGATGAACACCAGTGGTATGCTCCATAAAAGTGGCCAATTGTTCAAAGTCATTTTCTGACATAGCAAATATTTGCGTAATTGTTACCAAATGTTTTCTCAGTTTAGTAGAATTTTAATTTAGTGCAGTAGGGTTCTCAATTCCATAAGAATTGACATACTTTTTTAAAGTTTTGTGCCCGCTAATTGGAGTGTTCTGGCCAGGTTTTGCAAAGAGGTAAATATTTGTTTTTTCAATGAAGCTGTTTCGACTTTTTAGTAGTAGTTAAATGTGTATTTGAACATTTGTTGCTATTAAAACAGGGACACCTCGTCCCCTTTACCTCTGATAACTATCTGTTAGAAATTCTGTAGCAGAATTTTTTCCGTTGGCGATATTACGTTGTTGAATTCCTCATAAATTTTGTTCATTGTTTGTTTCGTTGTTAATATATATATTTAAAGGCAGCCGTTCAAGTTCCTTTGGTCGTCTGCGGTTCAGGAGGAGAATTCGGCAAAATGTAGTTTCCATTAGTACAGTAAACGCACCTTTATCTTTGTTATTAGCTAAAAGTTTCTTAGCTGCATTATCTACTTCTACATTTAAATAATCTCTAAGTAACTTTAGATCACTGGTTAAGGGAATTAGAGTGACTTTGTTCCATTTTTGTATATTCAAGTTATCTGCAGCTTGGGTTGCGATGTCAAATCTCCAATTACTTTCCAACAAATGAATGACAGTTTTTAAATTAGTTTCAGCTTTTGATGATTCCATTATTAAATAAACATGTTTTCTTTTGAGGACATAAGCTATCGCTATGTCGCAACACTGTTTTAATGAGGTTGATATATTCATAGCGAATGTGGGCGATTTGTAGATCTTATTTACTATAGCATAAAGGGCAACTGTTTTAGTGGCTTGAACAAGTAGATTGTAGTCTTTAGGTTGTAGTACATAAAAATAGGTTTTTTATGTATGGTTCTAGTTTTTTACTTCTAGGAGAATTCTAACTAACTCACGCATTCTTCTAGACATCACATTAATAAAATGTTTATCTCTGTGGATTTTCATACAACGTGCACCAAAGGCACATATAAATTTATCGTTTCTAACTTCTAGCGATATATGATCTGCTCTCATTCGTAGAAATACGTGTGCTTACAAGAGTGGATCTATTCGTAGATGTTGTATTAAAACAGTTTGGCCATCACTTTGAGCACTTAGAGATTTTTCTTTAGAATCATTGTTGGAAGAACATATTCTTTTGTGTTTCCAAAGCAGCTTTGCTGAGTAGAATCCCGTGCAATAATTACATGTCAAGTACTTTCACCCTTGAATATTTGCTTTTTTTAACGGGCCTGACACAGTTGAATGAATTGATTATAAAATTTACTTGCTTTCTAAATGTTGAAGGCAAATGCTTTCTTGCTTTAGAGTTTGCTGGAATGGAAAATATTTTTATCATTTTGATTTCTGTGAATGATTTCTTCGTAGATGTCTAGCAAAATTTAAAACAAAAGTTTCACAAAAAAAAGCAAAAATTGTTTTGCTTCTTAGCTGATGTGTTTGATTTAATTTTTCCATCATTTAAATATTCATTTGTTTTTGATTGAATATCTTGATTTTCACATTCAAATATTTGTGATATTATAGGAATATCCATATACGGGTGATCTTCCTCAGATTTATCAATCTAAATAATATTTTCTGTTAGTACACCAGAACACAAGTTCATAAAGTATACCTACTGTTCTTGCAATATCTACGGCTCCATCGTTTAAATATTCAGTTGCATTTAGTAAAATATTTTGGTTTTCACCTTCAAATATTGGAGATATGATAGGGATATGCATATACGAGTGGTCCTCTTCTGGTTTATCAATCTAAATAATATTTTCTGTTAGTACACTAGAATAAAAGTTTGCAAGTATACCTGTTGTTCTACATATGCAATATATACGGTTCTGCAACCAATGTGTTCCTGCAGAAATCTAAAAGTAGATTTGTTAGATGAATCCTGAAAAACACCATAAACTATAAAAAGTCAATCCTCAATTTTATATACTTGAAAACTTTAAACAGGAAAATTTATTACAAAATGCTACTAGTAAACACACTAAGCAAAGATGCAAAGCTACTATAAAGTATCAAAATCAACTATCTGCTAGTTTAAATTTTGGGCTATACAGCCTGTACGAAATTAAGTGCGCACTATTGCTAACTCTATAGTTACAAAGTCGGTTAAATTAGCAAAGTATTAGTATTTTTTCTGCTGATTAAGATGGCCAAAGCATAAAAACAATAAATCAGAGCGTTTACAAGTAAATGGGGAAAATGTAACTTTTTTTAATGGAACACCCTGTATATTTTTGACCATATTGTTCGCAAATCGTCTATAAAACAAAACAGTCCCAGTCCAATATAGGCCCATAACGTAAAATAACTCATTATTGCTATTTTCATCTTATAGACAAGTCGGTTGTGTATTTCTGAAATAAAATTCAATTTTCTCTTTATTATCTTATTTAAAAAACAACCTATATTAAATGTGTAAAGACATAACTATTCTGCAGTCGATGGAAGCTACAATGCGTCTAAGGCTATCTTGAAGTTTGATCAGGTTCGCATATCTCTCCTTATAAACTTCGTCCTAGTAATAGTTAGGTTATTTTACGTTTTAGGGCTATATTGCACTGGAACTTTTTTGTTTTTAAGATTATTTTCCCTCGATACAGTCAAAATATACAGGGTGACCATTTAAAAAAATTACTTTTTCTTCATTTACTTGGAAACGCTCTGCTCTATTAGTTTTCTTCATTCACAGCAGAAAAATACTACTACTTTGCTAATTTAACCATCATCATCCTTAGGTCTTCAGTCCTGGAACTGGTTAGATGTGTACTCTCATTGTTTCATATTCTAAACTAACCTACACATTTCGACATTGTATCTATAATAATAAAAGATTTAGTAATAGTGCGCACTTAATTTGGTACAGTCTGTATATTACATGTTACCTTGCATTCACTTTCACTGATTTCTGGATTGTAAGTAGGAGCACCATCTGAATTATCTGATAAAATAGTTTCATTTGGAATGTCTCGTTTCTCAAGCTATAACAGTTAATCACTTAATACATCTAAACACTTTTTCTTTACCTCTAGGGACAACGATTTATTGACATCACTATCATCATGAATCCAACGCTTGGAGGGTTCTTCTTCCTTTTTAGATGAAATTATGTCATTCGAGTTTCCCGAGCTTACGGTAACGCTCGTGTTTTTGTGCATATTTCTATATCAATTATTTGGAGGCATTGGTGATGGAGGCCTATTGCAAAACCAATTCTTCGTCAATGATCTACGTTGCACATTATGCTAAAATAACCAAATACATCATATTACTTATTGATATGTAGTAGGTTTAGTTTTACTACATTTAACACTGATACGGCAAATATAGAGAAACAATTTCGTTTTTTGTTATGTTGCTCTACCCAATCGTTTTCTGTAAACAAATAATTATTATTTGGAACAACTAACTGTGCATGTTAAAAAGTAGATAAGTGTGATATGAGAAAGAACTTAACAACAAAATCAAGTAATCGATAAAAATTCCCAGACCTACTTATGTGTACAAAAATCTTCATCTACTACTTAAGCTGCACAACAAAGCTATTTACTTGGACAACAATTATTAATTACTAAACTACATTTTCCTTCTTTTCACCCTTACAAACACTCTTTAGAACCATATGCCTACATTATGCTCGGATTAACTTACCTTTATTGGAGTCGAAGCAATTTTTGGTTCTGCGAACGCCGCCTCTTTAAACTGTACATCTAATGATGGATTAATGCTGCAGCTGCAAAATACAACATTCAACTTTTTAAATAAATTGTTGTACCTAGACAACAAACATTGAAACAAAAAGAAAATTGTTCAAAGCATATCTGTGGAGCACAGCACAGTACGTCTATGAACTAGGGGCAGTAGGAAAAGCAGACAGAAAGAGATAGAAGCCATCTGGAATGTTGTGCTTCAGATGTATGAGGATGGTAGCATGTACAAAGTTAATAACAAATAGGTTATATAAATAGTAAAGGAATAAAGATATCTGTGAAAAAAATAGGAGAAATAGAAGGGCAGGATACGTTTTAAGGCATTTTTGCAGAATAGTACATGATATATTACAAGCAGAGATAGGAAAATAGAGGTAGAAGTAGACTGAGATCAGACTTTCGCATGCAGATAGTGATAGATGCAGACTGTGCAAATTTTAGGGAAATGTGTAGGTTAGTTCATACTAGGACACAATGAAGGTACGCGTTTAACCAGTTCTAGGACTGAAGACCTGACAATGATTATAGTTTAAATGCTTTTTAAAGTCTTTCGAAGAAAAGATTAATTAGGTCTTAAGGCATTAATATGAATAATTGTTTTAAGGTAATTTCTGTTTTGATTTAGCCGGTGGTCATTTAATGAATATAATGTAGAAGCAATTGGACCATATGGTATTGCATCAAGACTGACCAATAACCACACAGAATCAATTATTCACAATTACATATTAAGGTAAGTGTACAGTGATCTTTATTTTTTATAATTTCTTAAATCATTTTAGGTGGGTTGCTTTAAGTACCGATCATATAGTAATACTTTTATTACTCTTAGCACTTGCTGCTAAGTTTGTATTTTTTGAAAGTAAGGAAGACCTAAATAGAGAGTTGCTGCAAATTATGGACAAAACTTTTGCAACCACATCTACAACAAATTCACTTCCATATTCATCTTTGTTTATGCGTACACGTTCATTTTCATTGGAGGATCAAGATTCTGATGATGGTATGTATTATTGTATTTACCTTTCATATAAACACTATCATTTTGCATAAAGGTATTTAAGAAACTTTAGTTGTATAATAGTGCATAAGTTTGGCATTGCATAATTCTAAAAATGGGGCCACTATTTAATATTTAAAACTTTGGTAAAAACACCTAGGTTATTTAAGCAACAATTACAATGCCTTGTATTGTTTGCATTTTCAATCGTATTTTTTGGTGTATATAGAAATATTATTCGTTTTAGTGTAATATATTTCACATCTTTTGCCATATACCTTTTTCAAAATTAAATTACTAAAATAATACCTTAATTTATTACACATAATGCTTGTATTTATTTTCAAATAAGAAATCTGCCATTTGCAATATATTGTGTTAATGGTTTACAAAGGATATAATGTTTCCAGTAAAGAATCTAAATATCTTTGTGGTTAAATTATTTAAAATTAAACAAACTACATAGAATATCTATATTTTAATGTAATCTTTGTCGGCAGTAGTGCCTCGGTATGTAGCCAAAGTTGCTTTGACTTATTAAAGTCTGTATGTTTTATATATTTTATTTTCTAATTCTATTTATTGTTGCATGCAAACATTTATAAATTGTATTATCACATTGTTGCTCTATCAATTTAAAGTTACCTAATGATTTAATTTTTTAAGTTCTTTTGATCAATCTTTAATCTTTTAGCAAACATTTATTCTACATCACATCTATAACTTATAGCTAATTAATTAATCATTTATGAATACATTTAATAGTGGCACTTCTGTTTTTGTCGGGTTGGTGATTAAATGTATTAGTTTGATCCTAACCACGAAGTTGTTTGTTGGTATTTGTTTATTAACAAAGTGTTTTGCGAATTGTTTCAGAAATTTAAAATTAACTGACTTGTTTCAAATACAATGACATGTTAAATTTATATGTGACTCTAAGTTTATGTTATAATTTGCAACTAACAATATTTAGTGCAGTAAGTGCAGATGGGAGAAGGGCTCACTTAAAGTTCCAAAAACCTATTACATCCTTTTAAGTAATTAGTCTTAGTAATGAAATAACGATATGTTTCTTACTTTTACCAATATTTTTTGTTTTTTAAACAAAACTAACTTAGCAGTTAATCATTAATGATCAGATAAATTACACATTATAATAAAAACTAAATTAGAACACAATTAAAATTTATCAAAATATGTAAGACTACAATGTAGAAAAATTTAAATAAATAAAGCAGGTGAATCAATTTACTGTAGAGAAAATGTGCATAACTTGTATTAGTCTGTTAAAAATTCTATCTTTAGGGTATACTTTAAAATAACTTTAGTCTTACAATCATTGATTAGGAAATCTTCCCTGGTTGTTTCTGTTGATCAGTGTATGGATTGGAAACTTTTCGTATCACTATCTGGACCACATCTAGTTTAACCATTTTTTTTAATTGGAAGATATTTTGTATAAATACTTTCTAAATCATCATTTTCAAAAAAATTTAAAAGTTGATCTGAAACTCACATGTATATAAGAAACATACAAGCTTTGTTTATTTCATCAACCAAGTAAAAACTGTAGCAGAGGTATACTTAGGAAATGGCTTTGTGATAAATTGAAAACTTTGAAGGATTAAAACTAAATCTATACAAGGAATATAAATATAACAACAACCAACTTAAAAGCAGAATGTATAACCCCATATTTTTAACAGACTCTGAATATGGTACACGAACATCAACAACCCATACTTGTTTCTGCATTTTGACATGTATTGCCTGTGTAAATAGGTGTATCTTTTCATTCATGTTATCGATGTAGTAGATATCATGCCAATTTGCTTCTTCAACATCTTTGTATAACAAGTCCCTATTAATTGTCTAATATTGCCTGAATTTATTGTTTTTGTTTGCTAACGTAGATTTGTGTAGGTCTAGTTTACAATAAATTGACATGATCTGTGTGTAATTTGTGAAACTCCCTGGTACGAGCACCTATTTGATCCAGTAGGAAGTTTGTTAATTATATGATCAATAAGTTTGCTGGTTTCTTTTGTTGTACGTGTCGGCTCAGGTCATACAATGTGTCAGATCAAATGTGTGTAGTTTACAGGTAACTTGTGGAAACTGCATCACCTTGATTCGTTAGATCTATATTAAAATACTCTAAGCATACCAGATAGTCTGCAAGTGGTATTAGTTCTGAGGAGATTTTTTGAATTAGACCATGTTTAAACTGGTAATTCATGTGGTATATATACACTTCCAATGATTGTTTTTATGTCTGCCATCTGTATTTCATTCCACATTTGTTCTATTTCTTTTATAATGTCTACATTATGTACGACTTTAGTTCTAAACTGTTTCTTTGTATATATTGCAATATCACCACCCGTTACGATCGTCTCCTCTTTTCTGTATATGTTATATCCCAGAATGTTTATGTCTGTGTTTGATACTTCATGACTTAGCCAGGTTTCACTTATACACACAATATCATAATCTAATGCTAAAATGATTTGTTTGAAAGTAGAGCTTAGAGTATAGCGACCTTAAATTTAAATGGATAATATTTAGTGTACTTTTACTATTTGAAGTGTGGTTGTATGGAGTGCCAGAAGAAGAGTTTATAAAAATATATTAATGTTTTTCTGTTCTAACTGTTTGATATGTCAGACACTCTTAACTGAGAATATGATGATTGAAATTCACTTTTAGCCAGAGGGTTTTTGATGCATGTTTGCAATTATGACAAATGATCTGCGTTGAGTTTCTTACACAATCCTCTGTTTTGTATGTATCACCACATTTTGAGCATACATAATCTTTTTTACCATCTTTCATTTTGTGATTAAAGCCCATACAATGATAGTAGCTTATTATTACTATACCCTCATACACCTTACACCAATCCCAGCCTAATTGATTCTGCCATCTTTCAAAATATTCCTACAGATATTTTCGTCCACTTCAGCATGCAAAGTATTTATTATGTTTTGTTATACCTATGTGTGTTATTTTCACATTGAGTTTTTATTAAGATATTCTTCGTTCTGAGCACATATTTTTTTGTTTGATTTCATCTGGTTCTAGTTTATCACTCATTCCAACAATTTTAATCCTTGGCATTTGCCTTTTTTGTTCTACCCCTTAATGTTTATGCCTCATCTTCACAATACTTCTGTTTCTGATTTTTTCATTGCCGATTTATTTTTACATTCCAATCAACTCCTTGTTTTACATTTTTCATCTGTGTTTCGGCATTTTCTGTTGGATTAAAGGATTGCTTAATTTCTTCCCTGGTATCTGCATGAAGCTGTTTTGTATCTTTTTGTTTTATTATTATTGCTGGATCTGGCTTTTTTAATGCTGTTGCTTTAGGTTCATTGTTGACCTGCATCATGGCTTTTAAGTTATGTATTTCATTCTTCATATCTTCTACTAATAACAAAAGCATAGGGAGGTTAGCTAGTATACTAGTATGCACTTCATTCTGATGCATTGAACCCTGTACATACTTTGTGCATTACAGATAAATAACAATCACATTGATAGCATTCTTCATCTTTTTCAACTTTTTCAGAACAGCTAACGTACACTTCATTACCACTCATAGTGTAGCTAATAAATTTAAAAATTTATCATAAAATTGTCCTTAGTGTCTTTTATTTATTATTGTGTTTAATGACTAGTTGATAAGCTTATCACTTATACAAAATAACAGATTTACTAGTATGTTTAACACTCATAACCAATTTTGTAATTATAATAATAGTTCTCTAAATCACTATTTTATGTAAAGTATGGCAGTTAATCAAACCCTTTTTTCAAATAATTAACATTCTGTAGTAGCTCTAATTCTGTATATTTTTGTTATAGTTTTTACAATAAACTGTTCAATAATCTTAAGTAAATATTTGTTTTAACAGAGAGAACTTTAACCACCTGTTCATCTTATCACATTACATAAATTTAAGCAAACATTTGGTAATAAAAAAAAATTTAGGAGATTTAGTTAAATGAGCTTTTTGCATAAAAGCAGCCTGTCAAACTTAGAAGCTTTGGTAGTGTATGATTAATAATGTGGTTATTCCAATAAGATATTAAATTACGATAAGGAATTAAAATAGTAAAGTATCTAGTACATTTTTATACAAACAGCAATAATACTGGACAACAAAATTTTAGTTTTTGTTTGTGACAAGAACTATAACAGCTGAATCTTACAGTATTTTTGGCGCTCATTTCAAGTATGTTAGTGGGGGTTTTCTATCGGGAATAATTTTTTTGTAATTTCAATTTAAAGAAAACCTTTGTCATACACACATGTAATATTGGTACATTCCTAAAATCTGCTTTGCTTGGATTTTCTGGCATACTCTGCTGCAGGTAAATCGGTCTTAAGATTCCAGCAAAAGTCAGCTAGCATTTTGGGGCTCCACTTTCCTTGGTAACGTGTTTCCATAGTGAATAATAGTTCCTGATGGAAGCGTTCACCATGTTCTTCACTCACAGCTCCAGATTGTTTGGAAAAAAGTCCAGATGTGAATCTAAGAAGTGGATCTTTAGTGACATATTACAGCCAAGTACTTTATAGTTGTCCAAAAGCTCAGTTATCAGTTCTTTGTAGTTATCTGCCTTGTAATTTCCAAGGAAGTTAGTAACAACATTTTTAAAAGATTTCCAAACAGCAAGTTCACAGTCAACTAAACTGCCTTCGAATCCAATATCATTCATTAGTTTTCTTATATCCGGACCAACAAATATACCTTCTTTTATTTCCGCATCACTTAAATTGGGGAACTTCTTTTTTAGGAACTGAAATCCACTTCCTTCCCGATCCATTGCTTTAACAAAATTTTTCATAAGACCTAGCTTAATGTGTAGGGGGGAAGGTAAACTTCTTCAGGTTTTACTAGTGCTAGACTCACAACGTTCTTCTCTCCAACAATCAATGTTTCTCTTTTTGGCCACTGTTTCTTTAGATAATAATTCTTTCTATCTCTACTTTTCCACTCGCACAAAAAGCAACATAGTTTTGTATAACCAAGTTGTAAACCAAGTAACAGTGCTATAACTTTAAGATCTCCATAAACATGCCTTGAATGTTTCTCATACTGAATCATATCCAACACAAGTTTCATACTTTCATATGTCTCCTTCATGTTAGCTGCATGAACCAAAGGGATCGATGGGTATTTATTCTCAACATGAAGAAGAACCGCTTTCAAATTACGTTTTGAAGAGTCTATAAAAAGACGCCATTCATCAGGATTGTGAGTATGTCCAAAAGCTTCCAGTAAAGATTCCACATCATTGCAGTAAACTAAGTCTGCACACTGTGAGAAAAAACATTAGAAGTCACACTGCCTGTCATGGAAACCACTTATTTTTGTGTTGCGTTGTAAAAGATTTCATCCTTTCAGTCGTGATGCTAGTATTTCAGCTTGATTCTTGGATAAATGTAGATCACGAACAAGATCATTTAGTTCAGACTGATTTATTAAGTGCGGTTCAGTATTTGTGTTTTCTAAAAAGTCTGGGTCCCTCTTTTCTTCATCATCTGATAAATCTGTACAACCTTCAACAACATCGTCGTCTAATTTCCATGTTTTTGGTGCTACCGGAATCGGAAGCTGTGGACTGTGAGGCACTGGTCTTAAAGCAGAAGGAATATTAGGATACTTAACAGTGTCTAGTCTTGGCTGTTATTCCTGATATTTTCGTTAAACAAAAATAAGTCTGTGGAGTGATCACTAGGTTCTTTCCCATCGTAACTGCAAATGTCATGTGTCGGGATCCATTCAACCAACCAGTTACCAACGGTACACACGAATTACAACAACTATGAGAGGCCCAGGACTTATCCTGATCACCCAATTTACATCCAAAATATAATTCATACGATTTTTTTTTATCAATGGAGCTATATTTCTCCTCTGAGACACTGTTATCTCACCACAAATACAGCAGAAGCAGTCTGGGTGGTTAATGCAACTACGTGGCATTTTTATTGAAAATTTCACTGTAATACACTCACAAACGCTTAACACAGATCATTTAAACAGTACAACACGGAAAATTAAATCATAAACTGATAGGAAAAGAATCGGTACTCGACGAATGAGCTGCAATACTCGAGAGCTCACATTAGACTAACTGGAGATATTTGTTAGTTGCGTTTGTTTGATTTAGTTCAATATGGACTGAGTCGTCTAAGTCGTAAAAACTGGACAAAACTAAACACACATAAAGTACGCGCACTTCAGTGTGATTAATCACGCAGGACATAATTGCTAGTTATGTAATTTGGATGAATCATAGTAATGTGTCATTTGTAAATGATTTCATTAATGTGTTGAAATAATAAAATTATATTATTAATATCCTGGGCATTAAGAACAAAAATAAAATGTTTAGTTCGAATAGCAAGATACATATTGAAAAAAAATCAACTTATTATTATTAAAGAAGCATAGTTAGTGCATATGTTACGTGCTAAATAAAAAATAACAATTACAAAAAACTGAGGCCGATAGGGAATTTCCGACTTCATATTCAGAATTAGCGCCCAAAAATACATAAGAATCAGCAAATGTTATCCTTGTAACAAAATCTTTTTTGGTCAGTGTAATGGCAGGGACTTTACATGCTTTGTATTAAAATTAGAAAAATACAGTAAACAGTAAATAACTGGCACAGGCGAGCTTATTTGTATACATTCACACAAGTTCAAAAATAAACTTCGAATCATGAAATTGGACCAACACACCCTATAAGCTCAATAATCATAAAACCAACTATAAAAATTAATGTGTTACATGTAAACCATAGGAGGAATTAAGAGCTTCCATGAATTCACAGAACCTGCAACCATGGTAGATTACCTCCAATATCATATACTAAAAAATTATTGTCATAAAAAATATGTTGCGAACTTAAACGAATATAAACGGTATCCAGTGTAAAAGTGTGAGAACAAGATGACCGTTCACATAAATTTTATGACATTGACCTCGAAAATCGAACAGTTAGATGCACTGCCCCATAAGAACGAAAAATATAGCATACAATGATCCTGCGACAAAACACTTATAAAACCTGTGGATATTATTAAGAGTGGGCTTATCAACCTTTCATCTTCAGTGTGGGATGAAGTTAATTATCAGATAATTTAAGGACGGTGTTAAACCCCGGGACCGTGAATAAACAAATTCCTAAAAGTATGTGAAAACGCAGAATTAAAAACACCATTTCAGGTGAAAGTTCTTTGTGTTGGAAAGTTTCATTCAATGCTACGTTGGAGTATTTAATTACCTGCAACCATTTTTCCTGCACTTAAAGGTCTTTGGAGCTTTGTAAAAGACCAATAATAATTGTGATTGATTATAATAATAAGAATGAGTAAAACTTATTATTAAGAGGACGTTGGTTCATGCTTATTTAAGATGTATTCTAAACACAGAAATTTTCATATAGAAAAGCATCACAGTTGTATCCGCATACTTCATATTTACAAGTTAATTTAATTGGATGGTTATAATTGATAAATTTAAGTTTTCTTTTTTTAGATACATGCATTTTTTGTTTGTTATTATCTGTGTTTATTTTAAATTAGCAGAAGGTGAGAAATATGTACACAAGGTTTCATCAACATTTTCTGCAATAAAAACCGTTAAAATCGTCTCTTGGAACTTCCATTTATCCAGGTGGGTGCTCAAAGTCTTTATTAGACAAAAAGAGTTTAAAGGCCTTTTGAGATAGGTGTAAAAGTATTTAGTAAAATTGGTATAATCTGTATACCTCTATTGCATTTGCTTTCATAGAACCCACTCCGCACCGCTGAAAGCTAGTCAGTACACTATTTTGCTATTATATCACTTCGCTTTTGTAGAGTAAAATTAATTCAGGTACCTAACGTCAATTCAGCACATGACAAATATTAAAAAATTTATATTTACAGAAGTGATATAGTAGGTATTGGTACTATCTGTTTATTATGTTATAATTACAGGTACTGGTATTCTGATATTATACGAATTTGAATTTATGCAGTTTGTGTTTATTTACATGTTTGATACTAAATTCCTTGTACTTTAATTTCAGAAGTTATACTCCAATAAGCAATGTATACTCAGTATGTTAAGCTCTGTCAAAAACCACTTGTCTTTTGGCTTGCTTATTGATGATATTGTTTCAGTAGTTCATTTCTTTTAAACTGTATCTTAAGTATAAATAATTTTAGATTTATGTGTTCTTCATCGTAAAATGTAAATGGATTTATATAGTAAATAACAATGTACCATAGCAATAAATCATATTTTTTACGGAAATAATTTACTTAAAAAATAGAATTTCATATGCATTTTCTTTCAATTTAGTAGGTTATGACAGTGAATATTGTATGTATTTTGAAGCATGTTTAGTTTCATCAAACAAAATAAAATAGTAATAAAAATTGTATTAACTAATTGGGTTGATTTTTGATATGAGGTGTAGCAACATAACGAAACCAGTGTTTGGGATGGGGAGGTCACCAATACATATTGTTAGGATGCAATAATTTTCAAACTAATTAAATACTTATGGAACATATCTCAAGACAAGCTTATCCTTTTTTGATCATGTCGTGAGATCGACATAGGTGCTGGTTCTTGATAAAGCAACAAGCCAATTATCGTAGTGTTAATGTAAAGTTTCAGAACCATTACTTCAGGGATTAAGCACTATGACTAAAAACTACACTACTTGGTGGACAAACATCAATTCTACAGATTCATATCCTTATAATTTCTTTGTACTCTTGCACCTATGTTTTTAACAACGTCCCAAAAATGCGGTACAAACTATCAATGTATTTATTGCCTTAGGATGGAAAGGCAGTATAACGGAAACCATTACAAATTATATAGCAAGCATGAACAACTTGTTATGTTTATTTTCAACATAAATTAAATATCTCTTTTTCTCCCTTGTTAATTCATTACTTGTTCGAATAAATTCCGTTTCAATTCTTAAGTTCTCCAACAATACCCTATATAGTGTATCTGTTCAGTATAAGCCTGCTTATCATAATTTTTACTCAAATCCCTTTTGCTTTTAAAACGAAAATTTATTCGATAAATTAAATAGTCTATGCCTTGTTTTAGGTATCCCGTAATTTGTTAAACCTTCCTATAACGTATAATTGCTTTCTCTGGTGTTTCCCATTTAAAGACTTGTCGAAGTGATAGATCCTACTATTATTTGAAAGTATATTTTCCAGTAATCGTGCTTTGATAAAACGAGGATCACAGTTCGAACTCGTGTTATTTGAACCCATTTTGAATTTGATTCTGCAGCTTGTGCATTGAAATATTTTCTACATCATTCATCACAGTATTTCAAAAGCAATTCACGTTTTTTTGTTCGACAAGTAGGTGGTATCTTGCGTGTATTGCTTTTAGTAGGAGACCGAATTGGTTCTGTCTTTATGTAGGCCCAACTGTTCGTTGACGTAGACCAACTGTTTTTGACCGTAGACCGCTGCTGCAGTTATGGTAGCAGGGTAAATAGATCCCGACGACCGTGTCGTTGCTGTGCTGACTCACCCTCGACGGAGTGCAAGCTAAGTATCTATACACATACAGGTATACAACTTGTTTTTTTTTGTGTATATCAATGGTATATTCCGTATCAGCGTTTGGTGTAGTTACGTGATAAGATACGTGACACTACAGGACTATTGTGTGTTGCTGCGAATCGATATTATCGCTCTACAGGTGTGATGTACCATTGTTAAGAATGTTTGACAAAAGCTCTCACACGTTAATTCTTTCCTACTGATTAGTTTATTTTCCAAAAAGTATTAGGTGCAATTTTAAAAAAGGAACCGCTTGACAAAAGCTCTCACATGTTTATTTGCTACTGATTAATTTTATTTTGTGTAAAATACGAGATGCACACTTCGTATCTAAAGTACTAAATTGTTCATATCGCCTAATTGTTTGCTTTGAAATTGTAACGCTTAATTTATTGCTTTTGCTTGCTTGTACAGAATCCTTTATTTATTTTTTATTTGTTAATAGATAATCGTGAGCGACTTGCTTTTTTTGTTGTTTTTTTGGTATGTAGGTGAATCCCCCCACTCTCCGCGGTTGGAAGTTAGCCTGGTCGTTACTTTCCTTCCGGCTACGTCTAGGTACGTAGCAAACTGGTGTGATTTATTTCAAATAAACTTATATTTAATTTTTATATCCGTCAACAATCTTTCCTCCCCTATATATACACTGCTGCATATGTGTTTTGTATTATTGAAAATAAAGTCATGATTCATCAGAAGTCCATGGTGGTAAATCTGGCAAATATCGAAGATGGGCAAGCATATGAATACGTTTGACTGTTAAAAACTGCATCACAGATAGGGCATTGTAAGCTGGCACATTGTTTTGGTGCAGAATCCAAGAGCGTTCTTCCACTGTTTTGGTCGTTGCTTCCTTATTCTGTTCTTTAGCTTAATTAGGACTTTTTTGTAACATTTCTGATTAACAGTTTGACCTTCAGGCACCCAACAGTAATAGTAACACCTACGATATCGAAAAAGCGATCGTATCTTTGACCTCTTCCCAACTTTCGTAAAAATGTTTATTCCATTCAAAAACTCGTGCACATGACATAACATTATCACTAAACACTTCCTTTAACATATGTAAGCGCTCCGTTGGCTTTTTTCAATTTTATAAGAAATTTCAGGTTAATTTCCTGCTTGATTTTTTGTTAACCATGATTGCAACACTACTACGCAACAGTGTCCACTACAACCAGATTTCAAAAGCAAACTAAAGCAGTCAAAGAGACGAAACTATGAGTTGCTACTTCAAACGTATAAAAATCAACAGCATAATTCCAACCTCATCCGATGTAATGGTGCGGTAGAAGGTGTACAGTCTGGTTATTTAATGCCGCACCTCGTATACACTAGTTACAAATGACTTGCATTTCAAGAATGGTTGTCAAATGTAAATTTACTAAAGATAAAAATTTGCATCTTATATCAATGTGTATAATTGTGTTATTTTTTGCAGATGTAAAGCAGTATGAAGATAAAGAAGTGCAAACTATTGGAATTTGTAGTGAAGGGATTGATATATTACAATTTAGTCATAACATTACAACGAAACCGTCTCGTAGCATAGAGGAATGCCTGGAAATTTATAAGTCTGATTTTGGTGCTTCTTTTCTTACTGATGAAGAAGTTATACTTCTAGTTAATAATAAATATATTCCTGCATATCAAATCGAAAAAGCAGTTAATAATCCAGAACGTGGTGTAAAAATTAGACGACAAATTGTAGGTGCATCAGGGAATTTTAATGATGCTTTTACTAATTTACCATACCAAAGTTTTGATTATAGTAAGGTATAAAATAGTATTATATAATGAATCTCGATTAATACCAACTTGTTAAGGTAATGGGAACTTGTTGCGAAAACGTCATTGGTTACATTCCTGTTCCTGTAGGTATTGTTGGTCCTTTGTTACTAGATAATCGTTTAGTGTATGTACCAATGGCTACAACAGAAGGTTGTTTAGTAGCAAGCACTAATAGAGGTTGTCGTGCATTATTGAAATGTGGAGTTACTAGCAGAATTGTAGCTGATGGAATGACTAGAGGTCCTGTTGTACGTTTTCCTTCCATTTCTGAAGCAAGGTAAGTGGTAATGATTCTATACAAGTTTCTATTAAAAGCTTTCAGCAAAGTCATGGCATGGATGGAGATGCCGCAAAATTTTATACTTATCAAAAATAGTTTTGATGATAGCAGTAGATTTGCAAGACTGACAAAAATTCAAATTCGTATTGCAGGAAGATATTTATTTATTCGATTTGTTGCAAAGACTGGAGATGCCATGGGAATGAATATGCTGTCTAAAGGAACTGAAATATCTTTAAATATGATACAAAGACGCTTTCCCGAAATGGAAATTTTGAGTCTTAGTGGTAACTTTTGTGCCGATAAAAAGCCAGCAGCAATCAATTGGTATTCATTTTTATGCAGGACATTAATTTATTAAATAAATTTTTAGGATTGAAGGAAGAGGAAAATCGGTTGTTTGTGAAGCCGTTCTTCCGGCTAGTACAGTAACGTCAGTTCTAAAAACAAATGTTCATGTTTTAGTGGACGTTAATATTTCAAAAAATATGGTTGGCTCTGCTATAGCTGGTAGTATTGGTGGTTTTAATGCTCATGCAGCTAATTTGGTAACAGCAATATTTATTGCAACTGGGCAAGACCCCGCACAAAATGTAGGAAGTAGTAATTGCATGACCCTAATGGAACCTTGGGGTGAACATGGTGAAGATCTTTATATTTCATGTACAATGCCTTCAATTGAAATAGGAACTGTTGGTGGTGGTACTGCTTTGCCTGCCCAGTCATCTTGTTTAGAAATCTTAGGAGTAAAAGGTCCAAATTCAATTTGTCCTGGAGAGAATGCAAATCAACTTGCAAGGATTGTTTGTGGTACTGTCTTAGCAGGAGAGTTGTCTCTGATGGCTGCATTAGCAGCCGGACATCTAGTCAAAAGTCATTTAAAACATAATCGATCTTCTGTTGCTATTTCTAATAATCAATCTCTAATTTCAAGTGTTCCTTCATGTTCTTATTGACTGTTATATGCTGTTTGTATGTTTGTAAGTTTTATTATTAATTTTATTTAATATATATTCCTCCGAACTATTAATGAACACATTGCATATATTGTAAATAATTGCATTAATATAATATATCGATTGTTTTATAGTCTGATTTTATTTGTTTTCCATTACGGTTAAAGAATCGATGCAGAAAATTCAAAATACAGTAATATATCAATAATAATAATAGATGGTTATGATCTGTATAATAAAATTTATTGTCATATGTTAAATGACCGGAATATATTAACTATTTACAATTAATAATAGCCATATTGGAATTTAACAATTGCAACAGAATAATTATATCATATTTTATTTTTCTACAAATGTGTACTCTCCAACTAACAATCATTTCATTTTGGCGTATGGTGATCCAATAGCTTTATTTTGCTTGCATCTCAAAATATTTTTATTTAAAATTTAATGTTGATCATACAAAAGATGTTATTTGTATTATATTTAATAACTTTTGAATATGCTGAAGTATTTATGAAGCTCTGATAATGAATTGCTCAGAGTGTGCTCTATATATTTAATACAGATCTGGTATAAAATGTAGTTTTTGTTATTATAGATGTCTGTTAATTGTCTTTGTTGTCGACAAAACCGTGCATAAGAGATTGACAATAACTTGAACTTAGTCCTAATAACATATAATCTTAAAATACATGTGCCAAAATATACAGTACTGGAGCATAATAAAGAACAAATTTTTACTTACATGCATTTTGAGAAGTGTTTTAAGTGTAATTACTTAACAAAATGATAATGTAAGTGTTCCAAATGTGCGCCATCATTCTGTAGACAGGCAGATTTTGAAACATTGTAGAAAATAGGTTGTTGCAGAGCCTTGACAAGGGCGACAATCTTCTCTGAATAGAAATGTACCGTTAAACAGTTTTCTTTAACATTCCCTACAGACAGGAATCATGCGGTATCAGATCAGGTGATTGTAATGGGAAGTTGAAGTCAATCCTATGGGAAGTAATTCGTCCTGGAAAGATTTGCTGCAGCATGAGTAAATACTGTTGAGCAGTATGACACATCAGCATGTACTGTTGAAACCATTGTCCATTCGAAGATTCCTGGCATGACAAGACCGTCTTGACATCCCGAACAAATGACATGTTCACCATGTCCCTGTAATAGTCCTGGGTAACAGTAGGAGGTATTCGGTCATGATCCTCAATGAAATAGGCCTGGCTTACTTTTGCTGATACTACGTACCATATCACACTCACTATATAATGGTTTCTGGACAATAATGTTTGGCCTCAAAGCAAAGAAAGTAAGTTGTTTTGCGACTATCCTTTCAAGTGAATGTGACTTTTGTCAGCCGCCCAAACATTGACTATGAAATCTGGATCATCATACACTATAGCTAAAAAATGTCCCGCTAATCCTTGTCCCACTTGTATTCGGTACCAAAATCCCTGTCTTTAAATAATTGCTGAAGCGATGTATTGCTGATGTTTAATCTCAAGAGCGCCCATCGAAGACTTTATTTTGATGACTCCAACAGCTGATTGGCAACACATCCACAATTGTCATTCCCATACACAGTTACTGGCCTACCAATTTTTTCCATTGGTAAAATATACCACCGGCATGATGAAATTTTGTAACTATAGATAACATAACTGTGTTGCTTGGTGCAGCCTTCTTAAGCTGTTTGCGATATTGTTCCGCCAGTAACTTCAAACTCGGCCTGCTTCAAAGACCATAACCGTATGAACGGAAATAATGCTCTATGATTAAACTTTCTCCACCATCAGACCCATTATTAGTAACTACTAGTACTGCTGATGCAACGACTCGTTGATGAACTGACTTGCCCATGACTCCTGCGTAAAATCCAGTACTGGATATTATGATGCATACCATACCATTTGATAAGTTTTCTTTTTTCATTTTTGTACAGTTTTTTTTTTGTTGTAAATGTTTAGATACATTTTAAAAATTCACATTTTTTACTTTCAAATTTTCACATACTCATTATAGTAGTGTAGTATTTAAAAAGATCTCACCAATTTAATCTTTTATACAATCTGCTGTAGTCCAATCAAACACCTACTTAAAATTTTAATTGATACTGTATAAAAGATTATTTTTCCAAAGGCTTAGTTTCAGACCGGATAGGAGTGGAGCTATTTTATTTGTATAATGCATTAAAATGGAAAGTTTTAAACGTCATGTTCTTTTACTTAACATTATCACTATTAAAACGTGTTTCTTGTTTAATTATTCTTTATTGGCTAAGTATGTCTGCTTATTCCCCAGAACCGAGAAATTTTAACGCACTGAAGATAATTATTACAAGTTAATCACTAATAATATTTACTGCAATAAATTATAACGATTACTACTTTATCTCTAATTTCGAATATGTAGATTTATCTACACCAACACTTGATTTATATGCACATTAAACGAATTTCCATTTTGAATGAACCTGCACCTTGTCGAAGTTCTAGAGTACTAGAACAGGTGAACTGGCTTGAGTGTTCTAATGATCTAAAGATCCAATCAAAGTAGTAGTATCGTTAGGGAGCAACCAGACTAAGACAGGTCCCCAAAAGAGGACAACAGCTCTTTCGGTACTTGGATTGGCAGAGACCATAGGGGTCGGTGTGGCAGTCTAAGACACACTACCGCGATGTGGAAGGCAACGGGAAACCACCACATTACCTCCCAAGTATACATTACATGTGATTTTTCAATGCTCCACCCGAAGGTACTACATTGGCCAGGAAGCGATTTTTTTTTTACCTGGAAAATTTGGAATTTTGCCGAACCCTTGCTGTTCCAAGCAAGGTAGGGCTCTTTAACGTGCGTGACAACACTCACACACGGGACCTCCATTTTATCTCTCATCCGAACGAGGGTGTATTTTTGTGAAAAACGCTCGCCTACCATTTTTCAAGCGGACCGTGTCGGGATTCAAACCCGGGACCTAGGGCACAGTAGTCACACACATACCACTACGCCACGGAGCCGCCCTCCCAAGTACACATTACATGTGATTTTCCAATGCTCCACCCGCAGGTACTACATTGGCCAGGAAGCGAGTTTTTTTTTATCTGGAAAATTTGGAATTTTGTCGAACCCTTGCTGTTCTAAGCAAGGTAGGGATCTTTAACGTGTGTGACAACACTCACACACGGGACCTCCATTTTACCTCTCATCCGAACGAGGGTGTATTTTTGTGAAAAACGCTCACCTAACATTTTTCAAGCGGACCGTGTCGGGATTCGAACCCGGAACCTTGGGCGTAGTAGTCACACACATACCACTACGCCACGGAGCCGCTTCACCTTTAGCTACAGTGACATAGAGGTAGAAGCGATCTACAAAGATATCAAAGACATACTAAGATATGTAAAACGACATGAAAATTTAATAATTACAGGGGATTTTAATGCAGTGGTAGGTGAGGGTAGGGAAGGAGTGGTAGTAGGTTTATTTGGTTTAGGTACGCGAAACGACAGAGGAAATAGGTTGGTAGAATTTTGCAACAAGAACAATTTAATCATCACAAACACATTATTGCAACATCATGCTAGAAGACGATATACGTGGAAGATGCCAGGAGATATAGGAAGATATCAATTACATTACATTATTGCTAGACAACGGTTTAGGAATCAAGTAAAAGACTGTAGAAGCTATCTAGAAGCAGATATAGACACTGACCACAACATTGTAATTATGAAGACCGCACTTAAATTTAAAAATTTGAAAAAAAAGAAACGGAAAAGGGCACTTTGACTTTGAGAAACTAAAAGATGAAGATATTCAAGAAAGATTCGAAAAAAAAGTAAAATGAATTGTTGAAAGATACTAAAAAAATATCTGATACTAAGGAAGTAGAAACAGAATGGAATAACATTAAATCCAGCTTAGACATGGCAGCCAGAGATATTTTGGGGTATACACAAAAAGAAAATAAGAAACCATGGATAACAAAGGATATCCTGAATTTAATAGAAGAAAGGCGAAAATACAAAAATAAATCAGACCAAACAGGAAAACAGAGACACAAAGCCATAAAATGGGAAATTATTCGCAAATGCAGAAAAGTTACAGAACAATGTATTGATGAAAAGTGCAAAGAGATACAAACTAACATGGAAGTAGGAAAGACAGATGAATCATACAAACTAATTAGAATCAATTTTAGGTATATAAAACCGTATAGCAAAAATATAAAGGGCACGGGAGGAAACATCATTATAGAAGATGTGGAGAAAGTTGATGGATGGCAAGAATATATAGGGAATTTATATGCAGGGGAGGAACTAACAGCATTAGAACAGGAATCAGACATTGCAAATGATGACTTGGGATATCCTATACTTAGAGATGAGTTTGAATTAGCATTAAAGGGTCTGAAATATGGCAAAGTGCTGGGTACAGATAAGGTGCAAACAGAAACTCTCAAAGCCGGTAACAGAACGTCTCTTCCAACTTGTAAGCTATATGTATGAGACAGGCGAGATACTCAAAGATTTCAAATGTAACATCATAGTAGTTATACCAAAAAAGAAAGGTGCAGATAGATGTGAAAATTTTCGAACAATAAGTTTGACAGCACACGTGTCAAAAATATTAACAAGAATTGTACAAAGACAAATGGAAAAACGAGCTAAAGAAATACTAGCAGAAGATCAATTTGGGTTTATGCAAAACAGGGGAACACGGGAGGGTATTTTAGCTCTGAGTGATAATGGAGAAAACAATAGAAAAAGAGGAAAGCATGTATATAGGGTTTGTAGATCTGGAAAAAGCATTCGACAATGTAAAATGAAGAAAAATATTCTAAATACTCAAAAAGATTGGAATGAGTTATAGGGATAAACGAATAGTACATTGCTTATACAAAGAGCAAACAGCAGTAATAGAATTAGAGTAGGAACGTAGAGAAGTAAACATTAGGAAAGGGCTGAGACAGGGATGTGCCCTATTCCGATTAATTTTTAACTTGTACATTGAAGAGGCAATGAATATCGTCAAATGCAGGAAGGTATTTGGAATTACTATGCAGGGACAAAAATTATTATGCTTAAATTTGCAGATGATATAGCAGTGTTAGCATCTAGCAAGGAAGAGTTAGACTCTTAGGCTCTTAATGAAATGGAAACGGTTCTAACAGAGAGATACGGTATGAAAATTAACAAACATAAAACTAAAGTACTAGTATGCAAAGGAGGGGAAAATAAATCAAAAACAAGAATACAAACGTGTAACATACTTACAAGAGGTTAAGGATTTCTGCTACCTAGGAAGCCAAATAACACAAGATGGGAAAAGCACAAAAGATATAAAACAAAGATTAGCAGGTTGTGCTACATTTAACAAGAAAAGCAACTACTGTGTTCAAAGACAACAAACATAGAAACAAGGAAAAGATTGCTTAAAACATATGTGTGAGCACAGCACTGTATGGCTGTGAAGCCTGCACAGTAGGAGAAGGGACAAGAAAAAGGTAGAAGCCTTTGAAATGTGGTGCTACAGACGAATGATGAAGATATCATGGAGAAAGTTAAGACCAAAGAGGTACTAAAAATGGTAGGGGAAGAAAGAAGTATGTGGAAAATGGTAAAAAATAGGAGAGATAGGATGATGGGTCACATACTACGGCATGAGGGAATAGTGCAAAATATATTAGAAGCAAAGATAAGAAAAAAGAGAAGTAGAGGTAGACCTAGGCTAGACTATTGCACACAGATAGTGAAAGATGTATGCTGTAGGAATTTCAGGGAAATGTGTAGGCCAGTTCTGAATAGAAATCAATGTTGGTACGCATTCAACCAGTCCCAAGATGGATAAACTAATGACAAAAAATAACTGTACTTAAACATGATGATTATTACAAGCAACTACAAGTATTGGTTGTGCAATATTCTCGAATAATGTTAAGTGTGTCAAAGGATTTACTGGAAAACTATTAATTCGACAAATGTCTAAATGTTGGGGGATCTTGGCAGCCACAGGCTGCTTAACCCCCTGCACATATCTTACATGTGATTTTCCAATGCTCCACCCGAAGGTACTACATTGGCCACGAAGCAAGTTTTTTTTTTACCTGGAAAATTTGGAATTTTGCCAAACCATTGCTGTTCCAAGCAAGTTGGGGATCTTTAACGTGCATGACAACACTCACACACGGAACCTCCATTTGACCTCTCATCCAAACGAGGGTATATTTTTGTGAAAATGCTCGCCCAACATTTTTCATGCGGACCGTGTCGGGGTTCGAACCCGGGACCTTGGGCGTAGTAGTCACACACATACCAACTATGCCACGGAGCCCCTCCCCCTGCACATACCACTGAATCTTGGTGAAATAGTGCATATAATTAGAAAGCAATAGCAGGTGAACCGAGCTGTATATAGGCTGTGTGGGAATATCAGGGAACTGTGTAAGCTAGCTTAGAACATAAATAAGTGAAGGTACGTGTCCAACTAGTTTTGATACACAAAAAACCTAATAACGGAAAAAATAGTAAATCAGCAAATGTTCAAGTGCTGTGGGAACTTGGCAGCCACAGGCTGCTCCCACCCCCTTTACAACCACTGAAGAAATAGGGTATATAATTGTAAAACAATAGAAGGAAACCGAACTGCACCTAACAAGAAAGAACGCGCCTAGGATTAAAGACAACAAACATAGAAACAAGAAGAAAATTGTTGAAAGCATATGTGTGGAGCACAGCACAGTATGCCTATGAAATACAGGCAGGAGGAAAAGCAGACAGAAAAACGGTAGCAGACTTGTGAAATGTTGTGCTTCAGATGTATGAGGATGATAGCATGGCCAGACAAAGTTAATAACAAATAGGTTATTGAAATAGTAGGGGAATAAAGATATCCGTGGAAAAAAAATAGGAGAAATAAAGGGGCAGAATACATTTTAAGGCATTTTTGGGGAATAGTATGGGATATATTACAAGCAGAGATAGGAAGAAGGAGGTAGATGTAGACCTAGATCAGATAGTGATAGATGCAGACCGTGCAAATTTCCCAGAAATGTGTAGGTTAGTTCAGAATAGGAAACAATGAGGGTACGCGTCTAACCAGTTTCAGGACTGAAGACCTAATGATGATGAAACGAATTTATTTTAAGATTTGTCCCGTAACTTATATCATTATTGCGACTTCACAGTTCGATTGAATACTGACCTCTGTGGTCTCTGAAATGTTCTTAATATCACCAGATACTTCTGAACCATCCTCTTTTGTAAGCTTTAGGTGTGCCTTTGTAACTGTCAATCGATTTATTGCTAGTTGCATGTCAATGTTCCTTCTGATTCTATACTTTTTTGTGTGTTTGTTACACTGCCCCTGCTTAAAGCAGTTCTGTCTCAGCTCACTGACCTGGACGTTGGAAGTTTCTGTGGCACTAAAAGCAGTTGAAACTATTTTCGTAGTTGCTATATTGATGGAAGTAGCAATCAACGCCCTTAATAGCGGCTGCAGTACTATTTAGATTGATACCACACCCCTAGAGCTGGATCCTGGCCATCTACAATAGTTCCTTTAGCATTTTACGTATCACCTTTCCGTTCAATCTATCGAGCCTACAACTGATCTTTGGTATGGTCAACATTTGATCCCTAAACTTAATCATTTGGTATTTGAGGTCCACTAACACCCCCACCGATCCTGGTAATTTGACATACCTGAGGACAATTATTTGGTCACCAAATTATAGATGCAATGATGTCGATCCTTTAGTTATGTTTTTTTCCCACCTTTGACCGTTGTCAATAAAGCTGATCCAGGTCATCAAATTTATTTTAAAACACCCAAACAAGTCTTTGGTACATATGAAAGTCTGTTGCTGCACAATATGCAATTGAATATTCTGACGAGGCATCAAATAGATCACCTTCAACCTCACCTAGTACTTCATACCTTGCCATTCCACAGTAACATAAACCAATCGTAACTCGATCCAGAGTTTTGTTTGTCCTCATGATTGTGATTGCTTGTTCGCCTTACTTTTTTTATCATTCTTGGGTATTATTGGCATCATCACTGTCATAGAGTTTGAAGATTTATTTGAATAAACAAATTCGCAAGTTGTAAAACAACATAAACGCAAGCTGAAACGCGACACGCATGGATAAAGCATCATTATTACGCCAAGAATCCCAATTAAAACAAGCAGGTTTAATAATATGTAAGATAACAAACGCATATAATTTAATGCATAAATTGTATTAAGTCTACGTGACTAAAAAAGCTAAAATCGACACCTGATATATCGGAAACGAACAAGGCATGGTGGATGAAATCAAAGTTCAGCAAATTTATTTGAACAAACAGTGATTTACTTATCTAGAAGTATGAAAATCCAAGGGAATCAATGCTATTAACTCGAAATGGTACGTGACAAAAGCAACGCGTTGATGTTAACATACAATATAATACGATGGAATACCTAAAAACCTGGTATGAAAGTATCATGCAGAACAACGAACTCTGCGCTTGTCAATAGATAGACGATGCATTTAAATACGACCGGATTTGTAAACAAATCATTTCAACATGAAGTAAGGGTTAGTTCACATCCCTTAAAACGAAAATATTTACGTGAAGTGATTTATTGTGAAGTATGAAATAATACTATTATAATTATGGAAAATTAAGAGGTTTGTCGTTTTACCCTTCAAAAGCGTAACTAAAAGTTGTTTTAATTTAAATTCTAATATTAACATTAATAAAAAGTACTCTAAACAATTACTGGAAATCAATTCTAAACAATTACTGGAAAATAATTCTAAATAATTACTGGAGAACAATTCTGAATGATTACTGGATAAGCGATTATAAATAATTACTGGATCAAATGAGGAAATGCAACAAGCATTTACTTCAACTATTAATTGTCAAGGAGTTTAATAAAGGACGCTAGAATAATTTAAGGCTATGCTAAGAGGGATGCAGACAATATCTAAAGCAGTTGGACCAGGGACTGATTCGAGCTCAAAACATCAGGTTAGTCAATCTGAATGTTTTATTATTTTACTTGTGAATATTTCATTGTACATTTCTAATGTGAATAATTTAAAAATTAACATTTCGTTGAATATTTCTAATTTAAATACTTTAAAAATTGCTTTCATAATAATTTATGTGAGGGATCGGCAAGGATCGTTTTTTTGAGTACACGTAAATTACATAAATATTTAAAGAAGTTGAACGAACGTTCATGGAGCTTCAGTTAATAATAATAATAGTGATTTTGCTGGCTTTTTGATCATCTTTGGGAATGATAATTATTAATTTTTTTTAGTGAAAGTTTAATTTAGAAAATTCTTAAACTTTTCATTCGTTGTAAATATTTTTGAGAACATTATAATAATTTGTGCTTAATGGTGTTTTGGTTGAAAGATTAGAACAGGAAGTAGAGGTAAGGTAAAATTTAAATTCTTTGTTTGTCGTATTGTCGCAAGCTCCGTGCATAATTAAAAACTGAGCTAGCCGACGCAATTAAAATTATGTATTAAAAATCAAAAATTGAAAGATTAAAATTTTTAACCTTTTTAATTCACAAAAAGGGCGCACAGGGGTATTGCTACAGTATCACAACAATATATATATATATATATATATATTATATCGTGTAATTAAGGGTTCATTGGGAATACATAAGGGCATAGGTTAAGCTAGAAGTTAGAATCATAGGTCTTTTAAAAATCAAATTAGTCATTTACAAAATTAGGATATTTTAAACAATTATTTTAGAGCTTAGGTAATATATAATAATGTAGGGCTAATTTAATTGAGTCATATTTAGCTAGGTCTGATGTAATATAGTATTTATTTAAATATAGGGCATAAGAATTAATAATAATGGGGTAAAAGTATAGCATATTTAATTTATAGTTAAGTTTTATAAGGGGATATAAAAGCATTGAATATGTGTTAAAATAGCAGTCTTATTTTTCAAAGGTAAAAACCCAAACGTTTAAAGCAGAGCAAAATAACAAGGGGAGATATATTTCTAGATAACATTGATACAAACAAGCTTCAATAGGTTACAGAAAAACAGACGACCGTTGGAATTAAAGTAGTCAATTTGCAACAGGGACAAAGCAAAACCACATAAATCTCACAAAGACGCAATATGTTTGTTAAGATATTACTTTTAATTCACATAGCTAGTATTGTAGGAAGGACTTGAACAAATTTAGTTTAGCGGGGGAAGAAAATCAATATATATATATATATATATATATATATATATATACACACGTGCGACAGGTTTAGATTAAGAAGGGCAAATATTCAGCTAGTGTAGGCATACAAGTGAAATGAAGTTATAGGTACAAGCGAGATGAAAGATGTTTTGTTCTAGTTTAAGGCATGGAAGTAAGTAGTAGGAATGAACTGAACCGTTGAAGGCTAATTTCGTGGAATGAAAGTGGCAGTTGACAGTTAGAGACGTTTTACCGAGTATTTGTGTGTTTTGTTATCGAAATTCACGCGAAACCGAGATCCGTTAGAGCTTTTTTGCTGGAATACGAGACGGTTAACAAACAATTTTAAGAATTGTATAAACGGGTACGAATTGTACGCGCGATTTAGAAACAGGGGGAGGGTGAATTCTTGGTTATTTAACCATTTTCGAACGGGAGCCTCGATCTCTTTAATTTCATCAGTCATTCACGACACATCTAGTTACTTTCAAGTGAATTAGTACAGTTTGATGAAAAGTTATTTAAAAGCTATTTAAGTGAAAGTTAATCTTGTATGTAAGTACAAACAAATTGTTATTGTATTGTTGGAATGCACGAAATTAGTAAAGATTAAAATTATTTGGATGATGAAAGCAGCGATTTTTGGGTATTAAATTTAATTTGGAATAAGAGGAGTAAAATTTCGGAGATTGAATGTTTATGGTTGTATATTGTTTATGGAGAGATAGTTTGGAGTAGCGGCAGACATGGTGATTCGATCGGGGAGCTATTTGATGGACTGAGGACGTACTGGACGGCTTCATCTCCAAGGATTAGTTGGTGGACAACATTCAGAAGATAGTTACCAGGTAAGCCATTATATAGAACATTGAGTGGTGAATATTTTCCATGGTTTTTGTGATTATTTTTATTTGCGTTTTGGTGTGTTTTCTACTGTTATACATTTTATGAACTGAAATTTATGAGACTTTAAAATGAAATTGAAATTTAATTTTGAAAATCAAGAATAATTAATTAATTTACAGATAACCATGCGATGTTGTAAAGAGGTATAGAGGGCTTATTTGATATTTGATAGTGCAGTAAAGTTGTATGCACATTTACATAGTTTTACTATGAACTCGTGATAAGACAAAGGGTTAATGTAAGGTATGAGGAACACCCACTTGCTTTAATTAAAATTGTGTGTTTAAAAGTATTATCGACCTGAATTATTTTGATTATTATGAAATTGTTGACAATACAAGTGTACATAAAGAAATCATATTTTTTGAAAATGTAATATTGATCTCACGTTAATAGAGTGTGATATATTTTGTGAATTGAGTTATTTTTGAGTGTGTGATCGAGAAATGTGAATTTCTATTTAGGTTTCAGCATGGAGATATTGAGCAAGAGTTTTTAGATTTAACAGGTAGGTGTCTGTGTTAATTTTAAGAAATTTTAGCAGAAATGAAGTGTAGATGTGTATATATATATATATATATATATATATATATATATATATATATATTTATGTGCTTCGTCAATTTTCCTGCTATTATTCCACATAGTTGGCGGGTTCTGAAGCGAACCGCTGTCAATTTGACGACGTTTCGGCAAAATCGTTTCAGGCAGACTCAGTAGGTTGAGCAACGAATGAAGAAGTGTTCTTTTGTCTTACTATATATACTAATTAGAGGGCTTGCTCTAGTTGTACTTGCTTGATTTCTCGTGCGACTCCGGATCATTGGTCCTATGTGTTATGTAGTTGTTTTGCACAGCTGATTTAATAAAATATTCCTTTCTGATGGTTTAACGATGCATAGACTAGTCATTGCTGGTAATCCCTTGTGTTGAAACCATTCGGGCGTTTTTCTATGTCGATGGCTTCCCGAATTATTCTCGAGGTGTAATGTTCAATCTTGACTAGTGTTCTAGTATTCTTGAAGTCGATGTTGCGACCTGTAGTGCTGAAGTGATGAGCTAGCGATGAGGTTTTTCGTTCTTCTTTATTGCGTTTTTATGTTCTCCCCTCCTAACACTAATTCTTCTGTTTGTTCGCCCAATGTAAGATTTGTTGTCATCTGAGCATGGTATTTCATAGATTGGTTAGTCTTCTAATGGGATCTGTCTTTAAGATTTCTTAGGATTATGCTGATTTTTCTATGAGTGTTGAATGTGGTAACTATTTTGTGTTTGCGTAGAACTCTGCTGATTCTGTCTGTTGTCTCTTTAATAAATGGTAAATATGCTGTAGTTAATGGTGACTCCAGTTATTAGTGACCTCTGAGTGGTTTGGTGAGAGTATCCATTCTTCAGGAGTGCTTCTCATACTCCTGTTTATTTGCATCATCTACTAGTTTTTGGAACTGTGTAACTAAGGTTTTCACAACAGAATAGAATTGTGTCGGGCGATGATGTGACTTGACGTTTTACTATCTATATCCCCGTGAGTTGGTTTTCTGTAGACCGTGCGACTATGTTATTTGTTGTCCTTTTTCTTCACTAGAAACGGTAATTAGTTATTCTCTTCTACTTCCATAGTGAATTTTATTTTTAGATATATATATATATATATATATATATATATATATACCGTAGATACGTTCCAGGAAACCATTGAGTTGTTCTCTTCCATATGTCCAGAACAAATGTGTCATCAACATATGTTAGCCATATAGCAGTTTATAATGCATGCACCTCAATATATTCCATGAATAAATTAACAAATCACGGGTGATAATGGTGATCCCATAGGTGCTCCCACAACTTGTCTGAAGCGTTGCTTGTTGAAGGTAAAATATGAGTTGCTGAAACACTGCTGTGTTAAGTCGATGATATGGTCTTCAATGTTGTACTTTTCTTTAAAAAGTGTCAGTGTGTCCTCTATTAACACGTTGGTAAACAACGATACCACATCAAAGCTCAGTAACAGATGTTGTGCTTGTACTCTTTCGGTACTCAGTAATTGGATAAAATGTTCAGTATTCCTAATGATTAGTGGGGGGGTTAAGGAGTGATATAAATTGATAAAGATATGCTAATTACAGGGAAGGACCAATTGCTTTTTGCAAGCAATAACGATAGCAGTGGAGCGGTTATGTAATAACTACAACTACACCAAACTACTTAATAAAGGGTATAAATACCTTTTATCCTGTGCCGCTGGGGGCAATAAACATTCACACACAAAGAGCTTCCGACGGACCACCAGTAACACGCTCGACCGGGTGATGGTGTCGCTTCAAAAGCTCTCATACGACCGTCTTCTGCAAGGATTCGAAGGCGACCCGCTTCTGTAAAGGCTCGAGTACGACTGTCACTTCACGCACTCACTGCCGGTATATAATGTTTCACTGACAACTGTAGGATGCACGCACTGACGGTATTTATTGTCACAAAATACCGAATTGTTCGATGATGACGTAACATACCGCCCACCAAATTCATAGAATTTTGAAAAGGAGGGAAGTAGGTTGGGTGAAGGAAATCACATGGGATTTGACCTTGCTAGGAAAACAGGTAACGAAAGATAGGGTGGTGCACTACAGCGAGCGATATTACCAACTATGCAAAAATAAAAATATATATGTAAATAAGCAAATATGTAAAAATAATATACTACTATACATGTAAAAAATGTGTATATACATCTAAACATAAAATAAAATTAAAATACCGGTAGCGGCGCTAGTTTGACCAAAGGTCGTTTTAATGTGCCATGTGCCGTTTTGATTTCAGCGACACGTATAATACCGTCCGCACCGGGAAAGGTATTAATAATATGACCAAACTTCCATTGAAGTGGAGAAAGCTGGTCGTCCTTGATGAGGACAATAGTGTCTTTTCAACTTGTCGGACACCTACCTTAGAGTGCCATTTAACCCTTTGATTCAGAGTATGTAGTACTCATGGCTCCAGCGAGCCCAAAAATCTTGGTGGAGTTTTGCAGGAGTTTCCACCTGCTCTTTAATGGTAAAACGTTGGTTGAATGGTCCTCATCTGGTGGTGCAGAAAGAGGTTCCATAGTTAGAAATGACCTGGTGTTAGGCAACGCAAGTCATTTGGATCTGAACTCAAAGCGCAGAGTGGCCTTGAATTTAGAACAGATTCAATTTGCGTAAGAACTGTGTAAAGTTCCTCAAAAGTAAGTTTTGTTCGCCGATTACGCGAGCTAGGTGTGTCTTTACCGACTTAACACCGCTTTCCCACAAGCCACCGAAGTGAGGGGCGCTAGGTGGATTAAACGACCACTTTATCCTTTCTGAGGTTACTGCACTATGCAGATAACTCGTAAGCTGACGATAGGCACCTACAAAATTAGTACCGCAATCACTAAATATTTGAGAACAGCGTCCTCGCCGTGCTATAAATCGTCGCAAAGCAGCAAGAAACGCGCCTGCCGACAAATCCGAAACAAGTTCAATATGTGCGGCCTTAGTGGCAAAACAAACAAAAATACAAATATAGGCCTTAAGAGATTTAGAGCCTCGTAGGCGGTTAGCCTTTATTAAAAGAGGGCTAGCAAAATCAACACCAACAATACTGAACGGTTTGATTTGGGTAATACGTGCTGCCGGTAGGTCTCCCATAGGAGGAGTTACCAGGACCGGTTTGGTACGAAAACATCTATGACATGATGATAAATAACTTCGGATTGAATTTTTAATGGAAAGGATCCAGAAATTCTGTTGGATAAGATACGCTGTGGTATTAACACCAGGATGGCAATACCCTTCATTAGTTGACAGAATGATAAGTTCGGTTAATCGGTGCCGCTGAGGCAATAACGCAGGAAACTTTTCGAAATAGGAAAGCGAAGAATGTGTCAAGCGCCCACCTACTCTTAAGATATTTTGTGGATCAACAAATGGAGAAAGTTTTCGCAAGCTTTTAGGTAACTTACGGTTTGCCTTGATCGAAGCTATTTCCTTTGAAAATGTAACATTTTGTACATGCCGGACGATAATCATGAGAGCATTGTGTAATTCAATGTCTGTTAAGGGACCCGTATGACGTTGAGCCATGGGTTTAGAAAATCTATAGATGTAAGCCACGATGCCTTGGATTTTATATAACGATGAAAAGCGACTTAGTAAAATGTCAATGACGTTTGGATCTGTTTGAGCGACAAATGTTAGGATCTTCTTTTCCGTAGTTACCTCAGCAATTGAGGTTGACAATGTTGGTTGAGGCGGCCACGAGTCACTAGGGTAGTGAAGCCATTCAGGCCCCGCCCACCATAGCGAACATGAAATAACCGCGCTTGGCATTAATCCCCGAGATGCAGAATCAGCCGGATTATGCGAAGATTTAATATAAAACCATCGGCTAGGTGCAATGCTTTCTTGAATGTGGCTAACACGGTTTGCCACAAAAGTTTTCCAACGAAAAGGTGGAGAACGTATCCAAGTGAGAGCGACCGTAGAATCACTCCACGCTGAAACATCGGAGATGTCAATCAAGCCTTGATAAGACCGAATGGTAAAAGAAAGTAAATCGGTTAATAAAACGGCGGCACATAATTCCAAACGTGGAATTGAAATGCGCTTAATTGGAGCTACTTTTGTTTTAGCGGTTACAAATTGTACAGTTATTTCTCCAGTAGTTTGATTTATGAACTGAAAATACACTACCGCTGCATACCCTACCTCGCTAGCATCGCAAAACCCATGCAAATGACAAGTAAAAGGATCCGAAGGGGGTAAACAACGTGGTAACTTTAGTGACGATAATAACGGCAACTCTTCTTGATACTGCTGCCATTGAGACGAAATGTCTGCTGGTGGGATGTCATCCCAATTCAAACCTAACATCCACAGATGCTGGATTAGGCGTTTTGCAAAAAGTGTTAGTGGTGCTAAAAACCCTAATGGATCATATATTCTGGCAACTTGCGAAAGTATGTTGCGCTTTGTACATATTGGGTTTAATGGTTTAACCCGAAATGAGAAAATATCTTCTGTAGGTGACAATTGAAGACCTAATATTTTTATTGATTCGTCAGAATCGAAATCGAGAGAAGTATATTGGCAAAAATCTGACGGAATGCCTTCCAAAATAGAAACTGAATTAGAACTCCATTTTCGAAGTTCAAAACCAGCCAAATGTAAAAGTCGGATAAGTTGATCTTTAATTTCGCGGGCCGATTGTATGGAATCTCCACCAGCGACGAAATCGTCAATGTATAGATTTGACCGTATAGCCTCAGCGGCTAACGGAAACCTTTTGCCTTCGTCAATGGCTAATTGCTGAAGAGTCTTTAATGCTAGATAAGGCGATGACTTAATACCATAGGTCACTGTATTAAGCTGATAAGTCTGAATGGGTTCTTCTGCAGAGAACCGCCAAACAATTAATTGAAACTTTCGATGTTCTTCGATAACCAAAATTTGTCGATACATTTGGCGAACATCACAAGTAAAAACGAAACGATGAGAGCGAAATTTAAGTAAGATTGACGAAATGTCATTTTGGAGACTAGGTCCAGCCTATTGAGTGTCATTAAGTGACACGTTGTTTTTAGCCTTTGCAGAGGCGTCAAAAACCACACGAATTTTAGAAGTATGACCTTCCTCTTTAAACACAGGGTGATGGGGTAAAAAATAATTATCGTTCCCAACGGGCGGAGAATCGAGTAATGCCATATGACCCGCATCAAGATAGTCCTGCATGAAATTGTTGTATTGGGCGCGTAGCTCCGGTTGAGCATGCAATTTGCGCTCCAACGAAAATAGTCTTTTTTTAGCCATCTCAAAGCAATTATCAAAAACGGGCAAAGTATCGTTGAACGGTAACGCAACAATAAAACGACCGCTAGGGTCACGAGAAAACGTGTTTTCAAAATCAAATCTGCCTTTTCTTCTTCTGGAGAAGTATAAGGCTTGGATGGAGTTCTTCTATCTCCCAAAACCGCCTTAGGGTCTGGTCGATAGGATCTTCTACAGAAGTAAAAATGCTTGGACAGTATCAGACTGCAAGCTTTTGTGGGACCAATGATAGTCCAACCAAAATTGTATTTATGGCGGCAGGCTGAAGAAACTTGCCATGTATAACACCGCCATTGATGATGAACGGATAAACATCTGCCCCAAGGAGCATGTCAATAGTTCCTGGAGAGTTCCAGGTCGGGTCTGCAAAGTGCAGGCCGCATAAGTGTTCCCAATTATTAGGAACTTCAACGCTAGGTAATTTGCCAGATATTGACGAAAGCACAAAAGTTGTGACTTCTAGAGATTTTTAGAGTCTAACATAGAGCGAATGGTGCAGCTGACGGCACCCTATTGACTGCTGAAGTTGTCTGCCCAAGTCCATAAATCGGAACTTGAGAACGTATGCGTGGAAGCCAAAGTTTGCTCACGCAATCGTCTCGAATAAAGCTAGCTTGAGAGCCAGGGTCTAAGAGTACCCTGATCTGTTTGTATCTACCAGAACGATCTTGAACTTCCACAACAGCAGTGGAGAGTAAGACAGTAACCCCAAGATTTGAATTCGTCTGTGAAGACAAAACATTTGCCGGAATAGGAGAGGCTGACTGCGTCCTATTGGCATTTTTATGCATAGGTGTAGCGGTCGGTTCTGCTGAACGGCTAGAAGCAGGTTGCGGTTCAAAATGTAGCAAGGTATGATGCGGCTTGGCGCAAGTTCGACAGGAATTATAAGATTTGCATTGCATGGACGCATGGTCTGTTCGTAAGCAATTTAAACAAAGGCGTAAGCGTTTGACAATGTCGAAACGTTCCGTCGGAGTTTTCTTTAGAAACGATTGACATCTATAAATTAAGTGATTGCCTTTGCAAGAAGGACAATGGTGCGAAAATGAATTCTTTGAGTCACTGGAGCTACTTGGTGTGTCCAGTGAGACTACGTTAGAAGAAACTCTTGGTTTAAATTGAAGCGCTGAGGATTTCTTAGGCACTGATGTGTGAGATGTGTGGACAGTCGTCGAATAAGAAACAGGTGCGGTTGAAGAAAAGGTTTCCAACGCTGCACATTGTTGGGTTAAAAAATATCTCAAATCCTCGAAATTGGGTATTTGCTTCGGATCCGATTGGAGTTCGAAGCGTTTTCTAGTGAACGGATCGAGTTTTTCTAAAAGCAAATCGACTAGAATAAAGTTCCAATGTTCAGTGGGAAACTTTAAGTTAGTTAGAACAGCAAGGTTCTCTGAAAACAATCAATAAGTGCCCTAAGTTTCTTAGGGTCTTCTGATTTTAAAGGTGGAAAGTCTTTCATTGCTTTCCAATGCAAAGTTGCCAATAAACGCGGGTTGCTAAATCGCTCACGCAAGGCGTTATAGGAAATAATAAAATTATCCCCCGAAATGGGTACAGATTTAACGATTCTTAAAGACTCCCCGCTACAACAATTAATAAGGTGATTTAATTTTTCGATATTGGACAGCGACGCGTTATTATAGACCAGACTGTCAAATAAATCGATAAAAGATGCGAACTCAGTTACCTCATTCTTAAAGAGTGGGAGCTTTAGCGGTACCAATTTTGATACCGTGCTGCTTGGAGCATTTTCGATGATTTGTGGTGCTTTCATTTCTTGCATCGTTTCGAGATGCAGCAGTATGCAAAAATAAGCGGAATCTACTTCCATCCGTACAGCGTTGTAAGTTAATGATTCTACCTCGTCACATGAAGCTAAGACAGCAATTAAAATTTTGCTGAAATTTGTATAAAGGTCAGTTATTCCCCTTGTTTGAATAAGGAACAACGTTTTTAAACTTGGGTCACTTTGTATAGTGTTACAAAGCTCAAACATTTCTATAATACGTGTTTTCAGTAATTTTAGTTCTACTACAGCTTAACAACCCGGGCGGTTACGGTCGGCCTTTACTTCAAAGCTCACAGAAACGTGGTTTTAACGTATTTGCCGAAAGATGCAGCTTAACGTGTTTGCAAGAAGCGTTCAGCTTTTACATTCTATTACCCTTTGCAGATGTTCAATATTTTACCGCAAACCGACTGAAAAAGGGTTGCATGTGATAGAAAACGTACAATAGCTTTTAAATACAAAGCAAATCCCTTTCCTTTTTTATTTAAGAAGTATAAAGCGACTATAATTTTCAGGTTGCTGTGCTTTATACCGCTAAAATAAATTTAAAACTGAAAACTAACAAATTTTATATTATGGATTTGTTTGTAATTAAAACGCTTGCTGGTTTCAATTACGGCGAAATCGCTTAATTTAATCTAAAGACAGTATAAATAATATTTACACATTTTAACCCGCTACATATGGAGCTTGAACACAAATTTTAAAAGCTAAAATACTACTTAAAAGCTCGCTGGTGTGCAAAATGATATTTAATTTAGGACATGCGTATACCATAGGACTGATGAATCCGGATCGACTTTAGGACCAATGATTAGTTGGGGGGGGATTAAGGAGTGATATAAATTGATAAAGATATGCTAATTACAGGGAAGGACCAATTGCTTTTTGCAAGCAATAACGATAGCAGTGGAGCGGTTATGTAATAACTACAACTACACCAAACTACTTAATAAAGGGTATAAATACCTTTTATCCTGTGCCGCTGGGGGCAATAAACATTCACACACAAAGAGCTTCCGACGGACCACCAGTAACACGCTCGACCGGGTGATGGTGTCGCTTCAAAAGCTCTCATACGACCGTCTTCTGCAAGGATTCGAAGGCGACCCGCTTCTATAAAGGCTCGAGTACGACTGTCACTTCACGCACTCACTGCCGGTATATAATGTTTCACTGACAACTGTAGGATGCACGCACTGACGGTATTTATTGTCACAAAATACCGAATTGTTCGATGATGACGTAACACCTAACGTATGGAGCTGCCATTTCAGCAACTGACTGCAGATGTTTGGCTAAATACTTTACTAGTGACTGTAATGCTGATCCTATTGAACTTTTAATTAGGGGAGTGGTACTCCTTTGTAGATTTTGAGAAAACCATATAGTTTTGGGTCATTTGATGATTTTCCTCGTGGAATTAGTTGTTCGTGTTTCACCTTGTCTATAGGGCCTTTCTTGATTTTCATTCTTGTGGTCCTTTCCAGATATGTTGTTAGATCGACGTTAATAAGCTGGTACGCTTTGTCATTAAGTAGAGCGAAGGCTGATCCTACTGAACTCACAATTAGTCGTAGTGATACTTCTTCTTATGGATTTTTGGAAGGCCGTATAGTTTTGGGCACCTTGATGATTTTTCTCGTGGAATAAGTTGTTCATGTTCCTCCTTGCCTATAGGACTTTTCTTGATTTTCATTCATGTGGTCATTTCCAGATATGTTGTTAGATTAATGTTGATAGGCTGGTATGCTTTGTCATTAAGTAGGGCGTCCATTTTGGCGTGGTAATCTTCTATATCCATTATTACTGTTGTGCTCCCTTTATCTATCGGTAGAATAATAATATCTTCATTCTGTTATATACGTTTCAACATAAGCTATTTTTTTTGTAAGTTTTTTCTTTGGAGAATGGAATGTTCGTAAGATATTGGGAACATCGTGGTGTATTGATTCAGCTATAATGTTGTTGAGCTTGTGAATTGCTCCTTCTATGCCACAGATGATATCAGTCACAGGTATTCATGCTGTTGCAATGACAAAATTAAACCCTTTGCCTAGAACGCTGGTTTTTGTTGTCTATCGGTTGATTCGATAAATTTCGTACTACCTTTGTGTCGTCTATGGTTTTGATTACTTAAATTGATCATTGTTGTTGTTGTTGTAGAAATTTTTTCTTCTGCTTCCGTGTTGTCAGAGTGGTGTTTGTTTCTGTTCGGAACTCAACCAGTTGGTTTATGATGCGCAATAAGCTTGGATGGATGGATGTTGCTCAGGTGTAGCTGCAGTTGCATCAGTTCTTCATTAACCCGATTCATCATTCTACATGTATCATGAATGGCACCTTGTAATAACGCAAGGCTTGTTCTTTGGAGTATCATTTCGTAGAGTAGTTTGTTTTGTGAAAGGTTATCTTCATATACTTCAGTACGATATTATTGTCTTGGCAACTTTGTAGAAAAACAAATACACACAGTAACTTGCCTCTTCTTGATTGTTGCTGTGGACCATGAATATGATTCTAGTAAAAGTGGTGCTTTAATTATTTTGCCAGCTCAATTTAAATGAAACTACTAGAATCAGACTTCAAACTATTGACATGAAATATTCTTTACAAACAATCTTTCAAATAACAATTGCTACATCCGCATACAGCTTTTCTTTAACTAACAATATCTTATACGTAACCTCAAAAAAAAATTACTTTCATACAAATATTAAAATCTGAGGATAAAGTCAAATATTGTCAGAACAACTTTTTCTTTCAAACAATATCTTAAGTCTAAGATCAAAAAATTATAATTATTAGATAATCACTCGCTTACAGCAAAATAGTGTCCAAAATCTCTCTTTCTAATTGAGATTTTCATTCACAAAACATTCCTTATTTAAAACTTATTGTATACAGAATTTTAGAAATTAAGTCGGATAATTTTAATAACCTCCCCTTAAACTCAGATAGAAACATATCTGATCGTTATGTTTAATACTTTTCATTATATAACTGGCAAAACCCCACTGCAAGTCAGCCACCCTCAAATCAAATTATGCACTTGTACAACCCACACAGACTTACACACAAAATCTTAAATAGCTTAACTTAACTAAATATGCCCATTAAAAATTCTAAAACCATGGGATTTTTATTTTTACTGTATAAATTAGACTGGTTCTTTTCCATATCGTAAGTTTATATTCGTGTCCAAAATCGTTAAAAAAATACCATTAAAATTGCTTTTCAAAATCGTATACCAAGATTGTCCAAATCAAAATTAATTTACCATTAAATACCATCCCAGTTTCATATATGCTTTCATCTCAATTGATTTTAATTCTTTATTTCATTTTTAAAACAGTGTAATTATCTACTTTCCTCCAAATGACAATAAACTTTCAAAGTTGTCGACTAAAGACGTCTGATTACTATAAATACTTCACTACTAGATACCACTAGAGTAGGTAGGCTAAGTGCGTACGGCCTCAAACTCGATCATTTTTATATGTAATTTTCCTTTATGAAAATCTAAGGTTCGTTCTGGTCATTTTTGTATCTTTCAGGGTCATTCGAACCAGGACAAAGTGACATCACCAAGCTAGTATTACTAGGCGGATACGGCAAAAAACCGATTTTGTGGACTTTTGTGTACGTTAGGTTGTGGGGGGCGCAGCGCTTGGACTCCGGTGGTGAGTATCTTTGTTGGTCGATAGTTTGCCTAATGATGAATGTATAATGGGCTCTCTATGGCTTCGCCTTCGTCACCGTGGTGTGTGTGGGTGGCGCAGCGCCGGGGCTCCGGTGGCGGCTGTCTTTGTGGGTCGATGGTATTGTGAATGGGGCTTCGCCTTGTGTGGGAGCGGGCTCGTGTCTTTGTTGGTCGGTTGATGAGGAACGGGGCTCTGGAGCTTTGCCCTCGTTTTTACTATCGTCGCATAATACTTGAGAGATCTTAGGTTAAGCAAAAATAAAACATAGATGAATGCGGAACAGGGCTCCCGCGAATTTAGAAAATAAAACGTGGTGAAGAATTTGGATGATGTAATCATTCTCAAAATGCGGAATGGGGCTCCCTAACGTGTTCTGAACGGGGCTGTGTCCCCATTTAACACTTTGGAGATTTTTAGATTAAACAGAAACGTGCACGTTGTGAAGAATTTTTAGCAGTACTAGGGTTTCGCCTCCGAAAGCCTTAACAATTATTTTTGTATTAAATATCATATAATGTTTAAAAAGAACAGCAGAATTATATGACTCGCAACATAATGGTTTTTGTTCATTTGTAATTCTTTTACACTAAGCTAAACCTCCATTCTCAACTAATCAATTATTCAATAAGGTACAGCCCCATTCAGCACCCACCTAGGAAGCGTTACTCTCCCCATGCTTCAATGTCGACAATGTTTACAATCAAAATAATCACCGCACATATATGTAACTGTACATCTAGAAATAACTTCTGTTAGTACTTTAAAGTAAAACAACTGTACATAAAATAATTTATTTAAAAAATACATTTTTAATTTATGTATATTTTGTTTTGCGCAATTCAAAGAATTGTTGGTATGTAATAAGCAATGGTTTGATTGACTACTACTAACCATTCGTAACTGTTGTAAATTTTGCAAAATGAATTCTTCCAAGTTTACCACAGTATAGTCAGGTAAATACCCAGAGATAATGTGTTGTTTTTCCAAACCTTTCACATACACTGTGGCATACGGTGGTATCATGTTCTATAAATGTAGATCTAACAGCAGTAATGATAAACCATTTGTTGAGGGTCTATCCCAGTTAAGGCCGTGTAAATGTTTTTCAAGCCATACGTTTTGCTTTTTAAAATCCTCACATAGGTTGGTAAAATCAAACGGCATAATCAACATTGCATGCCATATTTTATTGTTTTCCATGTCTAGCACGGCAATTTCTTTGACAAAAAATTCGCTAGTGCAATATTGGAATCCTTGAATGTTCAGTATATAGGCAATAAACATCACTTAATTATTTCCACTTTATTAAATCACAATATAGAACTTAATCAACTTTTCATCCGAAAGGTATACAGGCGTATGATCCTCATTTTGTGCAACAAATGAACTTTTATATAAACAAAGTCTCACACTAAACGTAAAATAAAAGAAACTTGATTGTCATCTTATAAATTGAATGTATAATGAAATTAATATATTTAAATGTATTAACGTCACCTACATGGGACTTTCTATTTATTTGTCTGAGGATCCCCTGTAAAAAGGGATGTGATACGTGCCATGGCATCCCCTATCATATTTTAATCTAATAAATTGTACCTATAGCGCTTCAGATAAGACTACCAAGTTGACATGATTTACATACCAAAATAGGTTATAAAACGACATGGTCCCAACCCGGACCCATAAATAATTATAATCTACAACCATATCGTCAACCGTTGTTACCAGTGATTTACAGTTGCATGTTATTTTCACTATAGGATATACCTTCGTACTCAACACAGCTCGGTTAGTTAGCAATTCTTCAGGAAATATACATCGCTCAAACTATAATTACTGTCTGTTGTGTCTAGCACGTCGTGCACCTGATGATATTTTAACTCTGTTCTGCAACTGCAAGCGCCAATGAAGTTTGATACAAATCGATCACACCTACTGTGTTAATTAAACAGCATGCCCATTACATCAATGGATGTATTATTGGTCAGCGTTAGTCATTTGAAGGCTTTGAAGGGAACATGAACACCTAGTCTGAACAGTATACGTTTGAGTTTGTCTACATCATTCAACACTATGGCATGTTTCAGATGTTGGTGTAAAATGTATTGTTCACCCTCAAACAAATCATACAGTACATTGTCCGTGTTAGCTTAAAAACTCCATGCCACTAGCGTCGTTGTTGCACTTGCTGCGAGAACTATCAAAGTACCTGCCTTTTATGGTGCATTCGTCAAAATCGATAACAATAAAGTGTTGTGACACCGAGCGTTACCTGGTTATTCGTCTGATAAACCCCCACTAGTTTTTTAGTTTTTGTGGTTATCTGATCTATTTTCGTTTTCACAATGACCTATAATTACCTTACAAAAGAAATTTGCATAATCAATAACAAGGACAATAATAAATTTTACAATTTATTGTCGGCGTAGTAGTGCTTTACATCCACCTATTCATATAATATAATACATGACATATATCATTATCACGACTCCCTACTTATTCCTCATTAGTTAATAGATTTCGTGTTCAAATTGACATAGTTCTTTAAGCATGAGATTTGTCTAGATTTCAACACCTTATGTACTAGTGCTATTTTTAAACTGATCCATGCCACTTGTAAATTTCTATAATGACTAACAGTTTACTTTATTGATTAAGTTTGCAGTCAATTTCTTAAATTTTGTTTTTACCTTTTGTGATGGCATATTTTCTACTAAAAACGGTAAGTTGGAAACATCATTGTGCAGTTCTTCGGGATAGGTCAAATCCACCTCTAGCACATATCCAAGCTCTGCTACGTCTGCTATCTGTGTTATATTCAAGTTTTTACGTCCCCATCTGATAACCATTCAAAATTCGAAATTGGTAGTACAAATTTGTACAAATTTGCCGCATCTAAGTACATTAAATTTGTTTTCTGTCTACACAGACTATTCCAACTCTGATGCTCTTTTAAAATGCAACATATAAATATCGGTGAGTAATTCTAATTCAACATTGGATGTAGGATCCAAATTACAAACATTTATACAATTTTGTCTAAAAGTTTCAAAAATATCTGCTAGTAACAATACATACGATTATAAATACAAACCAGAATAGGAATATACCTTTTCTAACGTTTGCATAAATTTTCAGGGGCAGTCTTCACCCCTATAGCTAATAAACGAATTTAATGAAAGTAAAAACAATGTATTTTAGTTCCATATGCAAATTTTATTACATCAAGTTGTGAACTAAATTTTATGTAACAATATTACATTCTTTAATTAAATTATATTCCATTACCAAGGTATTAATTTAAAATATGTTATAGTTGTGTAAACATAAAGACATTGGTGTATTTTGTACAGGTTGATTAGATTTTTTATTATCAACGTAGTAAATATTTTTCTAATTAACCACACAAGTAAGTTATTATTTTCTTAAACTTGAGTTACATAAAATTTATCTGCTAAAATTAAGGATCAAAAAACATGATTCAAATAGTTGTTTTACGTATGAACAGAAACCACATAATTTATATATAGATCGATATGTTATTTTTAATTTAGACTAAAATTAGTAAAATTTCGAGATTATTAACTAAAATGCATTTTTCTGAATGTGGTTGTTAAAGGAAGTTATATGAACGGTTTTTTTTTGTAAAGAAATAAGTAATATTTATCTCAGTTGGCAAATGTTGAAACTTTAAAATTCGTAAGTTATGCATATCTTTAGAAAACATATTTGCTTTTATGAAGAAATTTTCCTTTACATTCTTACTGAAATTTTAATAATTTCACTAATCATGTTTACAATAAAACTTAACTTAATTTTTCTTATTGTTACAGTAATTTGCGATATACAGAAGGAGCGTGGCACCTCCACCCATCACTTTCCACAGTAAAACGAGGATTTATTAGATTTATTAAATGCATATTTCCCAAATAATTATAACATTTTAAATTATTTAATTTCTGAATAAACATTAATATATAAAAAGTGATAATGAAAGTTTTTATTAAGTTCTGTCGTTGAGGGTAACCCAAAAATCTATTGCTACACCTACGAATTATGAAAGTTATATATATGATGATTACATCAATTAATCATTTAAATTATTCACATTAATACACAGCATATAACCTTGGTTTTTCCACATGAACAAATAATGACATAACTTTACCTTTAGAAGACAATTAAAAATGTAATTTTTTGAAAATAAAATATTGAAGTGTGTGTGCATGTGTCCTTTTAACTTTAAACATTGCGTGTTTTGTATTTAATACCAAAATAATTCTTAAAACAGAGGCTCTCAGGGTAGAGTCCTAGCGTTTCGTCCCCTCACAAGCTAAAAGCTATAGTTATTTAAAAGAGAAACATTAGAAGCTATGATATATCTAGTGTGTGTGTGTTCTTTTCAACTTCAAAAATACCCTAACCGTCATGTTCAATTATTCAATTAACAAACTGGGCACAACCCCATTCAGCACCTGCCGAAGGAACGTTACCGTCTCCGTCACACCACAACGATGATAACGAATCCTCTCGAATGCAGACGAACAAAAAATAATTCTTAAACAGAGGATCTCAGGGACAAAGCCCTAACACTGCCAGACCTCCGAGGTAAAAGTTATATGATGATCACATCAATGATTCATCTAAATTCTTCACATTGATATGCTACAACCGAATGCATGCTCCAACATAGTTTTTTCTGTATGAACAAAATAACGGCATACCTTTTTTTTGCACGATTTGCATACATATCTATATTTTATTCAAACTATAATTAGAAAATCCAAGGTCACATTCAGTATTCAGCTGTGGTGTAGATAGTTACTGGTATTATATTGAAATGAACGGCATACAGCATTGCCAGCTGTGTAAATAAAGTTTTTTGTTTCTGCAGTGAATGAATCAAACTGCATGAAAATATGAACTCATTACCATATATTTAGAATATACCGGTAAGTGAAAATAATGTACTTATTCCTAACTTTTTCTGAAATTAATAGGACTCTAGCGGTGAAGACAACACTAAAACAAGAAAATTGAATAAAGAAGAATCTGCGCTTGATCAGGCTGCGAATTCCGTGTAGTTATATAAATTATTGTTGTAATGCAACTAAGTGTAAAAATATAACCTCGGTTTTTTCCCATGAACAAAATAACGACATACTTGTTTTAACGTAATTTACATACATACTTTATTTTAAATTAAAACCATTATATTACGAGTCGTCTAATTCTGCTGTTCTTTTTAAACATTATGATATTTAATACAAAAAAAATTCTTAAAGCTCTTGGCGGCAAAGCCCTAGTACTGCTAAAAATTCATCCCCATGTGCACGTTTTTGCTTAACCTAAAAATTCTTCACCACCTGCACGTTTATGCTTAAAGTAAAAATTGCCGATTTATTCAATGGGAGCACAACCCCGTTCAGAACACGCTAGGGAGCCCCGTTCCGCATTTTGAGAATGATTATATCATCCAAATTTTTCACGTTTTATTTTCTAAATTCGCGGGAGCCCCGTTCTGCATTCATCTGCGTTTTATTTTTGCTTAACCTAAAATCTCTCAAGTATTATGCGACGCGAGTAAAAACAATGGCGAAGCTCAAGGGAGCCCCGTTCCTCATCAACCGACCAACAAAAACACGAGCCCGCGCCCCCACGAGGGCGAAGCCGCTTTCATCATACTATCGACCCACAACGACATCCGCTATCGGAGCCCCGGCACTGCGGCACCCCACACACCACGGTGACGAAAACGAAACCCTAGAGAGTCTCATTCTACATTAATCATTAAGCAAACTATCGACCAACAAAGATACCCATCACCGGAGTCCCAGCGCTGTGCACCCACAACCTCCTAACATCGACAAAACGTTCGCAAAACCGGTTTGTTGCCGTATCCGCCTAGTAATACTAGCTTGGTGACGTCATTCTGTGCTGGTTCGAATGACCTTGAAAAGTAGAAAAATGAACAGAATGAATCTTAGATTTTCATAGGGGAAAAATTACTTATAAAAATGATTGATTTTGAGGTCGTACGCACTTAGCCTACCTACTCGCTAGTATGGTAATGTTTAAATTAAGCATTCAACAACTGACTATTGGCTGCATCTTTTAATTGGTTATATAGGATCAAATCCTGCTACATAATACGTCTAGAACCATTCAGTGATCTCTGATCGTCGTTTCTACATTCGGATTCGTTGAAATTTAGAAGCGTCTGATCTAGAATCTTCCTAGTGATGCAACTTCTGCAGAATGTGGCATTTTATGGTCTGAGGCTACCGTTAATTGATACATTTACGGAAGTGTTATCTTATCGTCATGATTTATCGTTGTCATTTGCCTTATTTTTACGACCTTTAACGCTTGATTTATGACTTTTGTCAATTGTTTTGTTATATTGCTAATTTGAGTGTCCATTCACATTTATTATCAATGAAATTTTTTCAAGGTTCTTGCTTTACAATTAGAATCAGAATTAGAATGCGTTTTGTTTACGCGGTTTCGTAATGTTTTGTAATAGTCGCATTTAGTCATTGAGCACTTTGATAGCAAATTTATGGATGAAGAACTCTTTCAAAAATATATTTTTACTCGCAGAACAGAGTTTATTCTTATCAAAAAACACAATTAAGTTACATAACACAAATGAAATACCTTCAATTAAGCATTAACAATTCAATCTACAGTGTTACACGTTACTATCAAAATAAGTATTTACAAAAGTTGAACTTTTAAAATTTCTTTATTTTGCTCAGGTTCAGAGTGTTCTATATAATCTCTTGATGATCCCTAATACTATCAATATATTATTGTGTAGTTGAGGCTCTATTTACTCGAGCCCCTCCATTGGGAAGCCATATTTATTGTGAAGTCCTCTTTGGAAAGAAATGCTGGTTCCCTAATTCGATCCCCTCGCTTGGGAAACCATAATATTGTAAAGTCCCCTTTGGAAAGAGCCCCAGCGTTGGACCGTCATTATTTATTGTGAAGTCCACTTCGGCTGCTCCGATCTCTCACTAAACTTCTTATGAATCTTTCAAAGAATCTTACCTGAACTGCTGAAAATCAAACTTCACCTAACAACCACTAAGCTAGAATCTGAAAAATACTTCCCTACAATCCTCTCAAAAGAAAAAACGCAACTACCAAAATACATCACTCTATTTACACAAATAAAAAAAATTACCTTCCAAAACTTAGTCCATTACAACCGTTAACAAACATAAAATTATATATTTTTGTGAAGAAAACAATTCATTTTTAAAATGTGTTTGGACCAAATATTTTTCATTATACATATACCCTATTTAAAGTAAGTGGGCTAACCTCATACCTGACTTTAAACCTTGTCTTAATATGAGCTCATAGTAAAACCCTTTAAACCTGTGTGCAAAATTATAACACTGCAATAACAAAAGTCCCCTTTACTTTGTACATCAACATTTGTATCATTATATTAATGATCCTTTTCTCATAAACATATTTTCATTTAAATATAAAGTTCAATAAAATAAGAACCCAAAAAGCACAAAGTGTCAAAACACGTCAAACAATTCAACAACAATGTTTTAAAAAATATCAGTTACCTCGTAACCACTACACAGCCTGCATCTGCCATCCAGCCCTCAATAATGTTGCCATCTATAATGGGTCAGAGCTATGGAACTGCTTCCAAGTTGAGTCACACCATTCCGGTCAGCACGCAGCTATCCAAATCTCACCAACTAACCAATGATAGTGCATCCAAACTTCCTCTACTTCTCTACTATTTCATGTACCATCAGCAAATCACTCATCGATGCATTCACAATTGCAAATCCATCTTGGGACGCCTTGCAATTCTTAACAACCAAAATAATTGCAGTCTGTACTTACATGACATACAGCAGCTTCGCTTTTATCTGTATAAATACTTCAAAATCTTTCAAACAACAAGTGCTATAGCACACCCACTTGTGTGTAATAACAACTTTTGAAAAGCACTGAATAATATTTACTACTATTAGAATTCACGTCGATGACAAGCAAAGAAAAGAAGAGAGCTTTTCACCCCCTTACAGCTGGTTATATAGACCACAAACACCCCCTGTTGTTTAAATTTCCACCACACATAAACAAACTTTCTTGGTATCACTGTAACCGTTGGCACACTTCTCAAAACACAAACTCCTAACCGACACAAAATTCTATATAACTTTCCTACCAAACACCAACGCTCTTTCTTCCTTTATCTCATCTACAACATTTTCTCTCTCATGCTTCGTTATACAAATCCGACTTCGATATGTACCCACTATAAATCTTAGACAGTCACGCGTCCCCTTGTACCTGTAACGTCCAATTACATTTCTTAATTTCTCTCCCTATTTAAAAACGATATCTTGTACAAACATCTTCCACCTCTCTCCTTTATATGCTATAACCAACCTGTCTTTGTTCCTTGTCTGCTTTAATGTCTATTTGCATTCGTAGAAATTATTGATTTTCTGATGAGGTTGTTGACAACACGCGCCCCATACATGTAAATAATCATTACCTAAAACGTGCTTCTTGTAACAGTCTAATGGTCGAGTTTCCGTTTATTGATTTTCTTTCCTATCCCTGTCTAACAAGCTCGTGTTTTTAAATGCCATCTTAAGCTAAATGATATTGAAATGTTTCTACTTCACTACAATTATACCCGTAAATTATTAATCTTAGTGAAATTAAAATGAGAAAGCTTTTAACTATGGTACGCCGTTATGCTATAATAAAAGCTGCATTCTCATCCTGTACACAAGTGAATTGACTTGTTTGATAGTCGCTTAACATTTATTGACTCTGCTCCCTAAATATTAAAATTTCCTTGCAAATAAGTGCAAAGCTCGAACTAAAATGAAATTAACCCTAAATTCCTGCATTAAAATACTTAATTGTTACATTCCATTTCTAAGATACCTATTTAATTTTTTTAATAAGTGGTATTTACACACGCTAGCCTACCCTAAGCTGACCTATGACCTATCTATTTACTTCTAACCTACAAATTACATAGTAATATATATATATAAATATATATCTGCCAATTGTGTAGATTTATAAAACTTAATTAGCAAACTCAATGTTTATTACATTATAATTTTCATGTTCATTGAGCCTACTACTATATAAATCTTTTATAAAAACGTGCATTTCTTAACTTTAACAGAAGTTAGAAGATAGAAATCGGCAATGAAAATTATACAATTGTTTGAAATATTATGTACACTAAATGAAGAAACAACTAACATATCTATTCTGGGAAGGGGTTGAAAATCCTGTTCAATTAAAAATACTTTAATAAAATTCTAAATATGCAAACTCCTGTGAAGCTTTAAATCCTTCATATATATGACAATTGCAAAGACACACATTTCATATATGCATTTCTATTCGAAAATAGAGTAAATAATTAGGTACGATTTCTTACAATCAACATATTTTTATTCTATATATTAGAATAAACTTGCAAAAACTGCTTGAAATTTGTTAGTGCTTACTCTATGTTGTGATATAGTTTTTACATCTCATGGCTACATGTTTTGTTAAAAATGAATAAGTTCTAAAACATTCAAGATATTTAAAAATATTTTAACTTCGGGCTTTTAATTAATATCTTGTATAATTAACTAAGACTACATTCAATAGCCATGAATACTTACAATCTGTCTCCAAAGTTATAGCTCTAGCATTTGTTATGCATAACAATAACAACATTCGCCAGTAAAAAATTATATTTATCTCTAAATGAGGTTTTTCGATATAATTATATACAATCACGACAAAGATATTCAAATCCTGAAAAGTCACATACTAATTCCACATAATATTTAAAACAAAATGGATACTATATATATATATATATATATATATATATATATATATATATATATATATAGAGGAACATGGTGAGCATAGAGCAGACCTGGAAAATTCAAAGTCTATATTTATTATATACAAAGACTATAAAATTGTTTTTATCAAATATATTATAAATAGACCCTCACCTAGCTGTGTAAGAATGTGGTTTGTAAAAATTATAATTCCCAGTATAACTATTACGTTGACTTTAATTCATTAATATATTTCCTAATTGAAAATTAATAATACATGTTAATTCTGTTTCAAAACATTTTGACATTCTGTTTTGCTCAATTTTAAAGATATACAATGTGTTCATTTTGATATGTTAGGCAGATTAATTCAGAAAATTTTGTTATTGGTATCTCTTTTTAGCACTTTCTTTATCATATGCTTGGTATTATGAACAAATAAGATGTTGTTTTAAATAGTTAGGGAACTGAAATTATATGGAAAGTTGATTGCGCTTGGTTTGCACATGGTTGTAGCCAGGTGATCTGCTGAGCAAATTTGGTAAACAATTAATTCTGTAGTTCCAACTACTTTGAAATCGCATCACTAAGAACATCTTTGTGAGTTTGAAAGTTGAAATTTTCATTTGTACTGCTAGATCCTAAAGCAAACTATCAAGAGTCAGTATATCTGTAACTTTACAATAATTTTCTAATATTAATGGTTTGGTAGTTTGTATTATCCATACCAAGACATACAAGTTCCAGTGAAGAGTATCTGGATCTTCCCGTATAAATGCAGCTGCAATAATATGATGACTTAGCTCATTTTTAGTTTGCGATTTTTTAATTTACCAAACTTCTCGTGTTCACAAACATAATAGCCTGAGAGGTGATAGCTTTAGTTGCCTCGTAGCAGAGAACTGGACCTCTTCTACCAATCCTCTGATTGACCAAGTTGTTATTTAGATTTGTTATTACATTAATACCAAAATGTTATGTTGAAAATGTATTTCCGTGGTTTCAAAAGGGTTTTCAAGTACTAATGAACTTAAATTCCATCTCAGTTAAATGTGGCTTCATCCCTAAACAAAATTTGTCTACAAAATTGTTGACGTGCAATTAACCAACAATAAAAGCCAACGTGAGCAGCATAGCAGTAAATTTTGAACAGATTATATGTAATTTCAGTGCAAATCAATATTATACTTACCTCTGCACATGTTTTGCCATTATAATAAATGTTATCAGAAATCATTTGAATATTTCAAATGTCCAAAAGCGCTGTATTGTTATTTATGTAGAATATTACAAATAATAGCAGGTATAGAACTAATTCGTGAGGTTCTCTTAAGTTCATAAGATTCCATACTTCTGGTAGAGGATCTGTTTGTGTTTGGAGAATTATCCACTTTTAATGAATGTTGTAATTTAATGATCTAATTGACAAAACAATTACATTTTCAAGTTATGTTAATTTTATTATAGAACTAATTATTGTGTCATTTGTTGCTATAAGTGAGAGTGAGTTTCTTTATAAAAAAAAGTGTAACATTCCTTTGAAATGTTGATAATCATATTTCATTTTAATAGTTCCTGTATTGGTAAATCCCGCCAATTGGGTTAGGGTTATTGCCTTTAAGGAATACAATTTATAGGTTGTGTGCATTCTTGATATAAAAAAGGATTACTTTTGTATCTTACATTGTTCATACTCAAAGGTTGTCAAATTTATTATGATGGTTTTTAAGGTTAAAAATGGTAGTATGGTTACCTTGTACTATAAATTATTACAGTTAATGATTCATGTTCTGATTAATAATGTATAATGTTGACGTCTATGGCATCATCTTCTTGGAATGAAGAAGATTCACATGCTATATTTATGCTGATTCACAAAATGGTGAAGCCCCTCTCGCTGGTGCAAGATAAGGTTTCAGTAAGATAAATTCTATGTTATATAAAGAAAAATGGCAAACGTAATTTCAATTTGCAGTCTTAATTCATTTGTCCGAATTCTACCAAAAATAATCACACCAGGTATGGAGGAAAGATAAAAATTTTTGTTGAACACTTCGTGATTATTATAGAGACAGCTAAGATGAAGAATTGTTTCTTCAGTAGACAACTTCAGGTTGGAAAATGTCATGTTAGTAAAAAACATCTAACTGTGTAACGAAGTCCCAGGAATACAGTAGGATCTCAATTAAAACAAATTGAGTTCGGAATATCATTGCTGTTAGTAGTTTCCTAGATATCTACAGTCAACAATCACTCCAGGTATAGTATATAGTATATTTTAATGATATCAATATTTCACAGATAAATAAGCAGAGCACAGTTCATTTACACATTTTTGGTTGGTTCGGATTCGAAATGTTAATGAGTGTCAGGATTGTGAATTACATGCCACTTTGTACAAATCTACGGACCTGTAAATTTGTCTTAGAAACCAGCTGCAGGTAACGTCTCAATAAGAAGGTATAGAATCGATATCATAGTTGAAAGGCACAAAATAATCCAATGAGGGTTTAATTTTCTATTGTTGAGGAATGTAGTAATTTCTTAAACATGCCGAGTATTTGATCGTAAAAAGGTGTTATGTTAATAGTGACAACAAATCTAAGCAGCAGTCTGTGAATTTTAGTAAAGTAGAATTATCTGGTTAGGTCAAGGAAAAGTTTTTACCCTAAAAATTATTTTTAATTTTGATCTTGGACAAAATGGTTTATTGTTTGAAATAATTATATGTACATACTATTGGTAATTTTAATAAAGAACTATTATTTAATGTGTTGAATGAGAAAGAACACTTCACTTTAGGTAATAGGAAATCAAAGTACTGAATATTAATTTGAAAGAAATTAACAAATTTTTAGATAATTCGTTTCAAAGTAGACATGATCATGAGGCAATTTGAAAGATTAATAATTTAATTGAAATTCCCAGACCAATAGTAGTTGTAGCTTATATACACAGCCACAAACCCCATAGAGCACAGTCAGATTTACCTTGCTAATTTCTTATTCTGGCCGCTGCTCATTAGAAGCTCTGAAATTAATTGAAATCAGGTGGAATCCAACCTAGTTATAGACTTAGAAGGTATTCCCAGCCGATAGTAGTTCAGTACTCTACAAGCATTTATCTTACCTTCTCCATTGTTGTGTACAGATAAAGTTAATGATAATTTTCGAGATTACAGAATTTTGGACAGGATGCTTCACCAAGTTTCTCTGTGAAATATCCACCTGAATGTCGGGATTAAAACTGTACATAACAGTTTGTTATTTACTTCCAATTTGTTATATTTTTAGTAAAAATTAGAAAAATCAATTATTATTCACTAAATTATTGAGTAATGTTTTTAGCTTTTTAAAATACAAGAACATTGTGCTTACAAAGTAGCATTTTAAATAATATTCTGATGATGTTTAGCAAACAATTAAATACTGCACAGTAAGAATTGTTTTCATTTGCTAAATGTAATATTCTTCAAATGTTTTTGTATAATCTAGTAATTGCAAGTTGTCTTGATGCATTGTATGTATAAATCTGTTTCGTTTCAAATACTCCATTTTCTCTACTTCTATACCCCACAAATTCCTCAATAAATTCATAGATTGCACTGACAAATCATAATGTGCTTTATGATAAATTATAAACATTGCTACTATACATGACAACACAATACTAACAAATAATTTGAAAATCATTGCAAGGCAGTCGACTGCATGTTATTGCAAATGTTTATAATTGTTCTATGTATAATACGAAAACTTGGTCTATCCATTGGTTTTTCCTGCCAGCATTGTTTCATTAACTCATACACTGGACTTGGAGTATTATCTGGACATGATAATACATTCTTATCTTTTAAAAATCGAACAACTTCTTCATGTGTCATTCCAAAATATGGCTGCAGTGCAAATGAAAATACTTCCCACAAACAAACGCCAAAAGCCCAAACATCCGACTCTACAGTGTATTTATTATACAATATACTTTCGAGTGGCATCCATCGAACTGGTATCGCATCATGTTCATCGCCTTTATAATAATCCTAAAGAAATAAAATAAATAACTAAACCAATATCTAGAAACAGTTTACAACATACTTGCAAATATATTTTTTGAGATAAACCAAAATCAGCTATTTTGACTACCATGTTGTCATTTATAAGACAGTTTCTAGTTGCAAGATCTCTATGCACAAATTTTCTATCTGATAAATATACCATTCCTGAAGCTATCTGCAGAGCTATGTTTAATAAATCTAAATGACTGAGATGGTTGTCCTTCAACAGTTTACAATCTTCTGACTCCATGTTTTTGATGAGGCAATTGTTTGTTGAGTACTGTCTAAAATGAGAAAAACATTTGTTAATTACCAAACGCATAAGATAACTCAAATGAAACAGTGATATGTTACACATGTTATAAATAACTAATATTGTATCGACATTTCTGCTTTCTAAAATATGAGAATTCTTTGACAAAATATTCTGATATACAATAAAAAGGAAATAATAAAATACGCTTAAAAATTCTAAATAAAAATCTTAGTATAATCATCTGTGGACAGTGTTAATTGCTTTATATAAAACTTTAAAATTTATGAAATAATTGAAAGTTTAATTACCTGCCATAATAAAATTATTATTATATCTCTACTTAGAGTAGTATTATATTTTCTTATTTTAACTAAGTTAAATCATATATTGGACATCTAAAGTTTTTTAAACATAAAAAGTTTGTACATGAAGGTTACTAATAAAATTCCTAGAAAATACAAATTATTGCTTCTCAAAATATTCCACTTTCGTGGTTGTACACTTTTACATTCGATGAAACCAATCTTCAAAGCAATTCTTCCAATCTGAATAAAGTACCTCCAAAACAAATACATTAGATCCTTTAGGCGATGAAAAACGCTCACCACACATTCTACTTTTAATATTTTAGAATAGAGTTATTATGCAATAAATCCAGCAAATATAGGTAATAAGTCATCATTTCGATGTAGCTACTTGTTAAAATCTTGACAATTTGTTATGTTGTAGCCCGTTTGCTATTAGTTTTCATTATAAAGCGCTACAGACAGAAAATAGCATAACTGTTTCTTATTCCATTCTATAAGAGCTAACATTTGCATAATATGCAAAGATATTGAAACAAATTTCCTATTTATGAAGGAAACATTTGGATAGATTAGTAAGTAAAATAGTCGGAATTTATGTATAGCAAATGAAGTCTATTCCGCATTGTAGAGAGCGCTCAAAGAAACTTTTATTATTGGTTTGAATTAAGTGACTAGTAACAAGTCTGTATCTGGATAATATAGCAGATTTCCTGAAGATATTGTTGTTTATAATCTGAATAAGATGTTTTATATATATATATATATATATATATATATATATATATATATATACGTACCTCACATATCATACGAAGCCCGCTATGTACTACAGACTAGACAAAGCCCGGGTGCAGGGGTGTGGTAAAACAATTTAATTTTTACTCAAGCACATCCTTTCAGAGTATATCAGAATAAATGTGTATAATTATTACAACTAACCATCTTTACATAGCCCGCCAATGTTGCCATTAAAAAGATCTTATTTCTCCAGCTGGAGATCCTTATTTACTTTACATTTCAGATTTGTATTATTTATCAGGGTGTTGGTTCTACAACTATGTTGTGGAAAATATTATAGAAGAGGTCTGGTGATTAAAATTGTATATGCTGTATGTATTTAAAATTACATTTACTGTCAACTTTATAAGAGTGTAAAGAAAGAAAGGCCTGTAACTGAATACTGTTTTGCTAATCATAACCGATCACCTGTTTGTCTCCTTCTATTTTAATGTACGCTATTTTTAAACGACGTTCCTTATTTTAATCAACTGAATTTAAAAGTATATTATGTTGAAGGTGATAAACCTAAAACCACGGATATGTTAAAATTACAACAATAGATCTAAAAGCTCAAACTAAGCACTAAGTGAATTCGTTTTTCTAGTTTATCGCAGATTAATCAACTCAATTCTAGTTCTTTTAAGTTTATTCGCATATTCGTACTCGAAAGTTTTAATTCGGTCTTTCGTCCAGTATCTTGGATATTTAGACTTTAGAGAGACCATTTCTGTTATCACACTGAAAGTGCAGAAATGCAAAATTCAGTTTATTTGGCCATTTCTAAATTTAGCAGGGTAATCGTGGAAAGTGATGTTACAATTAAAATTGCAATTTCTAAAATTCCATATCTAATGGTCCGAACGTGGCAACTGTATACTATTTGCTTTAACACTAACCCAAGTTTTAATGCTGTTGAATGAATTTCGCTACATTTTGTATAGATTCTAGATATTGTTCCAATACAATCTTCAAATTTCCAGTTTGGCATTACGCAACAAAAGTTTAGAAACGGTACCAAATGTTATGTTTTTAATGTCGTGAGTATATTTTATACCTATAAGACATTAATATAATTCCGCCTGCAATTTTTGCCAGCATTGTTAAAAATAAGTATAACTTAAAATCAGTTGATAATTTTAATGTCAGTCTAGATTTTAAAATGACCAAGATCGTAGTGGTTCTGTGTGATATTGCTCACTATAATGTTTATCCACATTTCTGTTCATTGAATCTTAAAATGTTTTAAAAGTTTTTTGTAAGAGTTAGTGTGCAAAGAACACTAGGGCATTAGTTGATAAAGCAGTGACTTTGGACAAAAGTCTGTTATATATTAGCTTTCCTATTTAACATAATGTTTCTCATGTATAAATCTAATATCTCCAATTTGCAAGAGGGAGAGAGGGTGATATTTTGATTCTATAAAATGTTTAAATTTTGGGTAAGGTTCTCATCTAAATTGATAACCCTAAGTTCAAGCTAACTTTTTTTTATAACTTTCTATGGTTTTGTAGACGCACACTAGAACTAATGCAATTTCAGATCACTTCTAAAATTGTTGACCTTCTATAAAAGATTTTGCTGAATAATTTGTAGTTCAGTTAGAACGAGGTCTACAAAAAGCTTACGTGTTAATAACTGCGTTCAATGACATGAGGTACAAAATATTAAGTGTTAATATAAATTGTTATGTTTAAAAATCTGCAAGCGATTTTTCTGCATGAATATTAATGCACACCATCTCTATTTAAAATGCCCTAAAATTTCCAAACAAATCATAAAAGCTATCTATCAACAAGCTCAATCTCCTTCCGCTTGATGTTAGGGATATTTTATAAAATTTCATCAAGTATTTACTCTTATATTTTATGTGATAATATAAAACATCTGCTTAGCAACTTCAGGTTACAAAGTCGCTACAATATGTTCTACCACCTGCAGTGATTGCATTTCAACAACAACTGCACATACATTCATGACTTTCTTTTAAAAGATTAGATGACCTTAACCACCCGCCTAGTAAATGAACACTTCGAAGAGGTTTGTTATCTATACCAAGTTTATACTTTTATCAAATTCCCTTGCAACTGTGCAGGTGTGAAAAACAATAAGATTGTGTCCCTTTGTTAATAATTCTTGGTAACCGTTATCCCTTGTTTGCAAGCTGTTACAGCTGATATTTTTGTAGCTGTTGTCTGGGAATTCTTCACACTTGATACTTTGGCGATATTTCTGAAAGCCAAACACTTTACCCATAGGCAATTCTTTTCTTATAAAAACAGACCGTGCTTTGAAAACGGGACATTCAATTCAGCATCCTTCTAGCGAAAAAAACGTGTTGTGTGTTGCGGGGGGGGGGGCTGGCTCCGTGGCGTAGTGGTATGTGTGTGACTACTACGCCCAAGGTCCCGGGTTCGAATCCCGACACGGTCCGCTTGAAAAATGTTAGGCGAGCATTTTTCACAAAAATACACCCTCGTTCGGATGAGAGGTAAAATGGAGGTCCCGTGTGTGAGTGTTGTCACGCACGTTAAAGATCCCTACCTTGCTTGGAACAGCAAGGGTTCGGCAAAATTCCAAATTTTCCAGGTAAAAAAACTCGTCTCCTGGCCAATGTAGTACCTTCGGGTGGAGCATTGGAAAATCACATGTAATGTGTGTTGCGGGATTAAAATGCTTCCTGTGCTAGTATAAGTTAAGTTAGTAGTTCCAGCACCCAGCCGTAGACAAATGCGACTGCATTTCTTCATCCTAAGATAGTACCAGAAAGAAGCCGATAGATCAAGGTTCAGTCAATTCTTGTTTGCTTTACTTGTGTTGCTATTTTAGAAGATAGATATTTCTTTTTTGGTTGATTTCGCACTAAATTGCAGACTATACGTTACAAACTACACGTTCACAACACGAACGATTATGTTACAGTGTTATTTCTTTAATTCTTGTACATTCTTGTATTTAGAAGTAAGATTTTATTCTGGATATTTTAAAATGTTTAGGTTTATACTGTACTATATGTAAATTGACGCTTTGTGTACATCACGTTATACCGAACTATTACGTAAATGTGTTTTTAACTTTTGTAAATGGTCTTTCGGGACTGGGTGTCTGTTGGTAATATAGTTTTTACTGAGGTTTCCAATTTGTGCTTTCTGAATCATTCACCCAACTCTACGACGTTTTTGAGCTCGTCCAAAATCTAATTATTTTGGATTTCGGTTTTACCATTCCCTTTATTTATTTCACTGCTTTCTTTCTTATAAACACGGAATACTGTAACAAAATGTAAAACAAAAACTAAATTGTCTGGATTGAAAAAAGAAATTTTAACTATACAAGTTAAACTTCCGTTTAGAATATGAAAATAACATACAATAATCGTGAACTGACTTAGATCAGATCACCAAATACGCCATTCAAATGTGCATGATACTTTACTTTTCTGGAGAAAGTTTTAAACATACAGTAAATATAAGAGATCAGCACTTGCCAGTTGACATGCCCAAACCACGCCGAAAGTTAAACAATGCATGGACAGCTGGTTTGACAAAAAAAACCGCATTAACATGCTTTAGAATTTAAATTTTATGAAGTTCTATCATATATTATAGTAATAATCGAAGGATTTGTTAGTTCATATATATTTTTTACCTTAGTTTAGGCAAAATTAACATTTACGCCATTAAAACGTCCGTGCGGAATTTTACTTGACTAGGGCTGCTGTAAAGCAGTACGTAAATTGTAATATTAATAGGAATTGATTAAAAACTCATTCATTAAAATGAGCGATTTTCTTTCGGAGCGAAAGCTGCAAAAGTCGAAGCTCAGTAACTCCATTACATCCCACTGTATATGTACATTATTTTATTTCCATCTGTGTGTCATTAAAATTCGCATTACATTTTGAAACCCACCGATGTTAGCCGCCCGAGTGAAACGAGGGCGGCTGGCAGAGGGGCTTCAATGTGTATCTTAGCGCCCGTGATGCTTACGAATGTTTTTCGCCTAGCCCCTTTCCCTGGTTATTTTAAAATTTGTGTTTGGTATATCCAACACTGTTTGGATAAAAAAAGACTACATCTTCATGGGTGGTATCATACGACCTTGATAAATAGTACCCTATTTTATTGTGATCAATTTATCTTGAATGTGGTGCATGCCAATCTGACGATACCAAATTTCCAATTTGTTGATTAATGCCCGAAAGCTTTAGTTTTTGATTATTAATGGCAATTTGATCGAGTCTGATTGCAGGGCACTCGAAGGAAAGTTATGGAATAAAATAGCAACTAAATAACAGATAAATTATTATTTTTTGTGTTTGCTTAAAGAAATACAGAATAAAGAAAACATTTACCGCCGAAGGGCGGAAAATCTAATTTACCGACCTAATATGAAGGCGGAAAATTGGATTTACAAATTAGAAAGGTGAAAAAATTATTTAGTTTAGGCTTGGACACGTAACCGTGGGTTTGTAACCATGGTTTTTGATTACTAATCAATCAATTTGCTCTCCTAGAAAAGTAAATAAGAATTTAAATTTCTCCTCGTTGTAATTTAGTCATAACACCTAGGATACGAAATATGTAAACATATTTATAACAACCGGGGCGTAATGGAGGGTTTATTGGTTTTATAACACCCGCTCATTATGCCCCCAGAAACAAATCAATTTTTTAGCTTATTATGCACCAAGTGTGTTATTAAGCTTTCTCATAGCTCTGTTTAGATTTAATGGGTAGGGGACTTTCAATTGCTTTTAGAGCTTGCCTTGCAACCCTGGAAACCCTTGATCAGCCATTTTGCACTATTAATATTAAATAAATGTGACAAATGTCCAAAACATAGGAACCTCAAACTGTTTATTGTCATCGTGGAAAACATGATGTAGGCGTGTTTAATAGTTATATAGTAAAATTCGAGGTAAATTCTAAAATGGAAAACTTACCTGTCACCTATTTTTAATTTTATATATGAGGTAAAATATAAAATCTTGTATGCACCACTTGTGTTACTAAATGATAACGCCCATCGGGCGACTCAATCTATCCCCCGGGCTCGATGAGTTGCCCTCCGGACGTTATCATCTTAATAAACACACTTGGTGCATAAATAACTATTACGCCCTACTTAACAACCATCCTAGTAAATTCAACTTACCCAAGCGTGTTAGAGTGACGTAAATGTTAACTATGCCTAAAGTAGGGCAAAAAAAATATTTGAACTCGCAAATCATTTGATTATTACTATCGTACCTACACGATAAAACTTCATAAAGTATGAATTCTAAAGAATGCTTTTACATATACCACGGCATAAACAAATTTAATTGTAGTCCAACTCAATCCTCATTCTCGATCCTATCGCTTTATCATGACGTATCGTAGTCAAAGTGCGGCCGATTCTCAGCTACAAGACTTTCTTACTTCATGTTGATATTGCAATAGTATAAATTGAAGTGAGCGCTTCTATCGGGTACACGAAAGTGAAAGCGCTAACAGTTTAATATGTGGTTGCAGTAAAATAAATGGCAAATGCAAAAAGAGTCACAGACGCACAGTAATAACCGTTTGATGAAATGACTTGAAAAAATTTCTATTTCAAATCAAAACCACCCTAGCAGAGTTATAATCCACAATCGTAGTGGTGGTAGACCAATATTTCATTAATTATAATTTTAAACTTTCATTTGCACATGGTCTTCCATATGATAAAATCACTTAAAAAAATTTGATTTTACTACAATCATGGCGCCCATAGCACTCGTTTCCACCACTGTCAGACTGGCAGACTTACAACAGTCTTTTTGCTTTAGCCTACAGATAGTGAATACATAATTTAAACAATGATGAAATGACGTTTCAGTGGTCCTGCCTCTCGGACTACTAGTGAAATGTATCCTTTTGTGTAACAGGAGAGAATGCTTATTACTATAATGAAATTAATGTAATGAAAATGCAGCATCTTGAAACATTTGTACAAATTGCAAATACAATTCGCAATAATTTTATCTCAAAAGTCAAGAATGTGTATCGAATTTTTACTGCTACAACAAATGCTAAAATATAAACTTGTAATGCTATATTTTGTGTGAACACCGATTGTAGCTTTAAAATGTAATCTGTTAATTAAGAAATAAGTATTTGCCTGCAACACTCATTAATCTGAACATCAGAAGATTGCCAGACTTACGGGCTTCTTATAATGCATCAAACATATTTGGCTCGTAAAGACTGTACAGCATATAAAGTGTATATACAACAGAACTAACGCGCCCTCTTAAGGACAATGCAATCAACTAAAGGTGTATAAGTTGTGATACTATACAGACTTACGAAGCCCAGGTAAATTTTGTAGAAACGCTATTTATGGCCATATCTATCAAAATAACATTTAATACACACAAATTTTTAGGAAGCCCATTTCGGGCTTCCTAAAACCACAGAGGGCTTCGTATCATCTGCGGACTATGTTGTTTAGGGCTTCGTATAGGACGTTAGTACGTGTGTATATATATATATATATATATATATATATATATATATATATATATAGTATAATACACGTGTAATTTTTATTTGGGATATAGTCCAAATAAAACGACAGATTAAAATTTACCATTTAATCAAATACTTAATGTTTCTGTACATTTTTTGCACCTTTATCAAAGGCTAAAATGGAAACAAAAAAATAGAATTAGCAAAAAATACATAACCAGACGCTGACTACTTACTTTGATCAATATAATATATAAATTTGAATAAAAAATACTAAACGATTCACATTATAATTGTGGACCAAAAAATAAAATATTAAAAAGTGGATTAATAGCATGCCATGCCACGATGGCGGTTAAAACGGAAAAACAAGATTGAATGTAACAATATTCAATAGAATTGACAGAGACGTTCCAAAAAATGGCATCAGTTGCACAACATAAAAGGTTAATATTTTAACGATGTTTGAAAATATCATTATTATATAAAGCTGAGTAAACATTGTGAACTTTATGAACATCCATCTTATTATTGATAGGGTTATTTTCCTTGTTGATATAAAAGGACTCGATAAATAACCTAGTTTTATAATAGGTTTCGTTGTCAAGAATGATGGTGTCACCGAACCGAGGTGTATGTATGGTTGCAGAAACGTGAGAAGACAATGCACATTTTGAGGAGTTTTTTCTGCAGTCACTCCTGTGCTGGGTTAAGCGACTTTTTAGCCACCGACTAGTCTGTCCAATGTAACTATTGTTACAACTGCACGTGATCTTGTAAACAACGTTACTATTTAACAATTTAGAAGTACGATCCTTTAATTTCATAAATAAATTCTGGATAGAATACTTGTACTCATAGACGATAGCAATCTTGGGTTGTTTCAGTAATCGTACTAAAAAAGGCGATAACTTCTGTATATAAGGAAGCTTTTTATAAGTAATATCTTTTTCGGTAGTGTTCAGACTTAAGAAGTTGCTATACATTAACTTATGTAACATTCCTTTTGAGTAATCGTTGTTTACCAGAATGCCTATCAATATTTTCTTATTCTTCGCTATGAACTGAAGATCTGATATATGTTCAATGCGGCATCGTAGGGCCTTCACAGTGTTCACCTTATGTTGAAAGGAATGGTTAGAATAGAAATTTAAATATCTGCCCGAATTAGTTGGTTTGGTATACCAATCAAATAATAGATGATTATATGTATCATCCAAAAAAGGTAATTTTGGATGAGTAGAATAACAAAACGGTTTCTGAAACAGACCGGTTTTGTGAACGTTTTGTTGATGTTAGGAGGTTGTGGGGGCGCAGCGCCGGGGCTTCGGTGGCAGGTGTCTTTGTTGGTCCATTGTTTGCTTAATGATGAATAGGGCTTCGTCCTCTGTCTCACCGTGGTGCGTTTTGTTGTGGAGGCGCAGTACCGGAGCTTCGACGGCAAGTGTTTTTGTTGGTAGGTTGTTTGCTTAATGAGGAATAGGGTTCCCTAGAGGCTTCGCCCTCGGTGTGCCCCATTAGTTAATTGAATACTTGAGAGATTTTAAATTAAGCAAAAATAAACGTAATCTCAAGTATTCAATTTTTTAAGATTTACGTGAGCCTTCTTTGATAAAAAGGTCCAAATTAATAAGTACCCACGTTCAAGAATTGTCTACTTTTAACTTGTATGTGGCATGCAGCTAAATCAGACACTTTTGATTGCGTTTTTAAGGTATTATGTCGAAAACAGCATGCACTTTCATATTATTTTTTAACAATAGTATTTTAATCTAGTAGCGGTTAATGTACTGTGAGAACCACATTGTAAACTATCTTTATGAGCCCGAGATACAATCGCATCGCAAAGTTAGCCCTTTGGAAGCAATATAGGTTGCTTATTATCAAATTGCATAATTGAATAACACAAGCATCAACCCACACGTGATATCCTGCTTTCATCCAAAAATTGATTTAAGGACAATGACTGTACATTAGTATTCAGCTCCCAGGTATTCTGTAGCTGGTCGATCTCTTTAACTAAAAGAAATCTTTTGGTAAGTTTTTAATAATATAACTTCCAATTCATTAAGCTCTCTAATGAACAAACCTGATGTCTGACTGTCTAATTTACTTTTACAGTTAAAGATTAACCTTCTACAGGTAGTAATTATGTAAACTGATTTATAAAAACTAGAAAATTTTGCAAAAATGCACTGAGCGAATTCATGTAACTCTCGTTAACGTTATAACCACTGATGGTAGTATTAAGTACTTTAGTCTTGGGTAAATTTACCTGACATTTTGAATTAAATAATTTAAATTTGCAATTAGCATCATTTAGGAATACAGGGCAATGCTACCACAAATTATTTTTCATTAAATCAGACGGGTGCTCTTCCCTTGAAATAATATCTGCAGGATTGTTGTTAGCGTCAACGTGATATCATGATTCTGATTTTGATATATTTTTAATTTGTTATTCGATTCGCGACAAAAGATTTTCAACAATTGGGACACGATTTAATCCAGCACAAAGCAATTGTTGAATCTGTATATTAATTTATTATCAAAAATTTAATATTAGATGAAGTTACCACCTTTACAACTAACTCTTGCCAATAAAACAGATGCGCACAATTCAAAACATGGCAAATTTATTGTTTTGAGAGGTGTTACTTGTGATTTTGTAGATAAAATTCTGCAATTAATGCTATTGTTAGACATACTTTCTCTAACAAAAACACTAGTTCCGTATGATTGTATATTTTCGAAATATGACTTAACACTACACGTAGTGTAATACGCGGTTCGCTACAATTTAATTGTTTATTAGATAGTATCGCATCTCTTGTAGAACACCACAAGACGCCCAAAGTTTTTAAACTGTCACCCACATTACACCGAATTATTAGATTTTGTTGATCAGATGCTATATTTTTTAAGAGATTAGTATTATTGGAATAATTGGGTTAATACACTCAATGATGTGAAATACTCGGTTCACAGTAGTGGTTCATGATCTTCAGTGTTATAAACCCAATAGTTTGGTGAAATTATCTCAGCTGAATAGTCTACAGTAAAATCAAGAATTGAAACAATTATTAAAGTAAATTACACAATTTTATAAATTACCGGATTATCATACTATAAAATAATCAACCACATGTTGCTTGCTTTATAATGGAATGCTACAAATGCAAAGCAGTGATATGTACTAATCTCAAACCACCAGATGGGGAAGTATTTGGATATCCTTGTGATACTTGCAAAAATAATATATATCAAACCTGTGCAAACGTTAGCTCCACTGAAGTTCGTGCAATATCCTTGAAAGAAAGGACATTACTTTCACATGTCCAGAGTGTATATGATCTGAAAATGTTCTTTATAACAAATTATACCATCTTGAATCTGAAATGGTGGAACTTTGTAAACATGTACTAAGTTTCAATTCTAGTATTAAATCTCTCATTGAAGTAATTCACAAACAATTTCACCCTGTTAGCATTAGTGACATAGCAAAGGACGTATTACCCGCTGTTTCTAAAGTTTTTGATGATAAGATGACAATCATCTCTCCAATTAGTGGTACCGGTCCCATACCACATACTACTAATACATTGTATTCTGCAGCAGTTGGAAACAAGAATACTGTTATAGTAAGACCAAAGGACTCATCTCAAAGCAATAATATCACCAAATCCCAACTATTACAAAAGGTGAATATTGCAGATAATAATATCACTGTAAGTAGAGTTAAATCTATTAGTCAAGGTGGAATTGTAATCAAATGTTCGAACAAAATTGAAGCAGACAAGTTCAAGAGCCTCGTGGCAAAAGAACTTCTGGACAAACTCATGGTGAGAGATGCTACCAACTTAAATCCTCGGGTCAGACTCTCAGGTCTAAGTACAAAATATTTGATAAATAACATTCGTCAATACCTATTGCAACAGAACCAAAGCATATTCACTGGAAATTGCGACCTAAAAAATATTAGACATTACCATACAGAAAAAATAAGAATGTTTTCCAGTGCCTCTTGCAAACGAATTTGGTATCCTATAAAAACATTATGAAAAAAAGTTACCTGTTTGTTGGCTATGATTGTTGTTCAGTGTATGACGTATTTGAGATAAAGTGCTACTTCAACTGTTGTGGCCTTAATTATCTTGCGTCTAAATGTGATAAACCAGTGGTGTGCCCAAGATGTGCAAAAAACCATAAGGTAAGTGACTGCAAAGATGAGAATCTCAAGTGTGCAAACTGTTGTAAATTATCCAGTAAAAAATCCCCTGATGGCCCATGTAACGCCAATGCCAACCACGCAGTATGGGAATATCATGCCCATTCTTAAAATGATGAATACGAAATGAGGCTCCCTAGGGCTTCACCTCGAGAGCCTTCGTTTCAAGAAGTATTTTTGTATAAAATATAAAATATCGTATAATGTTTAAAAAAGAAACACAAACTTTAATGTTTTATTTTCAAAAATTACATCCTTTAATTGTCTTATCTTTTTGTTGAGTGGCGGTAGCATATTCTTCTTGTTTTAGCATTGTCATCACCTCTAGAGTTCTATTAATTTCGTTAGTAATAAATATTATATATTATATTCATTTACCAGCGGTGAGATTCCCGCAGTCCTTGTCTTTTTATCCTAATTATAGTCTGAATTTAAAATATATGCAAATCATGTTATTAGTTAACAACTTATGCATCATGATTTATTAATCGCTGAGTAAAAAGAATAAATTTAAATTTATATAACAAGGATTTTACTCACATTAGCAATTTGAATACATTATACATTCAATTTATAAGATAGCAATCAAGTTTCTTTTATTTTTTAATTGCTTGGTAATCAGATGCAGTTGGCGTGTTAGACATCGTTTATATAGAGCTTGTTAAGTGCCGACGCCAAAGGCGTAGTCGTTTGTACAGTACTTTATTCAAGTATCTATTTGTATAAATTTCGCTCTTTATATTCAAATACGATTTCGTATATGATACGTTACTATAGAGATTGTCTACTTCAACAAGTTATTCAAACCAGCTTCAACGCGAATTTGAAAGTTTGTTAAAATTGATTGTAGTCCGTATCTTGTTTAATAAAAGGCCATAGTAGTATACTTTGTATTGGTTTACTTACATTACGTGATTGCATTCAGCTCTTCGAAATGTTGATTGGCTTTATCAATTGATAAAACTTGCTACGAATTCTACACACACCTGTTTTGATAACTTGTTGAAACAGACGTTGCTTGTAATGAAAGAACACTTTCATTCTTTTGCTAAAGCTTATTCATGTTTCTACAAAAGCAAATTCTTTGTTCATCATGTATTTTGTATTTATTTTGTATTTATTCATTTTAATAGCACATGCTAATAGAATATTCTAACTTAAGTGTTTAGCAATAAGTTTACATACATACATATATACTTATATAACGGCAGTGAATGGAGTCACGCAACACAGAGACCCACTCATCAACCTGTACATAATAGACAATTATCACATATAGTGTTCCTTCTTCACACATCAAAATTGTCCATAGTATATTTAATACATCTTTGTTGAAAGAGTTTTACAGTTTCCGAATTTTTTACTCTGATAGGTAGTTTATTATACTGCACAAGTCCCTTATGAAAGAGATCATTTTGACTATATGTAGTAGAAACTGTAGGTACATAGAAGTCTTCACTAGCCCAAATTTGATAAGAATGTATATCTTATACCATCCTAGTATGTTTTACTAAATATGCTGGAAATAAATTGTGCTTTATTTTGTATATGACGTTCATTGTGTTTACAAAAATTATTTGATTAACACTCATCAAGTTTGTTTTCTTTAACATACTACTAACACTTGTGTAACGATTGCATATAAGAATGTATCTCAGAGCTTGATTTTGTTTCTTTTGTAGATCATTTATTTCGGATTTGTTTAATAAAAATAGTATTGATGAACAGTAATTAAGATGTGGCAAAATAATGGTTTTGTAAATTGTCAATTTGGACCAAACACTAAGATAAATATTCATTCTTCCTAAAAGTTGTACTTTTCTAGCTATTTTTTTGGTTACGTATTCTGCATGTTTAGAAAATGTTAAATGTTCATCCATTATGACTCCCAGATATTTGCACTCCTCCACTTGCTCTATTTTTTGGTTATTAATAAATATTCCACTGTGATTTTTAGTTGATACAGTATTAAATCGATTTTTAATTATCATAAACTTAGTTTTTTCTATATTTAAACTCAAACCGTTGTTTTATCCATTCATGTATCTCAACCATTTCTTGATTCAGGGTGTTTACCACGTATTCAATATCATCGCCAATGCAGTATATTAAAGTGTCATCTGCAAAAAGTTGTATATTGCATTTTTTCAAATATTTAGTTATATCATCTATATATATATATATATATATATATATATATAATAAACAGATTTGGACCAAGTACTGTCCCTTGCGGAACACAATACATATTTTCTTTAGATTCTGAGAACTTGTTTCCATACTTGGTTTCTTGCCATCGGTGATTTAAATAATCTTTAAACCATTTAAGCACTGTACCACGTATGCCATACTTAATCAATTTTTCCAAGAGAATTGTCCGATCAATTGTCTCAAATGCTCTACGAAAGTCCAAAAAAAGCACTGACATAATCTTTTTCTGGTTTAATGCACTTTTCCAGTTCATTAATACAGTTTGCATTGCACTTTCACATGAGTTATTTTTTCTAAACTCTGCTTGATATATACTTAAAAGCTTATTGCTTTCAAAATAGTGTATAAACTGGTAATTCACTACCATTTCCAACAATTTTTCATATACAGGAACCATATTTATAGGTCGATACTCCTCACATCTGTTTGTATTTTTTTTCTTTTCGATTGGAACTACTGTCGATTTCTTCCACTTTTCTGGGAATGTTCCATATTCTAAACTGGTATTGATTAGTTGCAAAAATCTGTTACCAATCACCTCAAATGCCTTTCGCAAAATTATAGTCGTGATTCCCTCAATACTGCTCTTTTTCTTTTTTAGATTTTGGACAATACCTTTTAGGTCTGTCATTGAAAGTAGTTAAAATCTATCAATATTTACATTACTTTCCCTCATTCTATTTGTAACCTTTTCAATGTCATGTTTGAATCTTTTAGTAGAAATTATTTCAATGCTTTCTATAAAATAATTGTTGAATTTTTCTGCAATCTCATACATGTCTGTTACAATCTTATTGTCAAATTGTATAGCTGAGCATTGGATTTTGTGTTTCCCACCTATTAATTTCTTGATAGTTTTCCGGACCGTCACGTCAATGGAGATTCAACCTGTATAACAATCTTATTAAGTCAAACCTCTCAAAGTTTGATGCATCAGGATATCATGTAAATAACCTCTATGGTATACCTCAGGTTAACAACAAAGCTTTGGGGTTCCTAAAGCATGAAACAAACGGTGCAATATTAACACATTTTGCAGGGTTGCGATCGAAAACATATAGTTACAAGATAGAATGCAATCCAAATGAGAAGGGAAATAGAATATGTAATCACGGTGTTATAAAAAAATTCAAAGGTATAAAATATAATGTAGTGAAAAATGAAATAAATGTTGAAGACAATGTTTCATGCTTAAAAGATTTTAAAGAAAAGAAACTTAAACAAGCTACGTTCCGTTCTTATGCTCATGATGTATTTACAATAATTCAGGAAAAAATTGCATTAAGTCCATATGATGATATACATTGCCTAATACCATAATCATATGATACATTACCATGGGGACATTGTAGTATCATGATGAAATAAACATCTTTTTGGAATGTTAAAACAAGCATTAATTGAGAAAAACTTGCTAAATATTTTCTTTGTTTTACAGATAACCGCTTCCTAACATTATGAATGTTGAACAATTAATAGAAAATCAAAACATTAAATGAAAACAAAATTGAAGTGCCAAGTTTACTGACATTTAGCATAAAAACAATACTGAACCAAATTGGGTTAACCAACCAGAGTCATATTGGTATGTTAAAAATAGTGTTTCCAAAAAACAGCATAAAAAGTCAAAAAAGATGGTTATTGGAATGTTTAATAGCGCAGATATTTATGAAGTTGATATCAAATTTCTTAAGTCTGTGCTACTATACAATAATTTTGATATGTATGTACCGAAGTATTTGGAACAGTTGGTTAACCACTACAACGATCCAACTAAAATCAATCTGATGTATATAAAAGAATACATCATTCCAATAATGTATGCCAGTTTTGTAGCAGGCTACCTATACATATTTGAAGAAATTGGATGGGATCATTTTTTGGATACTGTTTTAACAACGGCTGCAGAGCACATACTCCACAAGTGGGATTTTACAAATCCTTTGTCTGAAGAGCAATACATGTGCTTAATGTATATTCCAACAAATTGCATGCCTCAATTTGCAGAGCGATACAATCGTGTAGTTGTACATTCTTGGGAAAAATTAAATACTTTCACAGCTTCTACCGAGAGGTATTCATTTTGCAAGGAATGTATGAAAGATGCTAAGGGTGTACTAAAAATACAGACTTTATGGTATTTGAAGATGATTGTATAGTACCGGATGTCATATGGAACATGAATTATTGGTGTTGCAAATGTGAAAGAATGCCTTTATTTCAAGTAATTGATGATTCAGAATATTATTCTCATATGGAATATATTACACAAGTTTAAACGTTGTATAATGAATAGGGGTTGTTGTATATTTAATAAGAGTAATAAAAATGTTTTTCTCAATTTGTATATTATTGAACTGAATACACTATTTTAAATCATTCAAATCATATAAAATCCTATCATTATAATAATCATAATAAATCTCCAAAAGAACTGAAAGTTGCTTCATCTCCAATAGATTCAGTAGTGGTTAACGAGTCGTCAAAAATCTTTAATAATGAAAAATTGACTTTCTTGATCGAGGCTTAATAAATTATATTCAAAAGATAAAAGTTTAAAATTCCATACGAACTAGAGAATGATGGACAATTGCCATTTCTAAATACAATAGTAATTAGAAACGGTAAGAAACTAGGGATTTGATATTTATAGGAAAGAAACTAACGTGAATCGTTTTATTTTATCCTCCTCCAACCACAATTTACAACATACACCAGCGGCTTTCAATTTTTTAATGAACAGATTAATTAATTTTCCTTTAAATGGTGAGGATTTTGCACTTATTAAACAAATAGCGATTCACAATGGTTTCTATATGGTTATTGTAGATAATAATCTAAGAAAATGTAAGAATAGAAGTAACATCCATAAATCAACTACTTTGGTACCTAGCACCACTAATGAAGTAGTCAAATATGTCAAACTTCCTTTTCACAGCACCACTAAGGGACTTAATAAAATATTTAAACAATTCAATTTCAAGATTGCTTATAATAATAGTAATAAAATTAGAGATCTGATAGATAACCCAAAACACAAAGTGAACAAGTTGCAAAAGTCGGGGATTTATGGGATTAGCTGTTCGGGACCAGGATGTTGTCAAAACTATATTGGTCAGACTACTAAGAGAAATGTTCCAACTAGATTTAAAGAGCACATTGCGTAAATATAAAGGATCTCAAGTCGCCAAACATATTTTTGAAGCTAGCCACCCGCTTAAGCTAGAATATGTCAAACTGTTAAAAGCAGTGCCAATAAATTCCTCCCTAAATGCGCATGAATTAATTAAAATAGTTAAACACAAAAGACGCCTCTTAAATACTGACAAGGGTCCAATAGCATCATCTGGATTGCTTTCCATATTAGCTTTAGAACCGATGGAAATACATGATTAACTTTGGTTCCACTCAAGCAGTTTTAATTTTAGTATAAATTAAGTGGTTTTAGTTATTAAGGTAACAATTCATTTTGTTTTGCAGAGATCATCGGTCTACTTGATGAGGAGAATATCCTCAGGCATTCAAAACAAATTTAGTGAATTGTTTGTTGGGAAGGATCACTTCAGCTTACGTGGTGAGGAGAATATCCTCAGATGAGTTTTCTCAATGTTTAATTTTTATTGTTTATTTTTTTAAGTCTACTACTGATAATGACCACATAGTGATCGAAATACGTATTTAGTCTCTAAAATGTTTTTTGTGGTAAAGGAGTATTAACTATTTTAATAGATTTTAAATAATATTAAGGAACATGTTTGTACTTTTAAATTAAGCACGTTGTATTAAAATAGTGAAGTTGTTTGAAGTGTAAGAATAAGTACTAGGTTTTAGATTCCTTTTCACGTTTTGAAATTACTAATTTCAAGGGAGGCTGCATGTTATGTCCTCGAATTATTATTATTATGTTTAATTACATCCCTCACAATTTACAGTTAAATGGTTAAAGTATGAGAAAGTCTGCATGTCCCTGTGCTCTCTCATCCCACCTTTTAGTGGTTGTTATTCTTGTGTCCGTTGGAAAATAAAGATACTCAAACCGTTCTTTATGTATTTTATACAGAATTTATTTAAACACCGTTGTGTTCTCATACAAGAAGAATTACAGTATGCTACCACCTTACAAGTGTTATTTAAAATAAGATGGTATGTCTTATTTCCAGTTTCTTTCAAAAATAGTCAAAATGTAAAAACTCTTAAATATACTTTTTAGTAATACAGACGTTTGTAAAAAAATTCATTTTACTATTCAGCACACATTATCAAAAATGCAATAAATATCCTTGTAAATAACTTGAATAGATACATAAACTGAATATAAGTTATTGTGTACCCCTTCTTAACATACAGAGACAACACGTGTATTAGTCAGGTTTGAGTAAATATTTACTAATGAATTAATTCAAAGATTTAAAAGAAAGTACAAATGATGATATGCTACACAATTGCTGAAGAAAAAAGTCATACAATAACAATAATTAAGACCGATTGCCTTGTTGAAGTCAATTTTAGTTACCTTAAAAATTCATTTAAATCTCCTTTCCCCATGTATTCAAAAAGTAAGCACATAGGTCTTCCCATAGCACACACACCTAATAATTTTACTATGTTAGGATGATCAAATTCGGCAAGCAGGCAAGCTTCCTTTTCAAAGTCATCCTGTAAATCATCTGATGCTTCGTCTTTTAACATTTTAACAGCTACAACAGTAAATTCCTCTTCCGAAATAAGACCAGGAGCCTTGGCTTGAAAAACTCTTCCAAAAGCACCTTGTCCCAGATCTCTTATATAAATTATATCATTTCTAGGATACTCAAGTTGTTCTAGTTTAGGATTCAATGTAATGCCCGTTCTATAATACATGAAACAATTAAAATTATCACTAAAAATCTAAAAAATACCTATGGTATGATGTATTGTTTGGTAACTTATTAAGATCAATTACAACATCAGTAGTGCGCGTTGGGCCATAGCCATTTTGCCTTTTAGTTAAATAATGACACATAAAAAACATTAATAACATTAGAATTAAAATTGTAGCCAAGCCAATACCACATGTTATAAGTAAAAATGTTGGTGTTATTGGCTGATCCTCTTTAGTTAATGATGGATTTTGAAAAATCGTTAACTCCATGCAATGTGGAATATCACAATGTTGCCACCGGACACTTGAATTAGTGGTGAAACACCAAGGAGTATGTTCTTCGCCTCCTGCATTACGACAATAATTTTCAGCATTTTGTATTTCAGGAAATACACTAGGAGGACGAATATATGAATGGGGTGTCTGTGAATTCCAATGCTGGCAGGCCAAACCATCTTTGGTTTTATTAACTTTACCTTGATAAAAACGGCCTCTGCCTTTTATACAGTCATCTACAAAGAAAACAGAAATGCTTTAGTAAATTTACACAAACAAAGAAGTTCAAATACAAAAGATATACTGGCTGATTTTCATTTATAACCATTATAACGATATTTCATTTAAAACAACTTCTTTCAATGTTATAAAAAAATTTCATTTTACACCTACTCTCAATAGTTTTGTGCTGCAGAAGAAGTGTAATTGCTTAGTATTTTAGCATAACACCTTTACATAATTTTTAATTTTCTAATTACCAATTAACAGTTTAAAAGATTATTGTCAATTATAGTCATCGACTCAGTTTCAAAAACTACTTTATTTTTATTGATATACGCTATAGGTATCTTTACGAATGTGAAGCAAAAGTTGTCAGTTAGCTAAATTCGAAACAATCTTTAGCATGGTATCATCAGTTATAGTTGTTACTGACATGTTTGGCACTATGACACGCAGAAAATGATCGTAATTCTTAAGTGGCATAGCTCTAGCCAGTGAGGGGTGGGTATGGTAAAAGTCACAGCTTGGAGTTATCTAAAAGTCCTGAAACGGATCTTATTTCAAGATGTAAATTTGAGAATACCCAAAAATTAGGTGGATACCGTCAGTAATAGTAAAATGCTAGGTGTAAATGGGAGAAGGGATGGGATAAGGCCTCGTGTTGGTGCACTGCTAAATGTGCTGTGTTATCCTCTGAGAACTGTGACACCGTACAGTAATGGTAAATTTGAAATTACTAACTTACCTTTCTTTCTAACTTTTCTTTGCCTGGCTACCTCAACAGAAGTAATAGATTTTACAAAATGAAATCCTAATATTTGCTAACAGATACACAAATAGGTGGATAATCTACCCACACTTTATTCCCATGCTTGTAAGTGTGTTTGGCCAAAAACCCTGCACAGTTTTTTTTTATTATAAGATCAAACTGTTTCAAACTTTGACCTAAAATTCTTTGCAAATCATCTGCTTCACAATTAGGAAAAAATATGAATTTATTCTAAATTAAAATACAAAATATTGAAATATTATCAATTAACAAACAAAAAAATCTAAAATTTTACACTTATAACTATATGTTAAAGAGTGCTTATCCAAATCTTCTTTTCATTACCCTCAACGGTATTAAATCCTTCCTGGTTTTATTTTAAATTGACGTTCAAATCTCAGTTTACAATATCATCCATATTCGCTTAAAATCTCCATTAATTTTCAAAGTGCATTTTTTATTTTTAACTAATTAGCTTTAAAGCATCCTTTTGTATCGAACAATGTTCAATTATCATAGTATTTTACAAAATAATTATGTTTCACCAAATAACTGCATTCAATAATTTTTTATATTTGAAACTACTCAATATATAAATTTCATTACAACTCTGCTTGTTATTTTGGCTTTATAATCAACGTTACATTTTACTAGGTTTATGAAGAAATGTTGAATTTTACGTTGTCGATCGCATAAATTGAAATGAATGAATCCCTTTAATAAAGTTCCCGCTTATATACAAATTATCTAACTACGTCTCAATTTCCATACTATTCCAGATTTGATTCATTTAAAACCCCTAAATGTATTTACATATCATATCTACACACATAATTAGTAAGGGCTTGTCTATATTTTGCAAATGCAGTAAGATTTGTTTTCTTAACATTTATAAAAAGAAAATATTTGCTTACATGGTAAATAAAACGTGTTCTAATGCATATTTTAAAAATTAACGTGTTATTTTTAACAATATTCAATGTAATTTTGTTTTAAGTGAAATGCGTAAAACTGATACTATTCTATGCTATTTACGGCGAGCGAAGCCTATATTTTATGCACGGACGGTGTATTTTTATATTAATGAATGGCTTTATATCTTAAAAATGAAAACTCGTTTTCAGTAATACATGGAGAAATTAATCGCATTTGCTTTTATATCTACACAAGGGAAACTTATCACAAAATTAATACGAGCTTTGCCTTTCAATGGCAAAGAAGGACGTGCGTATTTATATACAGGGTGGAACAATGGATTTTCGGAAATTTCAATTTTCTGGTATACTTCTATTTGGGTTGGCTTTATGTATAGGATTTGGGTTTCAATGACCTCTGGTAACCTCCTTATCATGTCAATATTTTATATATAATGTTATGATAAGAGGGTAGTTTAAGGGTAGATTAGGTCATAGGGGTTGTAGAATACATTTAAATAATTTTAACGTTACGAAAATCAAATAATTCCACCATTAAATAGGAGTAAATCGAATATTTTACAAAAGATCAATAGCGAGCACACTGCATATAAAGTATATTTAATTTAATGCATAAGAAAGAAGCTCATTTGCAATAATTAGATAATATTTAGCTAAAGTAATAATGTGCACGTCTTATAATAGGCTTTAAGTTAAAGAAACGAACAAAGATAATGTTTTAAATACATCAAGTTTCATCAAAATAAACACGTAATCGGGAAATAAAAACAACCCGGCATTCTAGCTATTTAAAATTTTCATTAAAAATGCCAATGCATAAATAAGAAAACGCATTCAAATACATCATTATTAAAAAGATGAGTAAGTGACTGGAATATCATATTTACATGAAAATCCAACATATTTGAAATAACAAACAATAAATAACAGGCGGTCCGGGATATGAAAAAAGTTTGGACTATAAACGACACAAATAAAAAATACGTGACAGAAAGCAATGGATATTGGGAAATTCTGAGAATATACGACGGAAATTTGAACGGCTACGTATGAGATTGAATGAAGGAACAACAATTAAAGCCAGGGAATTTTGAGAAATACCAGGTTCTACAGAGATAGGCGCAAAGTACAAGCCTTGATCAACGAACACGCCAATTGAAACGTTGAAAGGTGGGGCTTATAAATACCATAGGAAACTCAAAAATAAACAGTATCTTTTCAACAAAACACAAACCACGTCGATTTAAAGTGGAAAATTACATACCAGTAACAATTTGTGAAAAGTCAACAATTTATTAAAAGTGAAAAATTGAAAATGCCAATATGTGCAACGAAGAATAGCCGTTCCACGCATAAACGTAAGATAAACTATTAATTGAACTGTATTTTAATATTTAACAATTTAGGACTCCAAATAAAGATCCGAATAAAGATCTAAATGTAGATCAAAAAGTATATCTAAAGATCTAAATGTATCTCTAGATGTACCTATAAATGAAAATCCAAAGATACTTCGAAAATACTTACAAGGAAATAAACGTAAAGATACTAAAAGTTACTCCAAAAATTCGAGCAAAAAAATACAAGCAACCATTAATCCACCATTCTGGCCAACAAGTGAAGCAAGTCAAACTGTAACAATGAAGGGGTGCTGGCCACAGATACTCTAAGGCAATTCCAGTGACAAGCAAGGAAAACGCAGGTTAGAGATCTTAAATTTTTCATTAGTTAAAGACTGTTTCACTTTTAATATTTGCTATATATTATATATCGTAAGGGTCAACAAAAAAGTCAATTGAGAATTTGAAAAATAGAGAAAGCATCTTTGAACATTCGAAAGATACTTAAGAGTAATTACAAAGATATTTTTGCTGGCTTTCAGGAAAATTAAATATGGTAAATGTGAATAATTTATTCAGGGGCTAATTTTTGAATTGACATAAAACTGTACATATTATCAATCATTATACTGTGTAATTTTGGATTGCTTCATATAAATTATTCTAACAGTTAGATAGTAGAAAGAAAAAGAGGTTAAACAATCTTTATTGTCGTGAAGTAGGGCATTCAGTGAGCTAGCCGCAGAAAAACAAATTCCAGAAATTATAGCATTTTAAAAGGGGTGATATTCACACCAATAATAATAGATACACCAATCATAAAAGAGTATATCACAGCAATGAAAATTGCGTACCAATCGTGGGGCAATATATCACAGCAAATGAAAATAACACCAATCATGGGGCTTAAAGGAAATAAGAGTATATCACAGCAATAAAAATGACACCCAATGTAGGGGCTTGAATCGTAAGGGCATTATCACAGCAATATATATATATATATATATATATATATATATATATATATATAGCTACGATATCAACCTTCGCCAGATGTACAACGATCAATTGCCTGCTGATCACCACCTCTCTGTGCCTTTAAAAATTTTTAAAATTAACACAATTAAATTTATGCTTCGATTAGCTCAGTGATACCTGCACAGAGTGAACGACGATATGATAACAGAGAATTTTTACTCATTCCTCTCCAACACTCCATGCCTCCGAATAAGACAAACTAAATTTACAAAAATTATATAATGAACTATATAAAATTACAATTTACAAATCTACGCCCTTTTTAATACCATTTGCCTTTTATAGAACTTTTAAATCAAAATTACAATAAATATTCCTATCGAATTAACTGTTTACGAAGATTATATCTTTTTACACCTTTTTATAGCAATTAAAGTCAGCAAAAACAATTGTATCTTACCACGACTTTTCCTTGAACGTTCCAAGAAATATCCCCTTTCTTAAACATGATTCTACGTACCAACCAAATTTTTGTTGACCTTTTACACAAAAATATTTTAATCACATGCAACTTTTACGCTCACTTCTGAATACCTAAATTATGTAAAATTATAAATGCAACATGGTATAAATTGTATAAAAATTCTGACCTTAAATTTCTCCTGTTTCTTGTTGCTGTTGTTTCCTGGCCCAAATCATTCGTTTGTTCATTAGCTTAGCGTCGTTAACCAGCAACTTAGCGTGTTAACCCCGTACTTTGAAATATTTCCCAGCAACTTGGAGTCATTTGTCCAATGATTTGAAGTATTAACCCCAGTATTTAGAGTATTTTAACCATTGTAGTAACGTATTAACGTCGTAATTTGGACTACCCAGTGACTTAAAGTATTACTTAGAGTCGTTTACCCGCAACTTGGAATATTACTTGGACTGTTCCTTAAAGCCCTAAATTAATAAATTGCAAAGATTTTCATTTTTATTGACTATTTCTAGACTTACGTTTATATCAACGGCAAAATTCTATATAAATTTATTTCAACGCGCACTTTACTGTTTCTATCACTTAAAATTATAAATTTTAACTTTCACTGAATTTTATTTACGTAATAATTTGCTTTCAACTGGCACAGTCGGCGCGTGGATTACTAAAAATAATGCTCCTTTATCTATTTTGTCAGTTTTATAGAACCTAATTCCTTCCCAAACATTCCATGTGTTCTCATTGGATAACCAAACGTTATCAGTTGTTCGTCCGCGAAAAAGGCGTTTCAATTACTTATCTGCAAGGTGTTGGATTTTAGTCCAATATGTACGTTATGAATTGCACGTATACCGCAATTTTCTAGATGGACTTTATTCACAAATGGTATTTCACGTACGCTGTAAATCGCACGTACTTTTCGTTTCAATATTTATACTTTATTTACATGAAGCATGGCATTTTATTTACGTTCTAAACTGCACGTATTTCGTCGCCTCTAATATCTATACTTTATCTAATATGCTTGTTTTTAGATGTTCGCCTATACAAACTGGTATAAATTACACGCGTTATTGACTTTTTACGCAACTGGGTTTACATTGAAAGAAATTTCATTTCACGGTTATTTTTCTTCAAATATGTTGAATTTGTACTTGTTTTTAAGCTTAAGAATGGTTTAAATATTCTAAAAATGATTGGATTGCTTCCGCAATGTTTTACTTTAATGAATGTGACAAAGTTACTATGAAATAAGCTTTCTTTAATTGATTGTAGTTTGTTATTTATTTTATACAGGGTGATTTGTATTTGCTTTTACATAATGAGTGAATTATGTACATTTTATGATTTAAATGTTTGGTTTTCGTGGTTTTTATGATATATACATGAGGTATTTCTCCCTTGTGACCTTATATGAACTTAAATAACCTTATTATCATAGCAATATATTTATATATTGACGTGATAAGGGGTCACGAGAGTCCATTGAAACCCAAATTCTAAAAATAAATCCCTCTAAAATATAATTAAAAAAATTAAAATTTCCGTAAATTCATGATTACGCACTGTATAATACAAGCGAACTTTTGTTCATTGATGTACAAGCAAAAAATTCAATTGCCCGTGTATAAATAATCACCCTGTATGATATAAGCATATTGTAAATACATAGCAAGTAACGTAAGTAGTATATGTAAAAATAATTAATTGTAAAATACCGTAAAACGCAACATTTTAAGATAAATACAAAGCCATTTATTTTCACTTATTAACTATCAATATATTTTTGATAAAAATGCTTTTGATTTGCTGTAAATAGCACTAGCTTTACGCATTTAGCTGAAGAAACTACAATCTTGTTAAAAGATAAGTCCAATTCTAACCTTTAATAGGTGTATTAAAAACACGTTTTAATGTTAAAAGCAAATATGTCTATAAAATGCAAGCCCTTTTGCATTAAAAAACAATTTAAGCAATTTATTTTAAATAGAGAATTTTCTGCAATAAACGAGATTGGAAAAGAAGTTTCGAGAGGAATTGGGAGAATACGTCAATTCGTATAAACTCATTAATAAATAAAACATTTTATTCCAAGAAGCGGTCCAGAACACTAAAAAATCCAGAAAATATAATAAAAATTGATTATCTTTAGCATTAGTATGCGACCCCACAAGTATCGTATATATGTGAAACAAGGACAAACAGACCGCGTCACTGATAACTGGAACCAGATAACAAGGTAATATAACTCAACAATTTTTTTCACACTAATGAGGATTTCCAAAAAAATTACGTAAGATAGGCGTTTATTATTTAGAAGGGAATCGCGCACATTCTGGATATAGATAATTTAGTGTATATAAGGAAGCGTTTATTCATTCATAGGGGTCATTCGATTCTGAAATTTAAGTCACAAGGTGTTCCTATGCAAAGATAGTATTTGAAGTATGCAGTAAGCCTAGTGTAATTTAATAGTTGCGAGGTTGGAATGAATATAGAAGTTATGTTTTTAAACGCAAATTACATACAAAAATAGAATTATTAATAACAATGAATAAGAAAATTTTTTCAATATAACGCTATTTTTAACATTTTATTAAATAATCGAAAGGAAGATTTAACCAAAAATGTACTTTGGTAATTGCTGTTTGAAATCTGGAATTTTAATATGGAAAATCTTGTAAGCTGATTGGACATCGATTTAAAATAAGAAGATATTTTAATTAAGAGTAGTGTTTTGTGGATTCTCCAAGTATTATTTTTAGATTTATTTTTAAGGGATATTGGAGTATTTATATCTAATTTAGGGTAGAATAATAAGTGTAAATCATATAATAATTTTTTGGAAAGGATTTTACTGGGAGAATTTGTGCTCAGAGTGCAAAATACTCCGACCTTTTAAGAGATTATCTGTCAAGGATTTTTTGGCCAAATAAACCTTACAAGTGTGGCAATAAATTACAACCAGGTAAACCATCCTCAAAAGAAGAAGTTTATTCTGTAAATTTAAAATAAGGCAAAGAAATTTTTTTTTTGTAATAAATACTTCTTAGAAATTATTTTATGTTTGAAAGAAACGATGTTGTAAATGTTCTATATGGTTTTGTATGATAGAAAATATTTCATACTGTATACATGCTTTGTGATATTGCTGTGTTTGATTTCATTTTAAAAACTCCATCAATTCCGTTGAGATAGCCAGGCAAAGTTAAAAAGGAAGGTGAGTGAACAATTTCCAAGTTTTACAAATTGCTGTATCCGTATCACAGCACTCTTTTAGCGGCACCTCAACGTGCGGCGTTGTCACAGCAATTTCTTATTGATAAAATTCACAAAAAGTATTTTCTGCAGAGCTAGCCAAGCAAGGAGAAGGACACGGTAAAATAGAAATTTTATATTTTCTACTAAATCTTCATTAATACAATTCGGTTGTGTATATATATATATATATATATATATATATATATTGTTTTGAGGACAAAAGCGACGTGCCGGCTATTCGCTATATATACCGGTGGTAATATGAATTTCGGCCTCTTAGACTTTTGACTATTCGATGCGTTAAAAGCTCTTACATCCGCGACTTGATTCAAGATGTTAAACAGTGCATTTTAGTTTGATAAAATAATTTAAAATTTTGCTCGTATATTTTAGTGATTCAAAATAGTTTGTTATTTACGTGCTAACATGAATGTACTTCAGTGCACTTAGATACAAGGTAATAAAATTTAGTATCACTGTACCAATTAGCAAAATTTACAACGACAAATGTATACACAAAAGTAGGCAGTTTTGGCGTATATTGGTGAAAGACGCATGAATTTCTTTGCTATTTTTCGGGGTGTTAATAATTAAATGGTTCAAATACGTGTCTGGATCCACGAAACAAGGGTCAGATATACACAGATGAGTTCCGGAAAAGCCCAGAAACAACTTTAAATAAATGGTGATGGAGAAAATTTTAAAAGCGTTGAGAATTAGAAGTCGTAAATATAATCCTGTTGGAATGGTGTGATTAACTAAAGGGACGATGTACATTGAAGCTACGAGGACAGTAACCTTCAGGTAAATTATACTATTTTGTTTGACATTTTGTGTGTGTTGAATAACTTTATAATTGATTTACTTTAAATGGACATTAGTGAAATTGTACTAACCATAAAATTTTAATTTTAAGATGAAATTTGCTTGTTTAAGTAGAAAGGGGTATTTAGTATTGATGTTCTGAATTATGATGAAACTTTGGGTATGTCTTTGAGCTCAATTAGACGAACCTGGTTAATTAACGTAAAGGGTGGTAGATTTTCCTTTATACTCAGACTCAGTCTGCTTATATTGTTATATTAATTAGTAGGCATCCAACAAGGACTTTAATTCTGGATGCACGTTAAAGTGATAATAAAATTAATCTTGAAATTCTTTTTAAAACTGAATTTTATGCTGAAATTTAATTTGAAAATTTAATGTATTCTGAATATTGATGTAAATAGAGTTAACGTTGATGTTTGTGGTAGGAATGTGTTGTTTAATTTTATGAATGAGGAGGTTTATAAAATTAGGTGAGCAGCTGAAGCGAAAACAGGATCACAGCAGTTTATGACGCCCAATCGGTGGGACTAGAATTTTTTTGTTGAAAGGACCCAGTTCCCGCATTCAAAGAAGTATATCACAGCAATATATATATATATATATATATATATATATACATATATTTATATATATTGCTATGACCGGGGTAGATATATCGTTGGGAGCCACAAACATAAATGCTGTGACTTGGGTACAGCCGAGTTGTATTAATGAGGATGCTTACCTATTAAAATAATCTTCACCTAATCCTTGCTATTAAATACAGAATTCAAGCATCTTACATGAGTCACAAAAATTCTCTCTAAATTTTTGGGATAATTTACCTATGCTTGTATTATCTCAGTTGTCAGTGTAGTTGGTCAACGACGTTGAACAGAAAATTTTAAAAAAGATAAAAATGTTTCGAGCTCACCTCAAAATTGCCAAAAATTATCTCCATTACAAATAATTTTTATAAAAATAAAATCTTTTTCTAGCTTAATTTATCATATGATACTCAAATATTCTATTAGGTTACAAAAAAACAAGATTATACTTGCAGTTGGCATTGTCAAATAGCGCTTATAAAAATCTCATTTCCATTGTAATTAACGGCATCAAATATTTCCTGGTTCCGCTTCAGATTTCCATTTCTAATCAATCTTGACCTAGAAATATCAGTTTTCAAAGTGCATTTATTTTCAATCAATTAAAATTAATGGTTTATCTTGTACCAAGATTATTTATATTAATGTGATAAATTTTCATTATACTTTATCAAACAATTCTGTTTCATAACTTCTATGTTATTTGTGGAACGCCAGCAGAATAGATTACAAATTACTCGAAATGTATATTACATGTCGTAAAAAGAATTAGAAAATGAATGTTTACTCGAAACTTACATGTTGCCTGGTATTAAAATAAACGACCTCCTGCAAAATAATTCTCGTCCTTATATAATAAAATTCTAAATAAGTCATTTTTTTCATTCCATTCTAGATTGTTTCTAGATTAGTATAAAGGTATCTCGGTCGTAAAAATCTTACGTTCTTTGTTAATGAACAAAACGGACTGCGACTATATTTCTCTCCTAGAACTATTAAAATCGTTCTCTTATTTATTTTTATGAACTTCCGATAGTAGCGCTTCCTCAAATTGGAGTGTTTATTCATTGAGTGAAAATAATTAGCTTATTGAAAAACTTTTAGGACATTTCTAGAAAAATGACATTCTTTTATTAAATAACGTAAATGCTCCAACTCTTTGGACTATTGGTCTTTTCATAAATGCTATAAAACATGTTTTACGTGTTTTATAAAGAAAATCTGTATACGGAAAATATGTTTTGCTTTATAAATGCGTAAAATTGATATTTTTTATACATGTTATACGGTAAGTGCAATTAAACTTGGTGTTTTTCAGAAGAATAGAATAATTATTTACACATGGATGAAAATAAATGTTTTTATTTTCACGTATTTAAAATTTAGGCTTCGCTTTTATGCTTTATTAAAATAAAAACTAGCTTTATAGTATCTCTCAGGAGTAATTATTTACACTCGGCTGAAATAAATTAACAAAATCAGCAAATTTAAAATTGGGCTTCGTTCTTAAATGGTATGTGCAAAAACTCAAAATAACTTACATTTTAAACTATCTTCTTTAAGATAAGCAAAACTAAAATCCGTACCCTATTAGAATGCAAATCAATCATTAAGAATGCAATTGCGTGCTTATTAACTATGTAATTAATTTCCGTGTATAGATAGATCATTTAAAAATAAAAAGAAAATATTCATTCCTGTTAAAATACAACTTTATGAATTTTGCTCTTTATTCTAAAGAAATTAATTCCAGAATTTTCGTTATTAATAAACCAATTCGTAATTTTACTAAGAAATGTTTTAAAACCCTTTAATAAGCTGATTATCTTATATCGATAAATAAACCCCAATTCGAAGAAATGCTACTATCGAAAAAAATCATAAAATAAAATGGATAAACGTTTTAATAGCTTTACATATTACAGAGAGACAGAAACCGCGACCATTGACTTCGTGCATTAGAAAGGAATAGACGATGCTTTAGGAGAACCAACACACTTAATAAACTTATTAAAACACAAAATCAGCATAAATGATTGCATCACCCAGGATGTGTCACGCTTCGTAATAGAGCCAGAAGAATCGAGAATATGACGTGTTTAGTTAATTTTATGACATCCAATATGTAAAATAGAACTTTGAATTATGAATCGTAATTATTGTTAAAAATATTACGAACATTAAACGATCTTCGCTATAAATAATCCTAATACAAGAGAGACTGCTGACTGTAATCGATTAAAATAAATGCACTTCTTACGCACAAGTCGTAAAAAATGATATGTTTGATTTGTCCCAAAATTATGTAATACTCTGTATAGCTCAAAATATTTTTAAAGTGTGCACTTTGGGCGTTCCTATTGTGCTTCCAAATTTTATTTATGTAGCTTTAATAATAAGGAAGTTATCAACACGTTGTTGCACTAATTACTCATGCTGTATATATGCGTGTATTTATGTTCAATATTTTGCAATAAAATACAAAAATGATTCATTTAAATTATTTTTATTCCAAAAAGTTGTTCCAGAAATGTGTTGTTAATAGTACTGTATATATGTGCAAAGGGGATGTTCCCATTAGGTCGCCCACAACCTATGGTGTATTTTGAAACTTACCAATGGACAATTTTTTGTATAGTTTTAAAAAAAGATTAAGATATGGGAAATTATTCAATTAATCAAGAAAAAATGCAAAAATCGAAAAAAATAGTTACAGGTCAAATGTGTTAATCAAACAATACTGAAAAGATTTAAAACGTACTAAAACAGCGTTTTAATAATTTCAAGTGTAGATATTAGGGTTATCAAATATGTTTAACGATTTCACAAAATTGGTATAATCCAAACACTGTCGCAAACTACACTGCTACTGCAGTATCAGAAATAAAGATAAAAGTATAGCTTACATGTAATTTCTTCAGTCTTCATATCGGTAAAACCAGCATAAGAACATGAAGAAGAACCATTTTCAGTCTTATATTTAGGTAATATATCACAATTAGGTAATTCAAAATGTCCCTTCGATGTTAAATATTGTCCACGTAGTTTATTATCTTCGATAAGTGCCCAGTCCGTATGGCAAAATTGCTGCTTTATAGCTATACAGTCTTCATAACATAAAGGTAAACCAATTTCTCGATTATTATGTACACCACATTCAGGAAATGCATATAGGCAAAGAAGCTTCTGTAAAAATATTTAAAATGATTGATTATTACAAGAAAACCTAACCTCAGCAACGCTGCGACATGGTTCTGTTAAGGTTGCAATCAATTCTATAAAGAGACCTGAAGTTATTTGTTCATTAAGCCATCCACCTGTATTTCCGTTTAACGTTTTGTAATAGACAAGTCCAGTGTTATTAAGATAAGTATTACAAACTTTTCCATTATAAGGTCCACAGTAACCATCATAATCTGCTTGAGAAACTAAAGCTATCACAGCGGTTAATAGGAAACAGTAAATGTAAATCATTGTTGAGTTGCTGTAGAAATCCTAGAAAGGTCTAAAGATATAAACCGGTTTTATTAGAAATGCCATTCAATCTTTAAAAAGGAGTGGTTAAAGCCTCTTAATTAAATATTGCACATCTGTATCGCCTATATGTCGTCATTAAAAGTTATATAAAAATATTAATTTCATTTTTATTTGCAACACAAATTTATAGAACACATTATTGTAGGATCGTTGTATGTTTACATATTTACATGTCAAATTTTTATTTTTACGATGATCATGATCAGGATACTAGAACTACTGTCAAAACGAAGAAAACGCTAAGTTAAATGCAAAACGTATATAGCAGATGATGGTCTAAACTCTTCGCCAATCAGCGGTCACTCGGAGACGTCATCCTGCCTGTCAATTAAAAATTTTCCATATACATTAATGATTATGATTCAATTTAAAACTTTTAAATAGAGAAATTTGTGTTAGTCAAGGATGTGGGAATACATGTATTGTTATATAGATTTTAGCTGCTGTTAAAATTTGACACTGATTTTCAGGCTTATTTTTACTAATAAAAAAATATTTGTATGTGTATAATATCAATCTGATAAGTTCATGTTAGCGTCGAATATAGGTGTCGTTAGATTATCAAATCACGTAAAATTTTTGTTCGGTTAATGAAAACGAAATACTGATGGTACTGCTAAAATAAATTAACAATTGTGTAAAAATATGATTTTATAAATTTTAATTCATCTCACAATCTTGAAGGTGAAAGTGTTTAGTACATTCAAGTTTATTTTTCGTATTAAATTTATCTTTCCTATAATACTTCCTCCACTCTGAACAGACGTGCACCTTGACAACTTCTAAAATACTAGAACAGGTAGAATGACTTGCGCGTTTTAATGAGATAAAGAGCCGAACTATAGGTTTAACCAAATTAGTGGGGGTCTTTAGTAAGAAACCAGACTAAGACAGGTCCCCGAAAGAGGGCAGCAGCTTTTTCGGTACTTAGAGTAGCAGAGGCCATAGGGGTCGGTATGACATTCTAAGACACACTACTGCGATGTGGAGAGCATTATAATTTGAATAAAGGGCCGCTATACTTGCGGCCACGTCCCCAATGCTCCATTCGAAAGTACTACATTGGATGTGGAGGACAACGGGAAACCACCACATTACCTCCCAAGTACACTGCGTACAGAAATTGTTAAACATGATGGCATCCTCTGGGGTAAAAAAAATTCCGGAGGTAAAATAGTTCCCCATTCGGATCTCCGGTAGGATACTACTTCGGGGGATGTGATCCGAAAGAATAGAAAAAGATCTGTGAACATTCTGCGAGTCGGAGCGTGGAATGTCAGAAGTATGAAACAAGTAGGTAAGCTAGAGAACCTGAAAATCGAAATGGATAGGTTAGCACTAGACATAGTAGGTATTAGCAAAGTCCGCTGGCCAGAGGCGGGGGATTTTTGGAGTAATTCATACAAGATCAAAGGAAAGAAATTCGGGTGTGGAGATGGTTATGCGAAAAAAAGATAAAACGACGTGTAGAAAACTACTTACAAAATAACGAAAAACTACTCATGGTTAGATCTAAATCTAAACCGGTAAATACAGTAATAATACAAGTATACATGGCCACCTTTAGCTACAGTGAAGAAGAGGTAGAGGCGATCTACAAAGATATCGAAGACATACTAAGATACGTAAAAGGACACGAAAATTTAATAATTACGGGGGATTCTAATGCAGTGGTAGGTGAGGGTAAAAAAGAGGCAGTAATAGGTTTATTTGGTTTAGGCACGAGAAACGACAAGGAAAATAAGTTGGTAGAATTTTACGACATGTACAAATTAATCATCACAAACACATTATTTCAACATTAAGCTAGAAGACGATATACGTGAAAGATGCCAAAAGATATAGGAAGATATCAAATAGATTACATTCTTGTTAGACAACGGTTTGGGAATCAAGTAAAAGACTGTAGAAGCTACCCAGAAGCAGATATAGATACTGACCACAACATCGTAGTTATGAAGGCCGCACATAAACTTAGAAATTTGAAAAAAACCAAATAGAAAAAAGGCACTTTGACTTTGAGAAACTAAAAGATAAAGATATTCAAGAAAGATTCGAAGAAAAGTCAAACGAATTGCTGAAAGATATCGGAAAAATTTCTTATACTAAGGAAGTGGAAACAGAACTGAATAACATTAAATCCAACTTAAACATGGCGGCCAGAGATATTCTGGGGTATACACAAAGAGAAAATAATAAACCATGGATAACAAAGGATATCATGAATTTAATAGAAGAAATACGAAAATACAAAAATAGATCAGACGAAACAAGAAAATAGAGATACAAACCCATAAAATAAGAAATTATTCGCAAATGCTAGAAAGCTAAAGAACAATGGATTGATGAAAAGTGCAAAGAGGTACAAACGAAGATAGAAATAGGAAAGACAGACGAAGCATACAAATTAATTAGAATGAATTTTAGGGATATAAATCCATATAGCAAAAATATAAGAGATGCGGGAGGAAATGTCATTATAGAAAATCTAGAGAAAGTAGCTAGATGGCAGGAATATATAGGGAATTTATATTTAGGAAAGGAATTAACAGCATTAGAACAGGAATCAGACATTGAAAATGATGACCAGGGATATTCTATACTTAGAGATGAGTTTGAATTAGCATTAAACAGTCTGAAAAATGGTAAGGCGCCAGGTACAGATAAGGTGCAAGCAGAAACTCTAAAAGCCGCTGGACAAGCAGTAACAGAACGTCTCTTCCGACTTGTAAGCCATATGTATGAGACAAGTGAGATACCCAAAGATTTCAAACATAACATCATAGTAACTATAAAGAAAAGAAGTGCTGATGGATGTGAAAATTTTCGAACAATAAGCTTGACAGCACACGTTACAAGAATATTAACTAAAATTGTACAAAGACGAATAGAAAAACGAACTGAAGAAATACTAGGAGAAGATCAATTTGGGTTTAGGCGAAACAGGGGAACACGGGAGGCTATTTTAGCTACGAGGGTGATAATGGAGAGAACAATAAATAAGGGGGAAAGCGTGTATATAGGGTTTGTAGATATGGAAAATGCATTCGACAATAATGTAAATGGAAAAAAATGTTCAAAATTCTCAATAGATTGGAATGATTTTTAGGGATAGACGGATAGTACATTGCTTATACAAAGAGCAAACAGCGGTAATAGAATTAGAGCAAGAAAGTAGAGAAGTAAATATTAGGAAAGGGAGACAGGGATGTGTCTTATCCCCATTAATTTTTAACTTGTACATAGAAAAGGCAATGAATACTGTCAAATACAGAAAGACATTAGGAATTAATATGCAGGGACAAAAGATTGATATGCTTAGATTTGCAGATGATATAACGGTATTAGCATCTAGCAAAGAATAGTTAGAAGCTGCTCTTAATGAAATGGGAACAGTTCTAACGAGATATGGTATGAAAATTAACAAAAGTAAAACTAAAGTTCTAGTATGCAAAAGAGGAAAATATAAATCAAAAACAAGAATACAAATAGGTAACGAGAACTTACAAGAGGTTAAGAATTTTTGCTACCTAGGAAGTCAAATAACGCAAGATGAGAAAAGCACAAAAGATATAAAACAAAGATTAGCACAAGGTCATGCTACATTTAACAAGGAAAAACAACTACTGTGTTCATAGACCACAAACATAGAAACAAGGAAAAGATTGCTTAAAACATATGTGTGGAGCACAGCACTGTATGGCTGTGAAGCCTGGACAGTAGGGGAAGCAGACAAGAAAAAGATAGAAACCTTTGAAATGTGGTGCTACAGACGTATGATGATGATGCCATGGACAGACAAAATTAAGAACAAAGATGTACTAGAAATGGTAGGGGAAGAAAGAACTATGTGGAAAACAGTAAAAAATAGGAGAAATAGGATGATAGGTCACATACTAAGACCTGAGGAAATAGTGCGAAATATATTAGAAGCAGAGATAGGAAAAAAGAGAAGTAGAGGTATACCTAGGTTAGACTACTGCACACAGATATTGAAAGATGTAGACTGTGAGAATTTCAGGGAAATGTGTAGCCTAGCTTAAAATAGAAATCAATGGAGGTACGCTTCCAACCAGTCGCAAGATGGAAAAACTAACGACAAAAATAATAACTGTATTTAAACATGGTGATTATTATAAACAACTACAGATATTGGTTTTGCTATACTCTCAAGGTTAATTGTGCGAAAGGATTTACTTGAAAACTATTAATACGGCAAATGTCTAAGTGTTGGGGGATCCTCGGCAGCCACAGGCGCTTAACCACCTTCACATACCACTGAATCTCGATGAAATAGGGCGTATAATTAGAAAACAATAGAAGGGAATCGAGCTATATATAGGCTGTTGTGAGAATTGCAGGGAACTGTGTAGACTAGCTCAGAACATAAATAAGCTGAGGTACAAGTCCAACCAGTTTGCCAGTAGGTAGATAGGGCCGGTCCTAATTCAAAACGTGACAGACGTAATTTCCATATGTAAAATACACTTGCACCGTTTTGAATTAGGATCGGCCCTATATAATTTCAATGTAAAATAGTTGTGAAAACATTTCAATGTAAAATAGTTGTGAAAACATGAATTCTTATATACTTTCAATGTAAAATACTTGTGGGCACGTTTTGAATTAGGATCGGCTTTATATTACTTTCAATGGAACATATTTCAAAACACACGTATGTTGAAAAATGTAAGTGCAGAGAAAATGTGTTTAGATGTTTTGAATTTGGTTTTCTAGCGAGACAGTATGACAGATGCAAAATATTGCATTCAAGTCAATTGTGTTTAATTAAAGTGGATTCTGATTTATGTTTAGAGGCTGCAAATACACATGTGCCGGTTTCAATTCAAAATGTGTTCACTCTTGTGATAGGTTGAAAAGTGGGTTGGCAAAGTACGCAGATGGTGGTAATCTGCTATATAAGGAGATTGCTCTTAATATTAATTTAATTAGTCGAAGTTTACTGCATATATTTACATACAAACATGTATATAATTGATATTCAGGGATTTAAATACAAGAAAAACGAGTTTGTGTGTAAAGAAATTGCGGTTTTGGACTTGTTGAAAGGTGATGTTTGGCATCAAATTTTTAAACTGACAATGCAGTCCAGTTGTTTGAGCCAAGATCATATAAAACATAACGACTGGGTGACAAGGAATATTTATGGTCTTTCTTGGGATGAATCTTCAACGGCTGGAATGGTGTCATCATATATAGCGCTTTATTTGAAGCAAATTATCCGACCCGGTGAAGAAGTACTTGTGAAGGGTCTAGAAAAGAAGAAATTGATTAAAACATATATAATGCAAAACTTTGTAACTGATATGCTTGCACTAGGTTGTCCTAAGCTATCGGAGTTAAAAAACAACAATCGTTTAAAATATAACATCCATTGTTGTAGACACAGCAATAATAATCTGCAATGCGCAAAACAAAATACCTTTTTATTAAAAGAATGGCTTGATACTAATAAAAAACAATAGAAGATTTAGTCTGTATTATTTATTTTAATATAATTTTACAATGTTAGCCTTACAAAATTCCTTTATAATAATAAAAAAACAATAGAAAGATTTTGTCTGTATTATTTATTTTAATATAATTTTACAATGTTAGCCTTATTAACTATTATTATAACAACTTCTAGCAAACATTATTTTTATCGATCCAGCTATTGTGTACGTTAGAGAAGCCTAACCATTTTACAAATACTTTATTTCCGCTCTTTGTTAGGACTATTTCTACCAGGTGAATTCCTGGATGTTTAACCTTTTGCAACTCCGTTTCATAAAATGCACCTTTGATTTCTTTCTCGTCTTGATCTTCTAATATATATGTTGTCGGATTGGTTACGTTTACCTTTTTAATCTTAAAAATTTCATTTGACCAGTTTGGTGTGTAACCTTTCGTAAATGCTTCCCTGTGTTTACTAATTCTCACACTGTGTTTAATTGAATATTTTGGAATTTTGGTTGCAAGTTTGATGTGGGTAAATGATGATTTAAGAATAGTTTTTTCATTTGATTTATCGACTTTTACAGGTTTGACACCGTTAGTATTGTGAACTGTATTGTTGTATTCGCTTAAATTTTTTATCCAATTGTAAGAACCGTTCAGGTTAAACAAGCGCCACATTTTCCCTTTAAAGTTCTAATTACACGTTCCACAATGCATGCTTTCTTTGTAGAAAAAACACTATAATGGTTTATGCCATATGTCTGCATTAAGGATTGAAAGTGTTTGTTATAATATTCTTTATCAAAATCAGACTGCAAATTTCTTGGTAGATTTTTAAATTTATTTAAAATTGTTTTCATTGCAGCAGTAACATCAATGCCCGTTTTACTTTTAAGTGGTACAGCCCATACGTATTTGGAGAAACAATCAATAACTACTAAAATGTATTTAAATCCTTTGTTTGTTTGCGAATATGGTAGCATTTCAATCAAATCGGTCTGAAGAAGGTCATTTAAACCTTTTACTATCACTTTGCGTCTCTTGAAATTTATTCTTGCTGGTTTATGAAGTTCATTTACTATATCCTCTTTCACTTTTGATTGAGCAACTATCATAATACTTTTTTATAATCAGGATTTATTAAATACAATTAATGAAATACTTCTATGTTTGAATGTCAAGGGCTCCACTTGCTTTGAAAGGAACTTTTAATATAAAATCAAGAAACATTGTGGTATTGTTTATGATAGCACCGCTGTCACGAAAGCTGATTACATCCATACGTTTAAGCAAAAATCCTTGTAACTGTGCAATTACATAACTTTTTCGTTTATAAGAATTTCAATGTCTTGCGGGTATCCTTTAATATTCTCAATGACTGCTTCCTCATAAGGAAATTCATAATTATGTTTAATGTTGAAAATAAGGAATGTCTTGTCCCGTCGAGGAATGTACTAGAGTAAAACGTTGCTACTGCCGTGTAATGTAGCATATGTAACTTATTCTCAATCAAGGTTTCAAAACCTTCACTTTTGTTTTCATATTCCTGTTCACTTATATCTATTTTACGGTTATGTAAGTGCCTTCCAAATTTGTCAATTGTCATATCATCTAATCACTTTCGCCTCACGCAATTCTTCAATGATCGAATTTATTTCGTTGCCGTGACCTGTGTGTCCAGCAGTCTGAGATGAAACTAAAAGTCTTAATCTATTAACAAGTTCATTGAAATCATTCCAATATAAATAATCTATAGCGTTATTTGATACTTCCATTGTCATACCGTCTCCAAGACGCTTCTATAGGGTAATGTTCTAGGTCTACGGGGTGTTTGGGGAAGTATGTTTAATGTAGATATTATATTTTTGTACTTATATGAAGTATTACCCTGAATTTGTTCTGTTTCAGAATAATATCTTCTATTAGCATTTGTTCTTTTCACAATATCAAGGTACGACTTTAGATCTTGCGGACTGTATCCGACAGGATATTTTTTAAACAGTAGTTCGTATAAGCCAGGAGTACCTTTATATTTCAAATCATTTATTAGAACATTTTCATCATCCAACGCGAAATTCGAATTGCCTATCATAAGACCATTTGAATCAGGGTTAAACCTAATACCATATTTAGGATCAAATTCGTTCTTAACATCTTTAAACATATTGTAAATATATTCTCGAGGTAGCGGATATAGCTGTTCGAGATAATGTGTCATACCAGGTGAATCGGCAAAGCTTTGTATATATTCCTGGGCTACTTGTGCATTTCGATTAACTTCTGCTTTGTATTCATTCTCAACATCATCATCATCATCTTCCTCTATGGCATCATTTTTTATATTCGGTATATGCTGAGCAATAACCGGCGAATCAATATAGTCAACGTTCCTTTCTAGCAATTTAGGTTTAATTTTTTTTACACTGCAATGAGGCAGTTCTTCTTCTTCTTCTTTAAATTTTTCTTTCTTTACCACACTTTCCCCATCCAGTTTATTAGCAATAGTTTCTAATCGCGATGTTATGGGTAAGATTGATTCCACTTGGACGACTTCATTATCTTTTAACTGGCGCAATTCGTTTTTTACAATGTTTCTTTTCTTAATTAAAATTCTTTTAAGTTTTATCTCCTCCTTGTTCATTGCGTAAAAGTTTATTGTAATAAAAAAAATTCTTCGATACTAACGATACTTGCGTCTCTCAAGGTTTAAATATGTATGAAGTGATCAAAACCTATTCGGTACCTTCCTTGATCTGAATCACTATCTTTGTCTACAACTAAGAAACCGTATTTGTCTTGCCAACAAGCAGCACATATTTCACGGAATTTATCATACTTCATGTCAGTATTGACGTGATCGTCATATATGTGTTTTAAGTTAAAATCATCTTGTTTAAATAAAACTAAAAGATTAGCATTATCACGTAGTAAGTGCTTGGGTATACGAGTATAACTTTGACAAAGGTAAAAACTGTCTACTTGTTTATGACGTCCCATACTAAAGTATTCCCTAATGATACCTTGTTTATCGCAAGCTACATCATCAAAAACAAATATAGAATTATTCCCAGCATCAGATGGTGATATAATATTATCAGAACTGGAAAATGTATAATATTTGATCCCTTTTATTGGTCGCAGTCGACTTTCAAGGTATTGATACTTTGGCTGATAAAGTGATTTAGAATAAACATATACGTTTTCAAACTTTAAACCATTATGATGTTCTATCAACCCATTCATAACGTTAGTTTTACCGCAATTTGATGGACCAACAACTAGACATCGAATAGATGAAGGCAGAAGCACGCTATGTTTTTTCTTTTTAGCTAAGGATTGCACGCCAATGTCATTATTGTTTATGGTTAAAGGTGTTGATTGTTTCACAACACGCATGTTTGCAAGTACTAAATTCGATTTGTAAAAAGTGGAATATATATATATATATATTATATATATATAAGAAACGGCGAGTATATAAAGAATCATTAATTCATAATATTTTATTTATTTACTGCACAGCTTGAGAGGATAGTTGTCCGCTAATGATTACATATAATAATAATTCTAAAACTACTGGGAACGGACTATTACATACTGTAATTAACAATTTACCATTTGAAGCGCATATTCCGGGTTACAAATTTTGCGGTCCGGGTACAAAACTAATCGAACGGTTAGCTCGGGGAGACAAGGAATAAACAAGTTAGACGAGGCTTGTAAGGAGCACGATATTGCATACTCCAAAGAAAAGGATCTATCTAAACGCCATCAAGCAGATTCGAAGTTAGCTCAGTTAGCTACAGAAAGACTAAATTCTGGTGACTCGTCTTTAGGTGAAAAAGTAGCAGCATTTGGAGTAGCTACCGCAATGAAAGCTAAAGTAAAACTTGGTATGGGTGCCTGTGCATCACTGAGAACAAAAAATATCAATAAAATAAGAAAACTGATAAAGAAACGTAAAATAAGAAGTACGCTAGGTATTAAAAGTATTATCAAACAAGCACGTACAGCTTTGAAAAAGGCTAAAGGATCTAATATTATGGATGCAATCAACATAGCAATTAAGGCAGCCAATACAGCAAAACAAAAGAAGCATATTAAATCAGTTCGTATTATATCAATTCCTAAAACAGGAGGTTTTCTACCACTAATACCAATTTTTGCAGGCCTAAGCGCTCTTGGTACTCTTACTGGAGGTGCAGCTGCTGTTGCAAAAGCAGTTTCAGATACTAAAATAGCTAAGAAACAACTAGTGGAAAAACTACATCATAACAAGGCAATGGAGGACATTGCAGTCGGAAACGGCATGTACATCAAACCTTATAAAAAAGGTTTTGGTCTTTTTTTAGCCCCTGCAAAACCTCAAAGGAACGCAGCTTGATTTTACCTAATCGAGCACTAAGCAATGTAAAATTAGTAGATTTTGTTAAGCAATTAGAAGTACCATATTTCCGTGGAGTGTTCATGAGAAACAATCTTCCCACGAAAGTTAATTTAAAAGAATGTGGTATAATTAATTTAGATGGAATAGAAGGTTTAGGTACGCATTGGACCTCTTATAAAAAGTACGGTAGTAGCGCTATTCACTATGACAGCTACGGAAACCTGCGACCGCCAACAGAGTTGATAAGTTATTTGAATAGCGGGGGTAAATGTAAAATTCTTTATAACATTAACCAAGAACAATCGTACGGTACTGTGTTTTGCGGCCATTTATGCTTACAATTTCTAAGTAGTACATAGAACTGCGTACGAAGTTGTCATGTCGTACACTTTTACTCTAACGGGAAACACTTCAGTTTTAACAAGCAACTTTAATCCGCCTATAAACTTGGATAATGATTCGGAGTACGTATTAGGATTAACAAATTTTGAGTCTTATAACACAATTCCAAACATAGAAAAAGGAATAAATAATAAATTTTATCATGGATCTAACGGAGAATTCATAGAAATACCTGAAGGTGCTTATGAGACTAGAGAAATTAATAATTATCTTCAAAAAGCTTTAGGTGATAAAAGATGGCGTGGTCGTATGGAACAGTCACGAAGCGCTAGAAAGACGCCAGTGTATATAGAAATTACAGCTGACAATAATACACTTAAATGTAGTATTAAATGTAGTCTAGATGTGGATTTTACCAAAAAGGATTCAATTGGTTCTCTACTTGGTTTCAATCCGCAAAAATTGCTAGCATATGTCACGCATCAAGCAGACTACGCGATCAACATTTGTAAAGTGAATGCAGTTTTAATCGATTGTAATATTGCAAGTGGATCCTATTTAAATAGTAAACCAGCCCATGTAATACATGAATATTCTCCTCAAGTACCTGCAGGTTTTAAAATTGTCGAGTGCCCACCTACGATTATACATTTACCAATCAGGTTACGTATAATAAATGAAATAATAGTTAAAGTGTTAGATCAAGATGGAAATTTAGTTAATTTCAGAGGAGAACTGCTAACTGTAAGGTTGCATTTAAAAAAAAATCTGCAATAGCCATGGGTATTAAGTATAATGCACGCAACATGTCAAGAATTGCTATAAATGCTGGAAATTTCAAAGCTATCGACACTCGATTGATTGTTTCAAGACCGCTAACAACACAAAACCGGCAGTTTCTACAATTGTTAGGACTGCATTTATTTAATTAAAAAGTAGAATGAATAGTGAAATACTGAACGTGCGTGAAAAAGTTTACTTCGACAATGCAATTGTTAATATTGAAAAACATACTCATCAACCTTATGCGAACACATCTTTAAACAATAATGATGAAATTCGAATCTCTATACAACAACAAGATGTATACACCTTACCATCGAAGAGCATGCTGTACATAGAAGGCAAATTAATTAGAACAGATGGAACGCCGTCTCAGACAGCAAAGTTTGTAAATAATGGAATTTTGCTGCTTTTTGATGAAATTAGATATGAGATTGGTGGTATCATTGTAGATCGTGTTCGGAATCCTGGATTAACGTCTATAATGAAGGGATATGTTTCATATAATAACAATCAAAGTAAACATTTACAAAACGCTGGGTGGTTTCCTATGGATGATTCGCAAATAGTTGATGCCACTGGGAATTTTAATGTTGCAACAAACCTTTCAATGGTTCTCGGATTATGCGAAGATTTTAAAAAAATTATTTTAAACCTCCGTCATGAGTTAGTTTTACTACGTTCTAGTTTTGATACTAATGCTATAATTAATCCTACACCCGATGAAGAAATAAAAGTTGTTTTAAACAAAGTTTTATGGAAAATGCCGCATGTAGCCGTTGATGAAACTCAACGAATTAATTTAATAGAATGCGTTGCACAAAATCAGGATTTGCATATTCCGTATAGAGGATGGGAGTTGCATGAATATCAACTTCTACAAGAAACGCAACGTCATACATGGAACATTAAAACAACAACACAATTAGAAAAACCAAAATTTGTGATTGTTGGTTTCCAAACCAACCGAAAAAATAGATGCATGAGCAACTACAGTCGTTTTGATCATTGCTATTTAACCAACATGAAACTATATTTAAATTCAGAAATTTTCCCGTACGATAACTTAAATTTGAAGTTCGAGAATAAACAGACTGCGTTGTTATATGAGATGTATGCTCAGTTTCAGCAATCATACTACGAAAAGGAAAATAAACCACTTTTTAATCCTGAAGATTTACGAAGTATTGCACCATTAGTAGTCATAGATTGTACTAGACAAAACGAAGCGTTAAAATCTGGTACTGTCGATATTAGATTAGAATTTGAAACTAGCAGAAACGTTTTGCCAAATACATCTTGTCATTGCCTTATACTTCATGATAAGATAGTCAAATACAATCCACTCTCAAACAGCATAAGAATATTATAATTACTTTATTATTATTACTGTACCTTTACAAATTATGAACAAACAATAAATCATTTAGCAATCACAGTCTATTTATTAATATTTTTACATGTTTTTCCAATATCTTTTACATGTTTGAATTATTAAGTAATTTAGTAAACAGCCATAAACATTGACAATTTTAAATAAAAGTTTTGTTATACATTTCTCAAACAAACTAACTGGTATGTTATTAACAAACTGGATTTTTTTAAACAGAACGGTTACTACTACTACTATTTTTCTCTACAATACATTTATACTAATATATAGTGCAAACTCGGGCAGATTGAAAGGTATCCTATTTTTAGATACATCCAAAACCGAAAAACGGCGTACTTGTGCAGGTATAAACATAACACTGAAGTTTTATAACTAAAAAATATTATATGTTAATCTAGATAAAATAAATTGCATTCTTTATTTGAGCCAGTGGTTGAAGCTTTACAAGTCATTTCTGTGTGTATAGTTATACCCCAAGGTTTAGTATCAGTGGTTGAGGTACTAAGAATTCTTTTATCATCACTTGGATTAAGAACAATTTTGTTTTGTTTAATAGTACAGACATCATGTTTGACTGATCTAATTAAACATTGCTGTTTCTGTACAGTCTGTTTATAAAACAAAGCATTCTTATAATCGTCAAAAGAAATTTGCTTAATACTTGCTAAGGAAGATCCTTTGACTTTTTATTATACTATTCTGAACTCTGTAAGTGTTTATTTTAGATCTAAGTCCTACAAACTCTAGCATGATGTCACCATTGTTTTCATCTTTCATAATACTAGGAACCTTTTTATTTGATAATGGAATATGATATTTGTTATGAGGGCCGTAATCGGAAGTATCAAATCAATGAATATCTTGTTTGATATAAGAGTAAATATCTTCAACTCTAAACTCGTATATCAAACTATCCGTATCTGTGTACAGCAGCTTTGCTTTGTTAGCAAATTGCGATTTTATATAACTATAGTGAAATTCATATAAATAGGTTTTTGAAATATCTAGAATAGAGAAACCTACATAAATGGGTTTGTTTAAGTAAACCTCTAATTTAATCATTTCTATTAAGACTAGATCTTTGTCTAACACAGTGCAACTATGAAAATTAGGCTTCGCTATGTAACTACGAGCTCCAAACTGTCCTTCCCATTTGGTCACTAATTTCACATCTTTCCTTTTCCGTACGTTTTCCATCATCTTTCCATAAACCGAATTTATCATATTTTTATAAAAGCATATATCGAAACTGTTTTTTGACTGTGGTCTTAATTTAGTATTCAAATCAATGTATTCTTTTAACCAAGGAGCTTGTTTAAACCGAGAACCTTATGAATCCTTTTCAGTTCTAAACCGTAGCTTAAATACATTTTTAAATTCTTGTAGTAAATAATATAGTTGAGTTTTGGATATAAAGTTGTAAGTAATTTCTTTAAGTTTGATTTATTAGAAGGTACTGGTGGTATCATATGTTCAGGCGCCAAAGGTAAGTCACTGTGAATTTCATGTAAAGATACTGGGTAGTGTAAATCGCATTCAAAAATATATCCTACATCAGAATCATCGGGAATATTAAGTATGTCTAAACGTACTATATCTGGACTGGTACCATCTAAAAATTCAAATTCTCCATATGGAAGATATTCAGACATTGCAGCCCCATATAAATTATTAACATCAAAAAACATTAAATATTTAGAATCGAAATTTGGATCATAATCTGCATTCATATATTTGTTATTTGCTTTAGCATATCTATTCGAACATTGAGAAACACCGCCACGAATTCCCCGTTCTAAAAACATTATTTTTTCAATATCAGTAAGCAACTCGAGTTTAACGTTCGTCGTTTTTAACATTGCATCTAGAGCTAAACCAGGAGCCGTAAAGTAGTGAAGCGGATCTAACTTATACGTGAACATGCAAGTTTTTCTAAAGTTTTCAAATATATCAGTCAAGAGCAGTACATCTGTTTTTAAATATAGGTCTGAATAGTCCCTAGTGTTTTTATATTAAATGTTTGCCAAACGTGTTTAGCATGATTGTAGTCTTCATCTGAGATTTCTTCATTGCGCAAACGATTAAAGAATGTTGTTTTACAGGGTAAATCGGTTTCATTGAGCCTATCCCAAGAGTTAATGTAATCATAGGGAAATATACCTTTACGCGTAAGTAACTGAAACTCATTATCGGTGTTACAATTTTCCTGGTGATGGATTTTTATTATCATCTAAGTATGAAGCTAATTTTTCGATGCTAGATGCCATAAACCTGAATGAATCGATAAATCTAAAACTAACTTTCGTACCATTTACATATTTTGTAAAAGATATATATTTTTCCTTATTTATTGGTAGAATTCTTACCAAACCTGAAAACCCTAACGCAATTTTTTTAATAATGAAATGCGAATCGTAGCCTGATAAGTTATGAAAAACTATCGGTATCATATAAAAATTATGATAATTGATGTTGCAATCTTGATAAGCTGCTCCTCGAAATTCACCTGTAAAGTGGCAGTGATCGCGAACTCTAATATTATCTATACTAAAAGGTTTATTGCAAATGTGACAGTGAAGGGCAAATTTAAAAGCTAACTTTTGTTCTTCTGTTAAAGGATTCATAGGTTTTGGGTTACAGAAAATTTTATTAGTCGTTTCTGAAATTAGTTTCAATTGAGCAACAAACCATTCTATACAATCCTTTCCGCGATACAATTGAAATTTGGAATATTTATTATCATACGCGCATTTCAAATAGTACGCTACACTAAAGGGTATATGCCTTTGGTAAGAGACTGTGTTTAGTATTACCTCCGACTCATTGCATGGTTCTAATATACATTCGAGATCTGCATAAACTACAAATGATACTTTTTCTTGATAGTGGAAATGTTTAAATGTTAGATACTTTTCGGATTCTTCGGGTAATCTTATTGAGCAAGTATTCTGTTTTTCGCAATAATTCGAATGACGCTTAAGTAATGCTGCTGTACTAAAATTATTTAAACATCTATAACAAAAAAATTTTCTATGTTCATGTGAAGACAACTGTTTTGCAAATAATTTTGACATATCCTTAATCCAAGTAAAATGAAAGTGATTCTCATTAGCATTTGTCGGACGAGAATATTGTAAGGAATCATTATTTAAAACTAACAGATTAATAGGTTTAATGTTTTTAAAATTTTCACTTAAACAAAATGGTACTATTTTAGTATTTTCTATACAATATAGGTTAATTGCGAGATTGTTAAACTTCTCAATTTTTTTTATGTCTTTTAATGTGATTGGAAACTGAATTGAATTGTAGCGTAATACTGAATCAAAATGTGGATAGCTAGATATTCTCTGACTATTTTGTTTAGTAGGATATAAAGCGGAAACCAAGCTCCAAAGAATGCAATATTGGTCGTTATTTATTACATTTACCACAGCTTTTTTTTTTTATAAAGTCCGTAACCGGTATAAACGTTGAACACCCTCCTTTAAGCGGATCATGATTGTTTATATTTACCTTCAAGTGTAAAACTTCTTGGATTGCCCAACCAGAATCCTTCCCGCAAAATTCTTCTAATCGCTTCGAAATCTTGTTCAATACGTTCTCCTTATACCACAGCTTGAGATTGGTATTTATATCGATGTGACTATTTGCAGTAGGAAACGTTTTCAAATCTATTTCGCCAGTTGTAGGCTTAACAAAGTTAGCGGCAAATATTACATTAACTTTCAACATTGACTTTTTTAAGCAAGCAACAATCTTGCGTTTAAAACTAGCAAACGCCTTGTCTAAGAACACTATAGGATCTCTATAACTTAAATTGGTAATAAGTCCCGTAATTATTCGACTTCCAAAACATGATTGTACATCATGCCAAATCAAATTTTTTCGAATATGACCTGTAGAAAGCGTTGCATCAATACCTTTACCCTTATATTCCAAAGAGCGTTTCAAGTGTCTCAATCGTACAAGGTAGCTTTTAAGATGTGCCAAATTAGATTTCAGCCTACTAGGATTTTCTTGTCGATTGTCTTCGTATACCTTATTTCTAATAGCAAGCTTCAATATACTAATATTTGCTTTGATAGTTAAAATGTGTTTCGTTATTTCATTCACTGACTTGATTAGACTCACGCATTTTACAGTTAATCTCAAAATAGCACTACTAATGTCTGATACGGTTTCAGAATTCATGATTATATACAAAATTAAATACACTACTTTATACGTATAGCTCTATTACTATTTATACAAAAATATAATCTGACGTAAGCAAAACAACTGAAAAAAGAATTAGCATACAACATCATTTTTCATTCAGCTGCGTTAACGACAAAAAAATTTCTTGTTTGCAGTATAGTAATAAAATGTTTTATACGACCTTTGATTTATGATGTGTGTACAGAAAAATACACTATCATTACAGTGCTATTTTTATGGTTACATATTAAAATCTTTAAATAAAAAAAAAACAAAGCAAATTTGAAAAAAAATATCTCAGATTAAACCGTTGATGTGGTTTAATAATTACACGCACTCATGGTTTTTAAAAAACCCAGTATTAAAAAAACATTCTGCAGTTTTATCATATAACAGTGCCTTTAAAAAATTTCTTATTCGACATAAATCGTGCGTTTACTACAAAACATTTCTTGTTTGCAGTATAGTAATAAAAACGTTTTATACGACCTTTGATTTATGATGTGTGTACAGAAAATACACTATCATTACAGCGCTATTTTTTATGGATACATATGAAATCTTTAAATAAAAAAACAAAGCAAATTTGAAAAAAATGTCTCAGATTAAACCGTTGATGTGGTTTAATAATTTTACACGCACTCATGGTTTTTAAAAAACCCAGTATTAAAAAAACATTCTGCAGTTTTATCGTATAACAGTACCTTTAAAGAATTTCTTATTCGACATAAATCGTATAAACACACAAATTACCTATATATGCATATAAATTGTGTCAGCGGTAATCTAAAACTTATACTATATATATATATATATATATATTACTAGTTTAAGGATAATTTTTTGCATTTGCATTATTTTAAACGAAATTAATCTAAAGAAAAATATAATAATTTACAGGCACTCATGTTTTTTTTTAAACCCGATATTAAGAAAAACATTTTCCAGTACGTTGATAGAATTACAGAATTTTTCTTATTCAGCAATGATTGGCGTAACATACACACAAATTACTATATACCTATATATATGCATATAAAGTCAATTTTTGCTAATTTTTATGGAAAATAAATTATGCTAGCAGTAATATAAAACGAAATTAATCTAATTTAGGTTTCTTATTATGCGCCTTCATTGCAATTTCTTTTTCAGACAATGAATGTAATTCATTATTTCTGCTGAGGGGTACCTTTAAAAAATTTCTTATTCGGCATAAAATCGCGTAAACACACAATTACCTATATATGCATATAAATTATGTCAGCGGTAATATAAAACGAAATTAATCTAAATTGCGTTTTTTTTATTATGTGCCTTCATTGCAATTTCTTTTTCAGACAAATGAATCTAATTCATTATTTCTGCTGAGGTATAATTATACTCGCTTACATACTGTTTTGTTCATTAGAATAGATTACAGAGCTAAATTTTTTCAGAAAACGATGCAAATTTTTAATTTTTTCTAACAGATCAGTTTATTATTTAATATAAATACTTCACGTAGATTTTACCAACAGTATTCAATCAGATCTCTTGTATAATTATTAGTTACTACTACTAGCAACTTTAAAAAATGAGTAGATTATCATCAATCAAAAATTGTAATAGTACCAACGTAAAAGTTCTAGAGCAATTTATATTACATTCTGACGAAGACTTGATTAAAGAAGTTTTTGGTTCTTCTTCGCCACAACTCGACACTGCTGCTATTTTTGATAGTGACGTAATAGATATATCACGGTAAGTGCTTTTTCACATTTATACATGTGTTTTAAAACACTGAAGCGTATTTTTGAATGGGCGCCAGTGAAGCGTATTTTTCTAATTTATATCTGACTCTAGACGTTAGGCGCTAGTGAAACGAAGTCTTCCGACATAACTAGGGGTCTATTCCTTGGGTAAAGCTATGAGAAATGGGGGGGTAAGTCGAAATCTGTTTGTATGTCAAACTTAATCTCAGATAAATAAGCGCCACCAAGTTTGGACTTATTCACGATAATGGCATGGCATATTCCTAAGGACGGACGTGGAGACCCAAAGAAAAAAAAGATCGCCTCCGATGACAAAAACCTGTCTTAATAAAATAAGACGCTGTTCCTGTAAGAAAATATAATAGTTAGGTTAATAAAAAAAGGTTGAACACTATTTGTGTCCCGCAAATATACATAAAGAAATAGTGAAAAGGTATTTTCTATATAAAGTTGGCATCAAAATTCTACTCTTAAAGATGTTAGCTTTCTGTGGTTAGGTTTGATCATATTTGATCAAAATAAAAAAACTTTAATCTTGAACCAATAATTTACTAAAAAGAATCTCTTTTAAAATAAAATGCAATGCAACAAAATTTAATAAATAATTGAATTACTTCGTGAATTTTAAATTAAGGTTTATCAAAATTATTCATAATCAAACATTTTACAGTATATTGTAAACTTGTTACACAAAGATACTCCAACCCGTGCAGATCTGTTCAGGCAGATTACATTTAAAAATGTTACTACTCAAGTTATTCCTTTCTAAGTTACATGTACTAGTTTTAGTTTAAAAAAAAATCACAAAAATATTCTTATTTACATAAGATGTGCTAAAGCTGTTCGAAGCATTTGCTTTCAAGAACGCATCTGTCAGCAATATACTACAGAAAAATAAGTGACGTCAGTAACACCTGTTGTTGTAACTAACAATTTCTTAGAACATCAAATTAGTGAATTTTTAATTTCGACACTGGAAATTCCAGCTCAGCAATAGTTGAAACTTTCACAACATTCAAGCATTTACACATAAGAACAAATTACCGTGTTTCTAATTTAAAACACAAAAGATTACTTAAAGCTAACTACGAACCAAAAACTGCTTTTCTCGCCTAGATGAGGTACTTGTTATATCATGCGATGTTTACTGCATGTAGTATGAACCCAGCTCATCCTAAACAGCTTCTACCACATGGAGTTGTTCCAGGTGTAGAATTAAATACGGTGACAATACATTCGTCAGTTGCTGCAATATGTTGAATCACGCTGCCTTACCAAAGTAGCATCTTTACGCTGTATCACAAAGTGGTCTTCTTTAAATTGGTTAAACTTTCCATCTTCTAAGTTGCATTTTACACGTCGTAAAACAAAGTGGTTTTAACAAAAGGGATTGAATTTCCTATCTTCTAAGTTGCATTGTTCATGTCGTTCGTGCGCGCTATTCAAAGATGTGTCCCGACTCCTCAAAATTTATACGCAAATTGCCGGCCTGAAGTCTCTGGTACATCTTATCTCTTCCTCCACGTATGGCCGACTGATTATCAAACTCGCTCGGGCGACCGGAGCGTCCGAGGAGGTGGCTGTCAAACCGTAACACGCCTGCGAATAGCTGTAGAAGACACAGATATTCAACCACAAATAGAATACCAAATAAAGATGCTGCTCTAACGTATTATCTTAGTTGTTAAATGTATTTTACCATTATTTTAATAAAAGTGTTTTATTATTCTCGCACTTTGATGAAGGGATTTATTAATCAAAAATAAAATTGTTACACTACCCCTTTCCTAAAAGAAAAAAATTTTTTCTAACAAAGAAAAAACTTTAAGTAAAACAGATACAAAAAAACTTTTTTTTTTTTAATATATACTAGCCTCTTCCACATTCTTAATTATCAATACAAATCCTTATGAACTTATTAAAACGAGGGGGACAAAGATCTACAAATTTGAGTGTGTCGGTAACTACGTGTACCTAACGTCCATAGGGAGACAAAATCGGGGAGTCACAATCGGTGTATGTCAAAATTGGGAGGGGTCGAATTAAAAAGTCAAACACTCCACGGGACAAAAAATTAATCAAAACCTTATTTCAAAGTAACCCTTTAACTAGAGTTTCCTTACTCCTACTAAGGCTAGTATCTACTAACAGTAACCAAACATATTACAAATTATCTTAATTTCCACAAATAAAAACTCCACTTCCTGGAGCTCAAGCAGTTCTATTTACAAAAAAGAAACGCTACAACATCAAAATAGCATAACTATTCAAAATATTAGCACTAGAAAGTGATAATCAAAACTAAGGTAACCTAACCAAAAGGTTACTTACAAAAATCGAATACAAAATATTATTATCACAAAGTGATAATCAAAACTAAGGTAACCTAACCAAAAGGTTACTTACAAAATTCGAATACAAAATATTATTATCACAAGGTGATAATCAAAATTAAGGTAACCTGACCAAAAGGTTACTTACAAAATTCGAATTCAAAATTGAACCAGTTAGGGCTGTAATCTCCTACACCCTACTGATTATCCTATCACTAATTTTCAACCAACACATCTTATTAGTGATGGATCAAATGGTGAGGTTCACCATGCAAACCTCTGACCTTATCAAACAAAAATTTCTGAAAGGTCCGAAATAAGGGAAAGAATAAATTAATATTCTCTCTACCTAAATGTGTAGAAATCAGGACTAGCAACTTAAATAGTCAACTTATTTCTACATCTTAAAGATATCTGTCAAAGACATCTTCTAACAACATCTTCAAATAACGCGCGAATAAAACAACCAGTATGCACACTAATGCACACCTCAAAACTACTTCAAAAATCCTTAACCACTTGCTTCAATTATCAAACAAAATTTTCAAAAAAAAAAATGAGTTACCAAATGGCAGTCTCCATTTAGTATTAGTGAACCGATATTAAATCAAAAATCGGAACAAAACGAAGCAAACAACTATTGTTTTGCTTAACATCAAAGAAATGACTAGACTGGAACTAATCGTCAGGATCATCATTCTCGTCTGGACATGATGCTTCAACGGTTTTCAAGTCCTTAACATGCCATTTTCCGGCTCTTGTTCCATCTTCATTCTCTAATTCATACACTAAATTGGAATGTTTTTTTCGAACTTTACACAAAATGAACTTTGGAGCTAACTTAGCGGAGAATTTATCACCAGCACTTGAAAGTACCTTATTGGTTCTCTAAACGCTTTCTCCGACTTGGAATGAAATGTCTCTTCTTCTAAGATTGTAGCGTTTACTCGAACGTTGATAAGCTACATGCAAATTTTCACGGACATTTCCAAAAATATCAAACAAAGGTTGACGATCCAAAACATAAGAAGGTCTACTACTTGAAACAACATCTACATCCTCACCAGGTTTAAAATTATCACTATAAGCTTTTCCACTTAAGGGTACCTGACGACCAAAGACTAAAAAATTTGGAGAATAGTTGGTGAATTCGTGTTTTGTTGAATTAATTGCGTACTGAATTTTTGATATCTCACTATCCCACGTATCATGTTCTTCTACGTACGAACGAATTGCAGTACCAACTGTCTTATTAATTCTTTCCACAAAATTGCATTGAGGAGCATAAACAGCATTGTACCAAATCTTTTGGATTTCGTACCTTGCACACAACGCTTTAAAAACACGTGCAACCAATTGTGGACCATTATCACAAATAACAAATTGTGGTACTCCGTAGACAAGAAATACTTTTTCTTCCAAAAACTTTTCAATCAAATGTGCCGTGGCACTACGCAAAGGTTGTAAAATCGAATACTTCGAAAACCAGTCACCAACAACTAAAAGCCATTTATGTCCGCGTTTGGAACGAGGGAACGGACCCATCAAATCTAAAGCAATGGTTTGGAACGGAAGTCCAACCTCTTTTTCCTTTCCCATCATGCCAAGGGGACCTTTATTGGGTGATTTTTGAGCACCACAAATCAAACACTTCCTACAAAATTTACGTACATCAAAGATCATCTTTGGCCAATAATATAGTTCTTGGACACGAGACAACGTTTTTAAAGAACCAAAATGCCCTGCTGTAGGGGGTCATGACATGATTTAATGACATCTTTACGCTGAGATCTCGGTACTAAGTGCTTCCACTCTACAATATTCGCCGAATGCGGTAGTTTGGAAGCAATAAACTTAAAAATGAACCCATCTTCCACTTTCCATTGTGGGTAACTTTTGGGTGACAACAAAATTTTCTTTCTCAAAGATTCATACCACAAGTCTACATTGTCAAGTTTGATCTCTACTAAATTAACTTCTGGATTTTCTAAAGGAACGCCACGACTAAGACAATCTGGAACTATATTAAATTTCCCTTTCCTATGTACCAAATCAAATGAATGTTGCCTTAATCGAACTGACCATCTGGCAAGTTTTCTGGTAGGATTCTGAAGATTACTCAACCAAAGTAACGAAAAATGATCAGTGACAACTGTGAATCGAACTCCTTCCACCCACGGACGAAATTTCTCAATTGCAAAAATAACTGCTAAACACTCTCTTTTTGTGGTGGAATAATTACGCTCTGTACGGCTCAGGGTTTTACTTGCGTACGAAATTACACGGTCTTCTTTTATATTTTGTATCAAAACAGCTCCTAACCCAGTGTTGCTGGCGTCACACTCAACAATAAAGGGTGCCGAATAATCTGGCTGTGAAAGAAGAGGTGCTGAAACTAATGCTTGTTTGATCAACACAAACAAATTTTCTGCTTCCGCGCTGCAATTTACAGTTTGACCTTTTTTCTTTTTCTTAATGAGATCGTTGATAGGCGAAACTAATGACGAAAAATTCTTTATAAAGCGACGATACCAACTGCACATTCTTATAAACCTCTTTATTTCTGTCGTGGTTTTCGGTCGAGGAAAGTTAACCATCGCCGATACTTTATCGGGATCTGTACGAAGTGAATTTGAACCTACTATATAACCCAAAAATTTAAGTGTTTTTGAAAATTCACATTTTCCTATATTTATGGTAAGGTTAGCTTCTTTTAGACGTTGCTTAACCTCTGACAATAACTTCAGATGTTCTTCAAAAGATGACGAACATAGTATTATGTCGTCCAAATAGCAAAATACATGGAGTTCAAAACGTGGACCAAAAATCGCATCTACTAAACGCTGTTGCGTCTGCGCAGCATTCTTCAACCCAAATGGCATGCATGTAAATCTATATTGTCCTCGCGAAATAACACTGAAAGCAGTCTTATCTTTAGATGACTCACTAAGAGGGACTTGCCAAAACGATTTTCTCAAATCAAGTGACGAAATATAGTTCGCACCTCTCAACATATTAAGGATTCTATCTACATTCGCAAGGGGGTACGAATCGTGAACAGTTAAGTCGTTCAGGGTTCTACCATCAAAACAGAAACGATATTCTCCATCTGCTTTCTTAACCAACAAAACTGGAGAGGACCACGGACTAGTACACGGTTCTATAACTTTAAGTTTAAGCATGTCGTCCAACTCATCATTCAATATCTTATTCATATATGGTGACATCACATATGGTTTCTTATGGAAGGGCTTGGCATTACCTGTATCTATATCCATTTCGATTAGGTTAGTACGTCCCAACCTATCATCGCTGCTAATTTCATTGAATGAATTTATAATTTCTTGTGCTTGCACACACTGAGCATCCGAAAGGTCATGCAAATCAAATAAGTAATCATTAGTGTTCAAAGGGATAGAAGATGAACCTAAATACACAATATTGTTCTCAATGTTACTCTGAATAAACCAATTATTATTTCTAAAATCGGCAACTACACCAAATAATTTTGCAAAGTCGCTACCGAATATAAAGGCATGAGGTAGGGACGGAACCACTAATGCATTAAGAATACGACAGTCATTACCTACACAAATTGGTAAATCAACAGAACCTAAAACAGACTTTATTGAACCATCAGCTGTAGTAATACCTGTTTTGCTGAACTAAAAATTTTAAGTCTAATTTTCTGATTATCAAAAGAGCTAAGGATCCTACCACTGAGGTAGTGCATCCTGAATCTAGAAGACCGGTAATGTCTATATCAAGTAACTCCACCATAATGTAAGGTCGATTATCACACTGCTTTTCAATGAACAAAGTATTATTCTTAGGCTTCGTAGAGTTCTGACAAAAATTTTTTACAACTGTAAGCCATCTCGACCAATCGTCTTTACAAAAATATTTTTCTTGTTTACTAATCATAACCGTAGCCTTATGACGCGGAACAGAATGCCGACCACTATGCACCTGCCGCTTTACTGGTTTTTTGAACATTGTGGACATGACGTTGCCTTAACGCCTTTTCGACCACATCCAAAACAAAAAATCTTCTTGGTTGCTCTACAATCTTTAAACCAATGTCCATTACGGGAGCAATTCCAACAAACAAAATTATTTCTCTTATCGGGACTAAAAGAATTAAAAGCTGAAGACTCCAAAGTACTCTTATCCGCTACTGTTGCTTGAGGATTAACTAATTTATTTTGAAACACCCTACTCTTAACAGCACAAATTTTTTCATTCAACACGGGATGTTTGGTCTCAAATGGATGCTTAGAAGGACTACAAGTCTTGTTAGGCTTACTAGAAGGTGCAGAAACCGGGTTTAGTTCCATCAAAGAAGCTTCTTCTAACTTTTTGCACAAATTTACTAAGGTAGATACATCTTGAATGTCCGACAATGCAAGTGCTGAAATATAATCAGGAATCAAATTTCTTCTTATCATCTCTTAACTTTAGTGACTTCTGCTGGCTCGTTAGTCAGTCTACTAAACAAAGTTTGCATATGCGCAACAAATAAAATAATCCTTTCGTCTTTACCTTGACGACGATGTCTGATTTTTTCCCAAATGTCATCATCTGAAAAACCGGGTAGAAAATCTTCCTTTAGACGTTCTAATAAAGAATTCCAATCTCTCAACGAATTTTTTACTGTTCTAAACCAAATCAAAGCATCTCCCACAAAAAGTTCACATGCTGATCCAAATAAATCAGCTTCGGGTACCTTACGAGATTGTGCTAAATCACTAACGCTATCTAAAAATGAATACAGTTGTTTGGGATCTCCTGAGAATTTTACGGGCCATGAACCTATAGGTAAAGAAGGTGTTATGCACGAAATCGAATGGGTGGGTGCACTAGCAACTGAAGGAGATACTACAACAGACCGATCAAAATAGGTGGACTCTGTACTTTTATTGATTTTATCGTATAACTCAGCTTCAAGAGTTAGTATGGTTGCTACGGTCTCATTTCTGAACTTAATTGCTTCCTCGGAATTTATTGAAGGAATCTTCATACGTTTAACTCGCCCAGAAAGGTGGATTAACCTTGAACAAGCTCTCCTAAAAATTGAATCTGATGAATCACCTTCAAATTCGGACAAAACATTTCGAACCGACACGACTGAAACAGAAATTTCTTTACTTTCCGTTGCAAAATCTACTTCATAACACGAAAGGTCAATCAAACAAACAGGCTTATCTACTTCTTTAGCTAACAATCTTCCTAAAATTTTTCTTTTATCCAACACTGGTCTCTCACTCACTACTCCTCTAATTTTCAGTTCATACTCCAGTTCTTCTTTAAGTAGACAAACAATTTGGAATTTTTCCGACATGATTACAAAAGCCTAATGGAATCAAACTGATAGATCTAAATGATTTGAACCTTACAAAAATTGTCAAAACAAATTCGGGCAGCTAAAGGTAAAAGTCAAAAAGTGTATTTGGTAAAATAAATTTTGCCAAAACAATATCAAAAAAATTATATTGGGTCAAAACAGGATGAAAGTTAAAAATAAATTTGACTAAGTTAATTAATTGACTGTATGGGGGTTAACGTCTCAACCAAACTTTTAAACAAACAAATCTTAATGTCAAATAAACTTTGAGCAAACAAATTTCGAAGCAAAATAATTTTGAACAGACTAATTTCGAAGCAAAATAATTTTTGAACAAACAAATTTCGAAGCAAAATAATTTTTGAACAAACAAATTTCGAGGCCCTACACGTTGCCGGCGCCAGTGAAGCGTATTTTTCGAATGGGCGCCAGTGAAGCGTATTTTTCTAATTTATATCTGACTCTAGACGTTGGGCGCTAGTGAAACGAAGTCTTCCGACATGACTAGGGGTCTATTCCTTGGGTAGAGCTATGAGAAATGGGGGGTAAGTCGAAATCTGTTTGTATGTCAAACTTAATCTCAGATAAATAGGCGCCACCAAGTCCGGACTTATTCACGATAATGGCATGGCATATTCTTAAGGGCGGACGTGGAGACCCAAAGAAAAAAAAGATCGTCTTCGATGACAAAAACCTGTCTTAATAAAATAAGACGCTGTTCCTGTAAGAAAATATAATAGTTAGGTTAATAAAAAAAGTGGAACACTATTTGTGTCCCGCAAATATACATAAAGAAATAGTGAAAAGGTATTTTCTATATAAAGTTGGCATCAAAATTCTACTCTTAAAGATGTTAGCTTTCTGTGGTTGGGTTTGATCATATTTGATCAAAATAAAAAAACTTTAATCTTGAACCCATAATTTACTAAAAAGAATCTCTTTTAAAATAAAATGCAATGCAACAAAATTTAATAAATAATTGAATTACTTCGTGAATTTTAAATTAAGGTTTATCAAAATTATTCATAATCAAACATTTTACAGTATATTGTAAACTTGTTACACAAAGATACTCCAACCCGTGCAGATCTGTTCAGGCAGATTACATTTAAAAATGTTACTACTCAAGTTATTCCTTTCTAAGTTATATGTACTAGTTTTAGTTTAAAAAAAAATCACAAAAATATTCTTATTTACATAAGATGTGCTAAAGCTGTTCGAAGCATTTGCTTTCAAGAACGCATCTGTCAGCAATATACTACAGAAAAATAAGTGACGTCAGTAACACCTGTTGTTGTAACTAACAATTTCTTAGAACATCAAATTAGTGAATTTTTAATTTCGACACTGGAAATTCCAGCTCAGCAATAGTTGAAACTTTCACAACATTCAAGCATTTACACATAAGAACAAATTACCGTGTTTCTAATTTGAAACACAAAAGATTACTTAAAGCTAACTACGAACCAAAAACTGCTTTTCTCGCCTAGATGAGGTACTTGTTATATCATGCGATGTTTACTGCATGTAGTATGAACACAGCTCATCCTAAACAGCTTCTACCACATGGAGTTGTTCCAGGTGTAGAATTAAATACGGTGACAATACATTCGTCAGCCGCTGCAATATGTTGAATCACGCTGCCTTACCAAAGTAGCATCTTTACGCTGTATCACAAAGTGGTCTTCTTTAAATTGGTTAAACTTTCCATCTTCTAAGTTGCATTTTACACGTCGTAAAACAAAGTGGTTTTAACAAAAGGGATTGAATTTCCTATCTTCTAAGTTGCATTGTTCATGTCGTTCGTGCGCGCTATTCAAAGATGTGTCCCGACTCCTCAAAATTTATACGCAAATTGCCGGCCTGAAGTCTCTGGTACATCTTATCTCTTCCTCCACGTATGGCCGACTGATTATCAAACTCGCTCGGGCGACCGGAGCGTCCGAGGAGGTGGCTGTCAAACCGAAACACGCCTGCGAATAGCTGTAGAAGACACAGATATTCAACCACAAATAGAATACCAAATAAAGATGCTGCTCTAACGTATTACCTTAGTTGTTAAATATATTTTACCATTATTTTAATAAAAGTGTTTTATTATTCTTGCACTTTGAAGAAGGGATTTATTAATCAAAAATAAAATTGTTACAACACTACCAATTTATAAGTTATATTAGATCAATAAACCATTCTGGAAATTCAGAGGCTATCATCGGATCGTTGACACACTCTGATCCTCTCAGAAACATCAGGTAGTATACAAAAGAAAAGGTGAACCTACAATAATCTTTTATGTTATGCTCGCAGATCAGGCAAAAACATGTTGGCTATGAAAAAGTTATGTACAGAATCTAATATGGCTGTTTGCTGTGAAGATGACAAATCCTACGAAGATGATACAGTAGAGTTGCTTAACGCATTTAAAAAGCGTGGAGAGAAGCTACTGCGTCGTTTAGATTTGGAGCTAGAAATAATAAAGCAAAAAAGAGAGGAACTAACAGCGAGGGAGCAGCAGATACTTCAAGAACGGGAGTTAATAAATACTTTTTCATTTATAAATAGTTAGATCAAAATATTCAACAATTTATAAAATAAAAAAGTATTTTATAAAAGTTTCTCTTTTGAAACAAGACTTTCTCTAAACAAGGTAGTAAACTCAAAGTAAAACGCACATAATTCAGAACCCACTTTAATTTAATACATCATTCTTTATACAATCGACTTAGATGTGTTATAATAATTTAAACAGTAAAGAACAAGATGTATATTATTATAATAATAAACTAATTTCTTAGATTAGTGACATATTATTCTGAAAATTCTATGTTGACCGTTAGACCGGTCGATCCCATACCAGTTATGTATACGTGTTTGTTCGAGCCAATACTTTCATTTAATTGTTTCACTCCATGTGTTTGAAGGTATTCAAAATATCTCAATGGCAATATACTCTTGAACTCTTCTGTTTCCACTAATACTCTTTCTCCATATTTTGTCTTGATTGTTTCCACTTTTAAAACTTCAAACCTCTTATTCACTACAAGATCTTTTGAATTTACATAAGGTTTGCGATATGTGGTTTTATTAAGAGTATTAAAATCCATATTTGCTTTTCTTTGACTAATTAAATTAATATTAGGAGCAATCTCCTTATATAGCAGATTACCACCATCTGCGTACTTTGCCAACCCACTTTTCAACCTATCACAAGAGTGAACACATTTTGAATTGAAACCGGCCCATGTGTATTTGCAGCCTCTAAACATAAATCAGAAACCACTTTAATTAAACACAATTGACTTGAATGCGATATTTTGCATATGTCATACTGTCTCGCTAGAAAATCAAATTCAAAACATCTACACACATTTTCTCTGCACTTACATTTTTCAACATACGTGTGTTTTGAAATATGTTTCATTGATAGTAATATAAAGCCGATCCTAATTCAAAACGTGCCCACAAGTATTTTACATTGAAAGTATATAAGAATTCATGTTTTCACAACTATTTTACATTGAAATGTTTTCACAACTATTTTACATTGAAATTATATAGGGCCGATCCTAATTCAAAACGGTACAAGTGTATTTTACATATGGAAAATACGTCTGTCACGTTTTGAATTAGGACCGGCCCTATCTACCTACCTTTGCCAATAATGAAAAAATAAGTGCTCTTAAATCTGATGATTATTATAAACAACTACAGGTGTTGGTTGTGAAATATTTTCAACTAATGTTGATTGTGCAAAAAGATAAATTGGAAAAACTATTAATTAGACAAAGGTTCTGGTGCTGGGGAACTTGGCAAGCCAAGACTGCTTACTCCCCTTCACATACCGTTCATTTCCAATGCTCCACCCAAAGGTACTACATTGGCCAGGAGGCGAGTTTTTTGTTGCCTGGAAATTTAGAATTTTGACGAACCCTTGCCGTTCTAGGCAAGGTAGGGATTTTTAGCGTGCGTGACAACACACACACGGGACCTCCATTTAACCTCTCATCCGAACAAGGGCGTAATTTTTGTGAAAAATGCTCACCTGCCATTTTTCAAGCAGTCGACCGTGTCGGGAATTGAACCCAGGACCTTGGGATCCGCAGTCTTACGCTTACTACATTGATCCACTGCGACGCCCCCCCTTCACATACCACTAAATATCGGGGAAATAGAGTATATAACTGTAAAACAATAGAAGGTGACCGAATTGCATCAAACAAAAAAAAACAGCAGCTATGTTCAAAGACAACGAACATAGATACAAGAAGAAAACTGTTCAAAGCATAGTGTGAAGCACAGCACAGTACATCTATGAAATAGGGGCAGTAGGAAAAGCAGACAAAAAGAGTTAGAAGCCTTCTGGAATGTTGTGCTTCAGATGTATGAGGATGGTAGAATGGTCCGACATAGTTAATAACAAATAGGTTGTAGAAATAATAGAGGAATAAAGATATCTGTAGAAAATGAAAAATATGAGAAATGGAAAGACAGGATACGTTCTAAGGCATTTCTGGGAATAGTACGGGATATACTACAAGCAGAGATAGGAAGAGAGAGGTAAAGGTAGACCGATATCAAATTTTCTCACACAGTGATAGATGCAGGCTGTGCAATTTTCAGGGAAATGTGTAGGTTGGTTCAGACTAGGAAACGATGAGGGTACACGTCCAACCAGTTCTAGAACTGAAGACCTAATGATGATGATAATACTTCCTATCTATCTGATTCTCTACATTCTGAATTATTTAGGAAGGAAGAAAACAGTACTCTGTTTCCACCCTCATTGAGCTTTTTCTAATAACTTCTGCAAATAGCCACACTGTAGATTTTGACACCTGGCATCTATAACAGAAAATGTTTTTTATATATCTAAACAGTAATTATATGTAATTTTTTTATATCTGAAAATCCAATCACAAAATATTAGTGTTCAAATCACACTTTGGTAAGAATAATGCACTAAACGAATAGAGTTCACTTGAATAATATATTAAATATGATCTATAATGTCTTGCAAATATTATATTTGTCACACAACAACTCAAGATATACAAAGTAGTCATCTTGATAATATTCCAAAAGCAAAACACAAATAATTAATAACAACTTCATAGCACAAATGTAAACATTAACAAAGAATAGGCATTATGACGCGTAATATGACAGCCGAAGCAGACCTTGAATTTTTGTAGACCACCTTACTATTTTATACATCTTGCGATGAATGTTCAAGTTCTCCTCTAAGACTAAGAAGATGTAGTAGAGACTAACCGTTCATAATCATATGTAAACCCACATTAAAAATAATTTTCCGCCAAACGTAGTTGAAATATCTCCCGAAAATAAACCGATTACATATGGTTATAGGCCATGCTAATTGATTCGTTTTCAAGACAAAGAAGTTAGGAAAGTTGGGAATAAACCAATTCAAATTTTCTTTTTAACGTTTTATTTACAATTATATTCGATTCTGTATCATCAGTAGGTAAAGTGTCTATTTTTAGACGTTATTTCTATTGTTCTTTCTTAATTAACTAAATAGAAAATACTTAACTGTCACTCTGCTGCAGAATAACCATTGCAAATCTTTTCTCTGCGTTGGTTACTGAATTTGTTACCGCTTTATAGAATAACGGCGTCATTTGTGATATCACATCACTTACATGTGTGGTTGGTGGTTACACATCGGACGGATAGGGGGAACCCAGTGTCACCGTTCGAGTAATCTTTCGCTGCCATTAGGTTTTGTGACAGAATAAGCCTAACACTCGAAGTGATCCAGAGAGCTGAGTGGTATAAAATCCACAACATACGGGAGAATAAGTGTACGTATATGCGGTCTAAACCCCGCATGATGATGATTAGGTTAATCTCACATCGCGGACCAAACCACCAAACCCGTACTACTACTTGGGCCGGTAGCGGTCTGCACAGGGGTTCAGGCCACCTCGTGTTTGTGCCGTGCGAGGCGAACCGTGTCGGTCGCATGATGGGATCCTGGTGGTTGAGCCAAACCTGAGGCGGTTTTAGTTCCTCAGTGTCTGGCAACACGCCACTTTGGCCCAGATTACACCTAGACGGGGGGTCGAGATTACCCCATCTCGACCAATCGGCTGTGTCGTCGGGTCAGACCGCCGACTGGGTGAGCTTTTAGAGGTGGAGGGCGTGCAGCCGGTACAGTAAGGTAGCATGCTACATGTGTGCTGCTACAAAGCTGTATGTGGGCTCGTGCGTCAGTCACTTTCGGGGTAGCTATATCCTCCTGGTAGCCCTGGTGATGTCCTAAACACCTCAAGTTGGGCTCCGTGACGAGTGGGGAGCTGGAAAGATAAATCTTTTTTTAGTTAACATGGATCCTATTTGTAATGTAGTTAATCCAGAGGGTGCGTCCTCGGACACCTCTCAAGTTTTGTTGCAGGTCCCACAAAAAATGCAACAACAAAATCATCAACAGCAGCCCCAAGCTGGGGAGAAGGTCAAGCCAGAGGAATAGCAACAACAGCGCTCACAGAAAAAACGCATTAGTGGGTCTGAACAGAAAAGAAGTAAGAAAGTTCGTTTGGGGGTCCAGGAGGGCGCGATGGAAAAGGCTGGTTCTGTGACTAACCCAACACCTTCCACTTCGAAACCATCTATCTCCGCTCCCAGGTCTGCAAAAACCAAGGTGCGAAGCATAAAAAGGGCCAGGTCTGACGGCACCCCTCCACAAAGCAGACCGCAGAAGAGAGGCTGTCAGACCGGTACTAATCAGCCCGTCGCTGTGGCTAACATAGACAAGAATTACCCATGGAACAAAATTACCAAGGCTCAAGCAGAATCCTTGCAACTAGCCATTAAGAAGGCACTGCACGACCATCTGACATGAATGTCGTTCAAAGGCGTCTGCGTGCGCAGAACCACTGGGCTGAGACGTTCAAGTGGTGCGTCTTTCACACCGCCACAAGAGATCAGCCTTAAGGGAGGCTGATAGCCTTTGGTGTTGGGGAAGACGCAAGGAGATTATCAACAGCAGGGGAGGCAAGCTACATTACAAGCTCACCTCCCTAAACCTTAAAATCCAAAAGACTCAACCTGCTGCAGAGGCAGCCCAACCGGCTGCCGCGCAACAGCAGTGTCAACCGTCACCCCTGAGCAGCCAGAACAAGCTCCACTCTTGCAGCAACCTCAGAAAGCTAAGGCAGGCAAACCATCGGCAGCGTGAAGCAGTCAGACGGACACATCAGTGTCTGACCTGCTGCTAGTGGAGTGGCTGGCGGAGGAGTATCAAAAAGCGTCACTGGATAGCTCGCCCAGTAAGGCTTAAAATGTATGCCAATCTATTGTAGTTCAATGGCCGGACTAAATGTAATACAGGTAAACCTATAACATTGCCGGGTGGCTGCAGCATCGTTATGCAGACACCTTAGCAATAAGCAGAACATTACCCTTATGCAAAAATCCTAGGTGGTAAGTTTAGGAATCTCGGAAATGGGAAGCCTAAATGGTACTATCTTTGCGGCCACTAACCAATCTAAGCCTAGGGCATGCATCTACATACCCAGGCACATCAGTGCTCTCTTCCTGCCACAATTGAGTGGCCGTGATGTCTCAGCCGTCCAGTTCAGTTGCAGGATGGAAGGAATTACTGATATAATCCTGGTTTCAGTCTATTTTCCAATTGACCAAACCCACCTCCTCTGGAGCTGGCGACAGTCATTGATCATTGCGATAGAAACAAAAAGCAACTTATTATCAGATGCGACTCCAATGCACAATATACGGTATGGGGCAGCGTTGACACAAACCCTCGACGAAAAGTACTACTCGAGTACATATCGAGTAAGAATCTGTAGATTCTTAACTTGGGCAGCAAACCCACGTTTGTGACATCTCGCTTTCAGACAGTTATCGACTTAACCCTGTTATCGACGGGCATTTCAAGACATATCTTGTACTGGCAGGTGACGCCTAAAGCAACTCTGTCAAATCACAGATTGTTAAGTTTTAAAATAAAGGCAGCAGAAGTTGCCTATAAAAAATATAGGAATCCAAAAGCGACCAACAGGTCTATTTATTTAGGCAGCCTGGAGGAACGACTTTTGGCACTACAAGGCATCGACAACCCCAAAACAATAGAAGAGCTACAGAAATACTCGGTCTCTCTTAAGAACTCCATCGTAGAGTTCTTTGAACAAGCATGCCCGGTCAGAACAGATTTTAATCGCTCCATCACCCCTGGTGGGGTGAGGAATTACAAAAGCTGAAAAAGACCTTAGGCAAACTGTTCAACAAGGCAAAAAACACCAGAAGTATGGCTGACTGGGAGGCCTATAAAAGCTATCAACGACTATGCAATCTCTCGCATTTACAGGATTTTGTCCAAAGATCCTCGCTATCAACCATGCTGCCTGAAACGTGCGGATGGTACGTACACCACCAATGAGACAGAAACAGCTGAATTACTCATGAAAACTTACTTTTCAGGTAGTGTATCACAACTTTCCTCGTACGGGGTGGACCAACCCAGCGCGCCCCCTAATGGAGCTGACCGGAAGGTTTCAAAACGGGTAGTGGGTGAAAGGAAAATCAAATGGACCATCTCAACTCTCAAACCGTTTAAGTCCCCTGGAATAGATGTCATCTTCCCCGCCCTACTACAATGGGGTGTGGAGAAGCTGGCACCATTCCTCGTGGTACTTTTTAGGATCTGTATTGCTTTTAGATACATCCCCAGCAGCTGGAGAGAGGTTAGAGTTGTCTTCATTTTTAAACCAGGCCGGAAGAATTACTCCCACGCTAAATCCTACAGACCGATCAGTCTTACGTCTTTTTTGCTAAAGACCTTGGAGAGACTGTGCGACAGTGATGTGAGGGAGAGGATAATGCTTTCTTATTCACTTCACCTAAACCAGCACGCCTTTATACCAGGAAAATCCATGAAGTCTGCACTCCACGCTGTTGTAGGATGGATTGAAAAAACCCTTAACAACAACATGTCTGCCTTAGGCGCATTTGTTGATATTGAAGGTGCGTTTAGCGAAACCACCTTTGCAAGCATTGATAAAGCTCTGCAGGTACATGGAGCGGAGGACACTCTTCAGCAGCTGACTATGCAAATTCTGCGGTGTCGACGGGTACACATTAATGTTGGGGAAACCTCAGTAGTTAGAGCGGTAGGTATAGGCTGTCCCCAGGGGTGCGTGCTGTCACCGCTACTATGGAACATAGTAATGGACAGCCTTCTCCAACGCTTTAACGAAGCAGGTTTCTACACGATAGGGTATGCTGACGACATAGCTATCTTAGTAGTCGACAAATTTGAACAGGTGCTATTTAACTTAATGCAAACAGCACTAAGGATTACGGAGCTATGGTGCTCCAAGAACTCCCTAACAATTAACCCCAATAAAACGGGGCAGGTGCTTTTCACCAATAAAAGGAAGCTGATGGTAACTAGTTTGCCAACTTCTCTGCCCCTATCAGAAGAGGTCAAGTACCTGGGCGTCATACTTGACAAGAAGCGGAATTGGGCCAAACACCTACAAGCAAAAATTACCAAAACCAACCAAATGTTTTGGCAATGTAAACGTGCCATAGGCAAACTTTGGGGTCTTCCACCAAAGGTTGCCCAGTGGCTGTACACCACGATAGCAAGGTCGATGCTCTGTTACGGCGCTATAGTCTGGTGGCCTAGGATCAAACTGGCCCATGCAGTCAAAGAGCTTACTCTTATTCAAAAAGTGGCCTGTCTAGGTATCACGGGCGCAATGCGATCTACACCTACCGCAGCCCTAGAAACCATCCTAGGCCTTACATGTGATTTTTTTACAATGCTCCACCCGAAGGTACTACATTGGCCAGGAAACGAGTGTCGGGATTTGAACTCGGGACCCTGGGCGTAGTAGTCACACACGTACTACTACGCCAAGGAGCCGCCTGCCATCCTAGGCCTCACTCCGCTAGACCTACATGTGGAGGAGATGGCTCTGAAAGCGGCAATAAGGCTGCGGTTCAAAGGTCTATGGATCGACAAGAGAGGCGGTGGTAGACACCACAACATACTAAGAGAGGCGGTGCGGAACACCCCTCTCTTGGGAGGAGTGGTTGATGCGATCGCATCCATAATGATTTCTAAGAGGCGCTTCGGGGTTTGTCTGAACACTGAGGACGCCTCCTTAACGGAGATCTCCATCTACACAAATGGCTCCAAAACAAATGAAAATACCGATGACCTAGACCTTCATAAAAGTGTTACGCTGGGTAGACTGGTAACTGTCTTCCAAGCGGAGGTCATAGCCATCATGCATGGTGTTAACGCCATACTGGAACACAGAATCCAAAATAAAGCTATACGCATCCTGAGCGATAGCAGAGCAGCTCTTTTGAGCCTAAATAACCAGAAGCTCCTCTCGGAGGTGGTTCATCAATGTTACAGCATCATCGAGCTTGATTCTAAGACTAATACCCTTGAGCTGGTATGGATCAAAGGGCATTCAGGAGTACATGGCAACGAACAGGCAGATTCTTTGGCGACAGGCGAAAATGTTCATAAGGTCCCCCATGACCAAAACCGAAAAATTTGTCATATGCTTGCCGAGACAGAAACTACGGCTACTGGTGGGCATACTGTCCGGGAATTGCATACTAAGGAAGCATCTGCACAGGATGTGTCTTTCAGACGATCTCATCTGTCACGGCTGTCAACAGGAGGAAGAGACGGCGGAGCAAATTTTGTGCACCTGTCCGGCAATCGCCTGACTTCGAGGATCCATGCTGAGGGATTTCTGGCCTGAAAAGGCCAAAATTCAAGACACCCCCTGGTCCGACATCCTCAAATTCACCTGTAAGGTCGGATGGTTGAGTATTGAAGGACCAACTTAGGGCAAGGAAGGCAGCACAATGGGCCCGCTTGGAGACCTAAGTGCGTGTGGCATGTGCCACCCTTCCCAATTAAATCAATCAATCAATCACATCACTTACCTCTTTATTACAGGTACTCGCAAAAATTCAACTGGTATAGATCTTACTAACCGTCGATAAAACCTTACATTTGATTTTCCAATGCTCCACCCGTAGGTACTATATTGGCCAGGATGCGAGTTTTGGAATTTTGTCGAACTCTTGCAGTTCTAAGCAAGGTAGGGATCTTTAACGTGCATGACAACACTTACACACGGGACCTCCATTTTACCTCTCATCCGAACGAGGGCGTATTTTTGTGAAAAATGCTCGCCTAACATTTTTCAAGCGGACCGTGTCGGGATTTGAACTCGGGACCTTGGGCATAGTAGTTGTCGATAAAACCGTAAGTTCTTAAAAAATGCTATAAGTTTTTCTACTGTCGATACTATTACAATTAATATTCTAAAATTTGTGATACTTATAATTTGGAGTCTACAAGTACAATGTAGCTTTAACAAATAATATATTAAAAGATAATTGTACTTGTGCATTGTATCATTCTAATGTAGTAGTTATCCGACAATACCATTTATATAAGAATTATTATTTCCAATTTTTCCTATTTTTAGTATTAAATTTAGTTTAAATAAAATTTTAGAAAATATCAATTTCAAACATAACGTCAGAACTTAGGGCTACTTGCACCCTATTTACTTTAAATGTCGTTTAACTAATATAGGTTTTATTTTACCCTACGATTAAGGTGTGGTTGATTTGTAAGGTACTAGATTTGTCTTCAGTTAACTAAACGTAGTTTAAGACACCAGCAACATTTGACAACATCGTAAAAGTCACTTGGTGGCTAGGCAACTGCATTAAATTGTCAAATACGATTTTGAGGTTTAGTTAGATTTTTATATATTACTTTATTTATACGGAGCAATTGAAGTGGAGGTAGACGTTATTAAACATTAATCCAGAACTTCAAATTTTACAAACGATGAAAAATGTATATTATCTCTACTAGCGCCAGTACAAAGACATCTGGAAAATAAAAAATCCCATTAGGTTACCTCAAGAGAAAAAGTTGCAGTATGGATAAATATGGCAAACAATTTTAATACGCCTGCGTCAAACGGCATTTACAGAGGGGCTCATAAACGGCTATTCGTAAATATTGTTGCGCCATGAGTAGATCCGCACAACCTGGCTATCAAATCATTATTTTTAATCGGTTATCACACATTGCTAGAACATTTATTGAAAACTGTCCCTTTCTATTATGGAACACCTCTGCATCGTCTCCTCCTAAAAAATACTAATAATTATCATTAGGCCAATATATTCCAACGTACCAGGAGATTGGATCTTTACATGGGTTCCATCGATGCATCCAATAATCCTTTAATAAACCAGTCTTTCTTACTTAATGTTTACATAATCCTTGCATTACACTTAAAATATTTCACCGAGTAACTAGCATCTACATTCCTTGCTTGTTAACAAGTATGACCCATAAAATTTGATTATCTTGTCTACATCTATCGAATTATTGAAAAGTTTTTTTCCTAATCAGTATTATTAAATATTATTGTCACCATTATTTAGATGCCTAAGTAAACTTAGCTTTTAAAAATTTACAGATAAAAAACAAGTTGCACACAGATAGTCAAAGATGTAGACTGTGGAAATTTCAGGAAAATGTATAGGTTAGCTCAGAATAGAAATCAAAGGAGGGAGGGAGGGAGAGAGAGAAATAGGGTGGGTAGGGAAAGAGAGAGAGGATGGAGGAGAGAGAGAGACTTACACTTCTGTGGTGTCAGCCCATATGCATATTTACAAAAAGCAGATCAAAAAATTTGACAAAAAGTGAGGAATTACAATAATATATCATATGTAGACCGTGGAGATCACCAGCGTTGTAACCTAAAACCCCACTAGTGAAACACAAACGGCCCCACATGCTGCCGGCGTACGTAAAACAGATACTGCCCCACTGGGGTGACAAAAGGTTTATCAGCGAAAGATGGCACAAAATTTACGTAAGTCTTTGCCAGAGACGGTAGTCTAATAGTTAACGTCCCTGAAGTAAACTAGGGTTTTCTAGATATAAAAATAGCCCAGAGTAAGGATAGATGACAATCGACTAATAATAAAAAAAAACTCTTTGTAAGTTAATACGGCTAACTCTGTAGGTTAATCCAGCGTTCTTGCATAAGAATGAGTCGAAGGCCGATCTTGTTTTGGTAAAACTAAAAACAATGTTTATGGGCGCCACTGCGTTTATTACTCAAACTAAAAGTCCGGGGAATGCGTAGAAACTCGTATGTTTCATCACCATCTTAAGCTCAAAGAAAAGAAACAGACCCAATGGTCCATTCTTAGTTCAAAGCTGTAAAAAGAATAATTTATTAATCAAAAATTTGGTCGCAGTTTGTGGTTCTCCACCTAAATATAAAAATTCGGAATTTAACCAAAATTAAATGAGGTCTGATCACATTACACTTCAAAACAGATAATGTGTGGTCATCTGCTACACTTTCATACTTTCATATAAGGTTTCTCAACATCTTTCTTATAACAATAAACTTAAAAAAATAACTTTCACAGTAATTAAGTTTTTATGTATTGTCAAAAACTCCAGTTTAAGATATTTACATAATATACGACACTTTAAATTCAGCAATCTAAAGTTTTTCACAAAAGTTTGTTATTTAAAATTTATTCTAGCAATAGTGATTAGTAATCTATTGCATTCAAAAACAAAATGTATAGCTTTTTTTTATTTAGGTTCTCCTACAGATCCCTTGAATATGACAAGTGCGTCATAAAATATGTTAACTACAATTGCTCAGAAAATTTAATTTATTTTTGAGGTTCCAAGAAAACTACGTACTATTGATACTAAATTTCAAAGCAGCTGTTTTTACAATAAAAACTATATAAATGATAGAAATTTTGAAATATTTAAAATATTAATTTTTGGAAACAAGAACCTTTTGTTTTATAATTACACTAATATGTAGTCTGTAGAAGTTCAATAGTTCATTAATGAACCAATGTTACAAATAATTCCAAAACATGATTCCGAAACAAAAGCTGACACTTAGCTCGATCATAAGATTTCCCTTTAAAAACATATTGTTGGAAAAACAATGGGAAAATTTACACTAAGCGTGAAACCCCAGATTATTTCCTTAGAGCAAGTGGACTGTGACTTGGGGGTAGTGTTGCGATAAAATACTCTTAGCGGTAAATCAAACAATGATCATGCACTTACTTTAATGTTCATACTGTTGGCTTCTACGGAAGTGGTCGACAGCATCCAAACCAGAACAAATCTCCGCTGACGGAATTATGTAGAAGCGCAGTAACACACACACACCAAAAAATGTATATTGTTTTAATACATGACCGCACGGGCCGAATGCTTCGAAACGAGTGTACAAAACCAGTGCTAGATAAGACCGCCTGGTTTATCGCAAAACAAAACCTTGACTCGTTAAAATAAATAACATTGAAATTTAGAGTGGCGTTCTAACCCAATTTTGAACATACCCCCCACCCAAAATAATTAAATTTTGATAGCTAAAAGGGGCGAAGAAAAGAAAAAAAAGGAAAAAAAGGGAGAAATTAAAAAAAATGCAAATAAGCTCTATTGGTGTAGTTGTGTAGAGAAAATAAATGAAACTCTTAAGAATGATCAATTAATGTGATTGTTGATCACGTCATATTAATTTTAAGGAGGCGGAAGCGGTACCACCTTATTTATTGGTCGTACCGTTTCACCTGAGGGTGTCTTCAATCAAACAACACGTTCTATGCCGTCACTTCCAGGCATCAGCTTTGTTACCTTTGCTAAAGGCCAACACGCAGGGAGTGTACCTGGGGTCAAGTACAACACCAGATCGCCTTCTTCTAACTGTTTAGCCGGGGTAGTCCATTTGGGCCTATGCTGAAGTGTGTGGAGGTATTCATTTGACCAACGCTTCCAGAACCCTTGGATTAACTGTTGACAAAGCCGCCAACGAGTGAGTCTGTTAGTAGGAATGTTTGTCAAATCTACTTCGGGTCGTGTCAGAATAGGACCACCTGTCAGGAAATGTGCCGGCGTCAATGCATCAATTCCATCATCGGGCGAAGCTGGTAAGGAGCAAAACGGGCGAGAGTTTAAAATGCCCTCAATTCTAATAACGATTGTGTTAAATTCTTCTGCAGTAAATTGGTTGCTACCAATTATTCTCTTTAAATGGAATTTAACACTTTTGATTCCTGCCTCCCACAATCCACCGAAATGGGGTGCGTAGGGAGGATTAAAGAACCATTCAATGCCCCGAATAGCTAAATAATGTGCAATCTCGGGCTTAGACGAGTCAAAAAAATTTGAAATTTTAGAAATTTCTCTAGCAGCTCCGCGGAAGTTCCGTCCTTGATCGGAATAAAATTTCGCCGGAAGTCCGCATCTAGAAATAAATCTGTCTAGTGCGGCCAGACATGCTTGGGATGTTAACGAGGTGACGAGTTCGATATGAATGGCACGCGAGACCATGCATATAAACAAAGCAATATATGCCTTCTCATACCTAGCTGTGCGCAGATTAGGTACGTTTACCATAAAGGGTCCGCCAAAGTCAATCCCCGTGTGTGTGAAACATTTTCTCGGTTCGAGTCGGTAAGCTGGAAGATCCGCCATAGGTGGTTGGATAGGTTCCGCCTTATATCGGTAACATGTAAGTCAACGAAAAATACGATGTCGAATTAAGTGTCGAATTGAAGGAATCCAAAATCTCCTCTTTACAAGAGAATGTATCAGGCGATTTCCACCATGGCCCGAGTATATGTGATAATGATCGCATATCAAGATAGCTAATCTGCTGTTCCGCGGAATTAGGTAGGGATATTTAGTAGCAATTGGGAGCTTCGACTGGCGCAAACGTCCCCCCACCATGATTAAACCCACTGGGGAGAGAAAAGGGTACAAATGACGATAATTTTTTGTGCAAGGTTGACCCTTTTCTAATAACAAAATTTCGTTTCGATTGTGCTCGTACTGAGAAATTCTTATAATAAATAACAAAGCGTCATTACATTTGAATGGCGTTAAATTGCCAGTACGCAGCTGATCGTTTGGAGCATCTTGAATGCGCGCAAGGCAATTGAATTTGAATCTAAGTTTATAGGCGAAAATTTTTTGTACTTTAATAAAACTTGAATGTCGCAGCAAAATGTCCGTAAATGGTTGAACATCAAATGCGGACAACAAGACTTGAGGTGTCATAGGGGTAGAAACGTCTAACCCTTGTGCAGGCGAGTATTCAAATGTACTACCTGGCCATTCAGAAATGTTCCGATATATGAAGTCGGGCCCTTTCCACCACAAATTACAACAAAGCAGTTCCGATGGCATTAACCCGCGACTTGCCGGGTCAGCGGGGTTATCAGCGCTAGGTACATGCCTCCAACGAGCTGTGGGTTTTCGTGGATTTGAATAACTCTGTTGGCAAAGAATATTTTTAATCGATGCGGAGGGGTGCGAATCCACGACAGGGTGTTTACTGAATCGCTAAACCAAATAGGTTCCTGAAGGTGTAACGAATTAAATGCTGGGGAAGTAGACTTCATAAGTTTTGATAGAAGACATGCCACCCCTAATTCGAGACGTGGTATCGTCCACGTTTTTAGTGGAGCCACGCGAGTTTTTGAAATTATTAAATTTATGAAAATTTGGCCATCAACCTCTAATCGTAAATAAACAACTGCAGCCATGCCAAGCTCGTTAGCATCAGCAAAACCTACCATGAAACCTTTTACTTCACCAACTTTCCATACACAGCGCGGAATAGACACGTTTTCGAGAAGTGGTAATTCGGCTTGAATTTGATTCCACTTCTGTAACACTACGGCACGGAGTTCGTCATCCCATCCTACTTTTAGTAACCACAATTGTTGAATAAGAGCTTTAAGTATAAAAGTAAATGGACTGATGTATCCATTAATGTCAAAGGTTCGCGCAATACGGAAAAGAATGCCTCTCTTCGATGGTGTATCAGAGGTATTTCGAACTTTGCATTTAAGTACATTGAATCTTAGATCCCAACAAAGCCCTAAAACTTTATTAATAGAATCAGGACTGGAATTAAGTAATTGTATCGTATCTGAAGAATTACCAATTACATTGGCATGTGAACTGGCCCATTTGCCCAGTTCAAACCCACCCAGTTTTAACAAATCAATGAGTTCCATTTTAAGAAGTAGAGCATCTTCGATGGAATCTGCTCCTGTCAAAATGTCGTCTACATATGTAGAAGAACTGAGAGCGCACGAAGCTCGTGGAAATTTAGAACCTTCGTCAACCAATAATTGTTTTAGAACACGAAGGGCAAGGTAAGGACTGCAACATGCACCGAAAATAACGCGTGTGTGTTCTAGCTCTGTTAAAGGTTCATTTGGATTAAACTTCCAAAATATGTGCAAGAATTTCCGATCATCAGGGTGTACTAAAATTGATCTGAACATTTGACGAATGTCACACGTAAGGGCCACTTGTGGAATTCTGAATCTTGTGATAACAAGACCTATATCCGTTTGTAGTTTCGGACCCGGCATTAGAATATCATTAAGGCATTTATTATTACAGTCTTTATCAGTCGGGTTGAAAACTACACGAATCTGGGTATGTGATGCGAGATTCTTTAAAACCCCGTGATGAGTCATCACATACTGGGATACGTCAACCGCAGGGTTAAGGTGCTTCTGTGATAAATAATCACTAATGTTTTCCGCATACAATTTATGAAAATTTTCATCGCGTTTGAAACGCGCTTCAAGCTTTAAGAACCTATTGATTGCATGTTCTCTAGTCGAACCTAGAGCTTGGGAAACATTGTTTTTAAACGGTAATCTGACCATATATTGACCTGAGGTCGTACGCGTAGTACTAGATTTGAAATGCTCTTCACAAGCATTCTCCTCCGGGGAGGGCAAAGGTGGAGAAAATATTTCTTCGGATTCCCAAAATAAACGTAAAGTTTCATTTAGAGATTGCGTTTCTACCTTAGTAAATAAAGCGACGTCGACGTTCGTAGGTGAATGTATCATTTTAGGTACTTCACCCATGATTACCCATCCAAAAGAAGTAAGAAATGCCGCGGGTGTGCCTTTCAAGTATGAAGGCTCACTTGGCGTGATATCTAAAACAGCTGACACCCCTAATAAAATATCAACTGGTGCGGATACGTGGAAATCGGGATCAGCTAACTTAAGAGAGGAAAATTGTTGTTTTAACTGTATGGGTAACGTAACTGTAGGGAGATTCGAGGTAATCTTTGGTACAACTACAGCTTCACAATTTAAATAAAAATTGCTGTCGTATAAGGAGCCAATTTTACAGTCGACTAGACCCTGAACTTTTGTTAAATGCGACTGTCTAACACCACGTATTTTAAATGAGCACTTTCTTCGTTTGAGGCCTAACCTATCAGCTAAATCGATAGTGATAAAATTCGAATGAGATCCTGTATCTAAGATTAGGCGACAGCGCTGCCAACTACCATCAGTCGAGAGGACTTGAACTTGTGCTGTGGCTAAGAGCGCAACTGGTCCGTTTTTGACAGCGCAAAAATGTACAAAATTTACTGGCATAGAAACATCTATTACATTGGTATTGGCAACAATCTGTACATCGGCGTCTGTACATAAAGGCGTAGTATTAGAGGGGCTCTGTACAGGGCTAGGATTATCGAAATGTAGTAAAGAATTGTGCTTTTTACTACCGCAATGTAGACATCGAAATTTGGATTGACAAGAAGAAAGTGGATGCGGATTTAAACAAGCAAAACATCTACGGTTATTCTTGACTAATTCATGTCTATCTTTTGGTGACAATGCTAATAGTTTCGGGCATCTATTAAATTTATGCGCTTGATTGCATGCCGGACAAGAAACGGAAGCCACTGTGTGTACAGTAGGACCTTTAGACGCGACTTCTTGCGAAGTCATAGAAATGCGTTTGTTACTAGCATTATTGTAGCGATCTCCAGATTTTGCGGCACATGACGTTGGTATGCTCTTTGAAGCAGAGGTACTTCCAACTAACGCTGAAATGGAGCATTTATTACGTAAAACTTTATAAAATTTTTAAACGTTGGATATTCGTGTTCTAGGTAATGCTCTTTTCAAATTCTTGTTTTGTTTTGGAATCTAACAATCCAGGAGAAAATGTAAAATATATAATCGGCTAAATCAGGAAGTTTCATATCGGTTAATGCTGTAACATTAGCTTGCAGTGTTTCGCACAAATCATTAAGAGCTTGAAAAGAATCTGTCTTTAGTTGAGACAGTGTAAAGATTTTAGATAGATAATGATGAGCAATTAAGCGTTTATTTGTGTAGCGTTGGACCAGCAGGTCGTACACTACCGAATATTTTTCTGGTGAAAACCGCACGCTTTGTGCTAACTTTAAAGCGGAATTTTCCAGGTAGGAAAGCAAGTATGAAAACTTTTCGATGTCACTCAACGTATTGTTTGTGTGAATCAAGGTGTCGTACAAAGATCTAAATGCGTCAAATTTTTCAGGATTACCTTCGAACTTATACAATTTTAATTCAGGTAGGCGCACATTCGAATCGCTGTTCGATGTTGTACTACCGTTAGAACTAACGTTCGTGGTTGTGGTGTATCGACCAGCTACGCTTAAAATCTCGAAGTACAAACCGTCAAAACTAGATTCTAATGATACTGTATTTGTTGCAAAGTTTGCATGTACATTCGATAAATCCGACAATGCATCTAAAGTTTGTAGAAACTCATTTCTAACTGGTATTAAATAACCAACACGACTTTTAAAATGCTCTAATTTAGCAGGTAAATCTTTGATCAAATCAAAACAGTCCTGTAATCGCCTAAATAACCTTTCTTTCCGATTGTGTAATTTTTTAAATTCAGCAATACTTTGCTGATCGGGTTCTATATTAAAGCTGATAACCAGAGTTGAATGAACTTACCGCTAAATTATTTATTATTTACAATAACAATAACGCGAGCCGTAATTTATAATTTCGAACAATGAACCTGGCAACAATCACAATTGGCGATAAGGTAAACTATATTATTTTTCAAGTTCAAGAACAAACTTTGAGCTTTGATTAGAGTTAAGCACATGTATCAATGCAATTAGTGAAATTAAATATAATAGTATTTTATCTCTACACAAAATTTACATATGGATCCGTTCTCCGAAGTGACCACAAATGTTTATGTTGGAGAAACAATGGGAAAATTTACACTAAGCGTAAAACCCCAGATTATTTCCTTAGAGCAAGTGGACTGTGACTTGGGAGTAGTGTTGCGATAAAATACTCTTAGCGGTAAATCAAACAATGATCATGCACTTACCTTAATGTTCATACTGTTGGCTTCTACGGAAGTGGTTGGCAGCATCCAAACCAGAACAAATTTCCGCTGACGGAATATGTAGAAGCGCAGTAACACACACACACACCAAAAAATGTATATTGTTTTAATACATGACCGCACGGGCCGAATGCTTCGAAACGAGTGTACAAAATCAGTGCTAGATAAGACAGCCTGGTTTATCACAAAACAAAACCTTGACTCGTTAAAATAAATAACATTGAAATTTAGAGTGGCGTTCTAACCCAATTTTGAACACATATCTTAGGTCATGAACCAGTTTTTCATCTTAACGACGACAGCGAACAGATCCTGCCCTTTGAACAACAGCGAAAGTATATATTTTGTAATTATAGGAATAATGAAGAAAAGAGCCTTGAATGCTTTCACGTGTGATGTAATTATAATATCCTAAAGCTTGTACTGAATACCATTATAGATACGTAAATTCAAATTTTCTTATAGTGAAACGCAGTTCGGTTTAGTTCATTGTAAAACATGTACGACATGCACTAACAAAATGGCCCGACGTACCAACGCGGTTAAATAGTTTTAATTGTACGATCCACTGAATACTGAAATAGGTAATTAGATGTGCGGTTGTTCTAAGTATATTATGCGGTGGCGTTGGTGTCCCAGACTCGTTCAAAAACACTCACTAGTTAAAAAACAAGGGAAGACTCGACTCGGAAACCGTTGGAATATAATAATGTCAACGAGATAAACAACACTGTTAATTTATCCCATGTTACTTACTTTGGAACTATGAAACATTTCTAATAAAACTGTTTTATTGAATTGCATCTAAAAATATAACATTACAACATAACACTACTTAATTTGAGGACACTTTTTGTGTATTAGTATAAAAAGTATAAATTTTCAAAGTGTATCCGAATCTTAATAATAACCAATTTAACAACTTTTGTTAACCTTTAATTGAAAGTCATGACCTCATTTAAATTTACTTTATCACGTCTAATATAAAAAAGTTTCAACATTTAATTTATATGTACAGACGTGGAAATATATATATTGCTATGTATCAACTGGAACTCCCTAGCCCCGACGTTGTGCCGTCCAATAAATACTTGAGATGATAACGCCGTACTCGGTATCAATGGCGTATTCTACTTATTCTACTCTATTCTCTCTATTCTCTCTATTGTCTCTATTCTACTCCACCTGTCTGTGTTTTCTTAATCAAATTTCACTCCCACTAATTTTATTATTCTGCCACGGCTAGCTTTTATTATTATTCTACACAGAGTACACAACGTTACGATGATCATTTTTTCTTTCTTTTACCCTTTTATGATTACCTCTTTGTTTGAATTATAAAATGAAATTAATTAATTCCATATAATGAAAAGAAATATTATGTAAAGGTTTTGAAAATTATTAAAATACACTTTTCTATCAATCAATATTGTAAGTCTTATTTATCTCAAAAATCATATGCTTTGCAATCAATCTAAAGTCACCAAAAACTATTCTTTTTATCAAAGAAGCCTGGAACGTTTAAAACCCCTTTATTATATTACATACTTTCAACGTATGCAAAGTTCGTTGCTGACTCTGTTACACAAGTTTATCTTAACTAGGCAAATTCAATATTCAAATTCAAATAGAAAAAAATGTCTTAAAACTAATAAGATCTAACCTGGTCTGTTTACTTCGTGCTTCTTTATTTCTTTCTTGCAACTCAAAATTGTACCAAGATTATCGACGCATCTATTATCAACCAACATCAATTAGAATTTTCCATGCATTATTATACCATCCATTTGGATCATTAACATCGTATTCGAAATTATTCTCCACCAATTCAGAATTATTATATACCCATTTGAAATATTATCTACTGAATTATGCACCTCTTTTGAATTTCGAAATTATCATCAGCCTCGAATTATTGTCGTCAAACAGTCCCAGAACATTGGCATCAAACTTAAATTTATTGTCATCAGCCTCCGAATTATTATCGTCAAACTTAGATTTATTGTCATCTGCCTCAGAATTATTATCGTCAAACTTAGAGCTGTTAATCGGCAATAGAAATTTTCATATTCGTAGCACTATCTGTCACTAAACAATTTTACTATTAAAATATTATTATTACGCGTTACTCTTAGATTTAGAATAACGCAACTTGGCCTTGTTGAGTTAAAACTGAGCTCCGTTATCATTGCTCGCTGTTAATATATAAGTAGATCCTCCTTTGTATGTGGGCTTGGTTTACTAATCTTAACCAATGAGGTCTTTGTATTTCTTACACTTAAAGTGGTTTTCTGATGTAACATTTATGGCTTTTTGAGTAATGATTGTTTGCTACAGATGCTTTGTTATCAGACCATGCGGTGTTTTGAGTAAATAACCGCTTTTCTATTTATCTATTTACGCATTTTTTATTATCATCATCATCATTAGGTCTTCAGTCCTAGAACTGGTTAGACGCGTACCATCATTGTTCCCTATTCTGAACTAACCTACAGATTTCCCTAAAATATGCACAGTTTGCATCTATAACTGTCTGATCTAGGTGTACATCTACCTCTTTTTTCCTGTTTCTGCTTGTAATATATCACATACTACTCCCCAAAAATGCCTTAGAACGTATTCCACCCTACTATTTCTCTTTTTCCCTAGATATCCTTGTTTTCCTACTATTTCTGTAACTTATTTATTATTATCTTTGTCTGTCCATGCTATCGTCCTCATACATCTAAAGCACAGCATTTCAAAAGGCTGCTACCGTTTTTCTGTCTGCGTTTCAGACTGCCCGTATTTCATAGGCATACTGTGCTGTGCTCCACACATATGCTTTCAACAATTTTCTTCTTATTCTATGTTTGTTGTCTTTCCTCATAGGCGCTGTTCTTTCTTGTTAGATGCAGTTCGATCACTTTCTATTGTTTTACAGTTATATGCCCTATTTCTCCGACCTTCAATGGTTGTGAAGGGAGGTAAGCAGCCTGTGGCTGCCAAGTTCCCCCAACACTTAACAATTTGGCGATTTAATATATTTTCCTATTTATCTTTTCGCACAGTCAACATTAGTTGCAGGTATTTCGCAACCAACAACTAGTTGTTTATACTAATCATCAGATTTATCTGCGCTTATTTTTTCGTCATTAGGTTTTCTGTCTCAAAACTGGTTGGACACGTACCTGCACTTATTTATATTCTGAGCTAGCCTACATAGTTCCCTGAAATTCTCACACAACATGTGTATTCAGCTAGTTTCCTTTCTATTGTTTTCTAATTTTATACCCTATTTTACCGAGATTCAGTGAAGGAGGTTAAGCAACCTGTGGCTACCAAGATCCCCCAACACTTAGACATTTGCCGAAATAACGGTTTTCCAGTAAATCCTTTCACACACTTAACATTATTCGAGAATATTGCCCAACCAATTCTTGTAGTTACTTATAATAATCATCATGTTTAAGCACAGTTATCCTTTCGTCATTAGTTTATCCATCTTGGGATTGGTTGGATGCGTACCTCCATTGATTTCTATTCTGGGCTAGCCTACACATCCCCCTGGAACCTCTACAGCCTACATCTTTTACTATCTGTGTGCAGTAGTCTAATCTAGGTCTGCCTCTTCTTCTCTTTTTTCCTATCTCTGCTTCTAATATATTCCGCACTATTCCCTTATGCCGTAGTATGTGGCCTATCATCCTATCTCTCCTATTTTTTACCGTTTTCCACATATTTCTTTCTACCCCTACCATTTTTAGTACCTCTTCGTTCTTAACTTTGTCTGTCCATGATATCTTCATCATATGCCTGTAGCACCACATTTCAAAGGCTTCTACCTTTTTCTTGTCCGCTTCTCCTACTGTCCAGGCTTCACAGCCGTACAGTGCTGTGCTCCACACATATGTTTTAAGCAATCTTTTCCTTGTTTCTATGTTTGTGGTCTTTGAGCACAGTAGTTGCTTTTTCTTGTTAAATGTAGCACGACCTTGTGCTAATCTTTGTTTTATATCTTTTGTGCTTTTCCCATCTTGCGTTATTTGGCTTCCTAGGTAGCAGAAATCCTTAACCTCTTGTAAGTTCGTGTTAGATACTTGTATTTTTGTTTTTGATTTATTTTCCCCACCTTTGCAAACTAGAACTTTAGTTTTAGTTTTGTTAATTTTCATACCGTATGTCTCTGTTAAAACCGTTTCCATTTCATTAAGAGCAGCTTCTAACTCTTCCTTGCTAGACGCTAATACCGCTATATCATCTGCAAATCTAAGCATATCAATTTTTTGTCCCTGCATAGTAATTCCAAATGTCTTCCTGCATTTGATAGTATTCATTGCCTCTTCTATGTACAAGTTAAAAATCAATGGGGATAGGGCACATCCCTGTCTCACCCCTTTCCTAATGTTTACTTCTCTACGTTCCTGCTCTAATTCTATTACTGCTGTTTGCTCTTTGTATAAGCTATGTACTGTTCGTCTATCCCTATAACTCATTTCAATCTTTTTGAGTATTTTAAACATTTTTTTCCAATTTACATTGTCAAATGCTTTTTCCAGATCTACAAACCCTATATACATGCTTTCCCCTTTTTCTATTGTTTTCTCCATCATCACTCTCAGAGCTAAAATAGCCTCCCGTGTTCCCCTGTTTCGCCTAAACCCAAATTGGTCTTCTCCTAGTATTTCTTCAGCTCGTTTTTCCATTCGCCTTTGTACAATTTTAGTTAATATTTTTGACACGTGTGCTGTCAAATTTATTGTTCGAAAATTTTCACATTTATCCGCGCCTTTCTTTTTTGGTATAGTTACTATGATGTTACGTTTATCTTTGGGTATCTCACCTGTCTCATACATATAGCTTACAAGTTGGAAGAGACGTTCTGTTACTGCTTGTCCAGCGGCTTTTAGAGTTTCTGCTTGCACCTTATCTGTACCCGGCGCCTTACCATTTTTCAGACTCTTTAATGCTAATTCAAACTCGTCTCGAAGTATAGGATATCCCAAGTCATCATTTTCAATGTCTGATTCCTGTTCTAATGCAGTTAGTTCCTCTCCTGCATATAAATTCCCTATATATTCTTGCTATCTACTCACTTTCTCTACGTTTTCTATGATGACGTTTCCTTGTGCGTCCCTTATATTGTTGCTATACGGTTTTATATCCCTAAAATTCATTCTAATTAATTTGTGTGCTTCGTCTGTCTTTCCTATTTCCATCTTAGTTTGTACCTCTTTGCACTTTTTATCAATCCATTGTTCTTTAGCTTTCCTGCATTTTCGAATAATTTCCCATTTTATTGCTTTGTATCTCTGTTTTCCTGTTTCGTTTGATTTATTTTTGTATTTTCGTCTTTCATCTATTAAATTCAGGATATCCTTTGTTATCCATGGTTTCTTATTTTCTTTTTGTGTATACCCCAGAATATCTCTGGCCGCCATGTCGAGGCTGGATTTAATGTTATTCCATTCTGTTTCTACTTCCTTAGTTTCAGATATTTTCCCGATATCATTCAGCAATTCATTTGACTTTTTTTCGAATCTTACTTGAATATCTTTATCTTTTAATTTCTCTAAGTCCAAGTGTCTTTTTCCGTTCCTTTTTTTCAGATTTTTAAATTCAAGTGCGGCCTTCATAATTACGATGTTGTGGTCAGTATCTATATCTGCTTCTGGGTAGCTTCTACAGTCTTTTACTTGATTCCTAAACCGTTGTCTAACAAGAATGTAATCTATTTGATATCTTCTTATATCTCCTGACATCTTCCACGTATATCGTCTTCTAGCATGATGTTGAAATAATGTGTTTGTGATGATTAAATTGTTCTTGTCGCAAAATTCTACCAGCCTATTTCCCCTGTCGTTTCTCGTGCCTAAACCAAATAAACCTACTACAGCTCCTTCCCGCCCCTCACCTACCACGGCATTAAAATCCTCTGTAATTATTAAATTTTCATGTCCTTTTACGTATCTTAGTATGTCTTCGATATCTTTGTAGATGGCTTCTACATCGTCGTCACTGTAGCTAGAGGTGGGCATGTATACTTGTATTATTACTGTGTTTACCGGTTTAGATTCTAATCTAACCATGAGTACACTTTCGTTCTTTTGTAAGTAATTTTCTACACAGTATCCTATCTTTTTCCGCATAACTATCCCCACACCCAAATTTCCTTCCTCTGCTCCTGTATGAATTACCCTGAAGTCTCCACTCCAAAAATTCCCCGCCTCTGGCCACCGAACTTCGCTGATCCCTACTATGTCTAGTGATAACCTATTCATTTCGATTTTTAGGTTCTCTAGCTTATCTACTTGCTTCATACTTCTAACATTCCACGCTCCAACTCGCAGAATGTTCCCGACTCTTATTTTTTAACTTTGCGATCGCATCCTCCGAAGTAGTTCCCTCCCGGAGATCCGAATGGGAGACTATTTTAACTCCGGAATCTTTTACCCCAGAGAATGCCATCATGTTTGTTATAATTTAGGTACGCTGTGTACTTGGGAGATAATGTGGTGGTTTCCCGTTGCCTTCCACATCGCGGTAGTGTGTCTTAGACTGCCATACCGATCCCTAGGGTCTCTGCCAATCTAAGTACCGAAAGAGCCGCTGCCCTCTTTCGGGGACCTGTCTTAGTCTTATTCCTCACTAACGACCCTACTACTTTGGTTGGACCTGTAGTTTGGCTCTTTAGGTCATTAGAACACGCAAGCCATTTCACCTGTTCTAGTGATTTAGAACTTCGGCAAGGTGCAGGTCCATTCGAAATGGATTTTTTATTATATTTACTATTAAAAATTGATGATTGTTTCTACGCACTTACACTACGCTTCTTTAAGTTTTATCTCTTATCTCCGTATTATCATAACTGATTAGAATTCTTTTGAATGCATGTTTAATTACATTTGTTATCATTCTCTTCTAAATACGCGTGCTTCTACTGAAAATATCGTTGTTTGCATTGCTTAAAATTACTAAATCTCTATATACAGGGTGTTAAATATTTGTTATTCACCTAATGTATGAATTACCTATTTCTATGCTAACTATGCGTCTTATTGTTCTAAGATGTGTTCATTTGCATTGCTTGAAACTAATTATACTCTATATACAGGGTGTTAAATGCTTACTATTTACAAACTATCCCAATTACTTAATTTTCTACTAAATAAATGCAGTTTTATGCTTCCTATTATAATTTCTGATTACTACATGACCATTGCTATAAAATACACCCTTAAACAACCTCTTATCACAGCATTATATATATGTATATGTATATATAATGCTATGATAAGAGTCGTAAAATAAATGTACGAATAATTAACTTTAAGAAAACCAAATTATTCCACCATTAAACAGGAGTAAATCGAAAATCTTACAAAAGATCAATTGCGAGCACACTGTATATAAATTACATTTAATTTAATGCATAAGAAGGAACCTCATTTGCAATAATTAGATAATATTTAGCTAAAGTAATAATATATACGTTTTAAGTTAAAGAAACGAACAAAGATAATGTTTTAAATACATCAAGTTTCATCAAAATAGACACGTAATCGGTAAAGATAAACAACCTGGCATTCTGGCTATTTAAAATTTTCATTAAAAATGTCAACGCATAAATAAGATAACGCATTCAAATAGATTATTATTAGAAAGATGAGTACGTGACTGAAATATCATATTTACATGAAAATCCAACATATTTAAAAAAACAAACAATAAATAACAGGCGCTTCGCTGTACGATAAGCTTTGGACTATAAACGACACAAATATAAAATACGTGACAAAATTGCAATGGATGTTTGGAAATTCTAAGAATATACTGTGATATACAGAACGCTTACGTGATCGGCAGAGCATTTCATCGAGAATTAAACCAGGGAATTTTGAGAAATACCGGGTTCTACAGAGTACAAGCCTTGATCAACGAACACGCCAATTAAAACGTTGAAAGGTGGGGCTTATAAATACCATCGAAAACTCGAAAATATAGAGTATGTCTTTAACAAGGCACGAAGCACATCGATAAAAGTGGAAAATTACGTACCAGTAACAATTAGTAAAAAGTCAATAATTTATTAAAAGTGAAAAATTGAAAGTGCCAATATGTGCAACGAAGAATAACCGTTCTACACGTAAACGGCTCCGAATAAAGATCCAAATAAAGATCTAAATGTAGATCAAAAAGTATATCTAAAGATCGAAATGTATCTCTAGAGGTACCTATAAATGAAAATCCAAAAATACTTACAAGAAAATAAACGTAAAGATACTAAAAGTTGCTCCAGAAATCCGAAGGGAAAAATACAAGCAACCATTAATTCATCATTCTGGCCAACAAGTGAAGCAAATCGAACTGTAACAATCAAGGGGTGCTGACCACAGATACTCTGAGGCAATTCCAGTAACAAGCAAGGAAAACGCAGGTTAGAGATATTAAATTTTTCATTAGTTAAAGACTGTTTCAATATTAATATTTGCTACATATTATATATCTGTAAGAGTCAACAAAAATGTCAAATAGAAATTTAAAAAATAAAGAAAGCATCTTTGAAGGTTCGAAAGGTACTTAAGAGTAATTTAAAAGATATTTTTGCTGGCATTCAAGAAAATTAAATTTGGTGAATGTGAATAATTTATTCAGGGGCTAATTTTTGAATTGACATAAAACTGTTCATATTATCATTCATTATACTGTGTAATTTTAGATTACTTTATTTAAATTATTTCAACAGACAGAAAGAAAAGAGATTGTGAAGTAGGGCATTCTGTGTTTAATAGATTGAGCTAGCCGTGGAAAAACAAATTCAAGAAATTATAGGATTTTAAAAGGGGTTAATATTCACACCAATAAAAATGACACCCAATCGTGAGGCATAAAGGAAATAAGAAATATATCACAGCAATATATATATATATATATATATATATATACTGTTAAATACATAAAAAGCTACTCAGAGGGAGAAAAGCGGGCGTATCACATAACAGATATTAAACAAATGCGGCCTTCAATATTCTTACCTGATGTCCAGTTACTGCTGTGAAAATTCTTGCATCCAGAACACGTCTTGTTGCACTCGTAAAACTAATTAAAGCAGAAAGGTAATCCGATACGGGAACTGACCTCCGAAACAGAAACTTATTGTTCAAGTGGTGACAATGGACTGTGTCAGGACGCGGAATCATCTAACATATATGGCAACGAGATAGAACATTAAAGGTGATAGATAATGCGACCGAGTTTATCAATAAATTTAAAATAAAAGGGCAGATATTACCATTAACAAATAAACTTAAACTTTATAATAATAATATAAGAAACTAAATTAATATATACAGGGTTGAACGGAACACACACACACACACACAAACACACACACACACACACACACACACACAATATATATATATATATATATATATATATATATATAATGACGTGATAAGGGGTCACGAGAGGTCATTGAAACCCAAATTCTATAAATAAATCCCACTAAGATATAAAAGAATCCGTGGAAATAGAAATTTCCGTAAATTTATGGTTGCGCCCTGTATAATACAAACGCACTTTTATTCGTTGAGCTACAAGTAGAAACTCAAATTCCCCGTGTATAAATAATCGTCCTGTATATTGTAAATACATAGCAAGAACGCACATCGATCATTGATAAACACAAAGCCATTTATTTTCACTTATTAATTATCAAAACATTTTTGATAAAAAGTTTTTCATTTGATGTAAATAGTACAGAATAATACTAGCTTTACGCATTTGGATAAAAATAAGTCATTTCCTGTGTTTAAAGCCCCAATGCTAACCTTAATAGGTGTATTATAAACACGTTTTGATGTTAAAAGCAAATATTTTCTATAAAATGCAACCCCTTTTGCATTAAAAAGCAATTAAAATTTTAATTAATTGCCCCGTGGATTACAGAAATTTATTTTAAATAAAGAATTTTCTAGAATACTAGGTATATAAAAAGATGAGTCATGCGTATTTAGAACTACGAAAGGAAACATTTATTGCAAGAAGCGGTCCGATCATTGAAAAATCCCGTAATATCTGGGAATAGCTGATAAAAATTATTTATTACGTTTCGCATTCACTGTTGGAGAGAAGCGATACCCCACAATAATCGTATATGTGTTAGAGTGGGACGAACAGCGCGCGTCATTTATAACTGGCACCAGATAACGAGGTAATAAAACTCAACAATTTTGAACGCTAATGAGAATTTCTAAGAAGTTAGGTAAGAAAGGCGTTTATTATTTAGAATGGAATAGCGCACATTCTACTAGGTTCTAGAAAATAGATAATTTGTATATATAAAGAAGTGTTTATTAATTAAAGAATTTATCCGATTCATAAATTCAATCTCGAAATGTTATTGTTACGGAGTACTATTAGGCAACCCGTCAAACACACAAGCTGCATAACCGAAGTGCATTCTCCAGGAATCGAAAATGTTCCAGCATATACAGTATGAATCATTTATTTAATTCAGAGTATATATAAGACAACTGATGAAGTACAGAGTTAGTCTATATCCAAATGTCGAATATAAATCATATCATGTATAGTTAGTTGGTCATTACGTTTTGAAAGTCCTATAGTAAATATAAATTTGTGTTATGTGAACGTATATATTGTACCGCCAGCTTGTACATAAATAGACAAAAGTGTAATAAATAAATTATAGTAGTGTTAGTGTTGTTAATAGACCTATGGTTAAGAATTTAGTTTAAAAAGATATTAGTGCTTGTAAAAAACATTAATGTTATAGTGCTTCATTGTTAATTGGACTGAAACCATCTATAAATAAGGCATATGCTGTTAATTAGACTTGTAAATAGGGAGTAATAAAGACTTTTGTTATTACTTGTGCTAAATTACTGAAACGCGTTAATAGTAGCCCGCTACACTGGTGTCACGCTGTGTTGGGTGTATAGTGATTAATTAAAAACAAAACCACAAGTCTAAAGACATTTGAGTAGTTTGTATATGCCTGTTTACAAGAAGCCAAAGTAAAATGGACACAGAAACCTTAATAAATTTTCTTAAGGATTTTAAATCCGGAATGGAAGAAAAGTTTAGCGAAAATGCTAAGAAAATAGAAAGGTTAAGTAAAAATGCTGACAAAATAGTAGAAAAATTAAGTGAAAATGCTGAGAAATTGGAGGAAAAGTTAAGTGAAAATGCTGCGAAAGTTGAATGAAAAGACGGCCACGTTAGAACAGAGATTAATGGAAAGCTCCATTGCATTGAAAGAAGATGTCACTAAACAGGTAAAAACAGTTGAGCAAAAGTTGGACAGTAAATTGGTAAAAATGAAAGAGGATGTGATGAGGCTGCAAGAACAAATGATTTTACTAACAACGCGACAACTTGAATTAGCAAACCAAGTTGTAAATCAGAAAATCCCTGAAATAAGAAGCATGAAAGGAAGCGAGTCAATACCATCAAAATTTAGAGTGAAACCACCCACATTCGATGGTAAAACACCTTGGCCGACATATTTGAAACAATTTGAAGCTGCTGCAATAGCCAACGGTTGGTATAACAAAAAAAAGGCTATCTCCTTAATAGTGGCCCTACGAGGGAAAGCTCTTAACTCTTGCAAACGATTCCCGATCACCAGCAGAATGATTACGGTCTCTTAACATCGAAGCTTGAGATGAGATATGGAGACGCTCACCTTCAACAGGTTCACCATGCACAAGTTAAGAACCGCTCGCAAAAGACAAATGAAAGCCTGCAAGAATTCGAAGCTGACATTGCCAGATTAGTAAGATTGGCATACCCAACGGCACCAGATAGCTTCCTCGAACAACTGGCTGTTCAAACATTTGTGGCGTTAAAGACGGCGAAATACAGCAAGCGCTAAGATTAGCACGCCCAAAATTGTTAGATGACGTACTCGCTCATGCGCTTAAATTTGAAGCAGCTAAGCAGACATCACCCAGGATGAGTCACAAAGTTCGGTCTGCTTTAGAAGAACCTGGCCAATCGTAGAACAGCATAGAAGAAATCAACCGTGTGTTTGAAAAGCAAAAGGCGAAAAGGCTGGAAAGACGACGATCTTACATGTGATTTTTCAATGCTCCACCGGAAGGTACTACATTGGCTAGGAAGCGAGTTTTTTTTTTACCTGGAAAATTTTGAATTTTGCCGAACCCTCGCTGTTCCAAACAAGGTAGGGATCTTTAACGTGCATGATAACACTCACACATGTGACCTCCATTTTACCTCTCATCCGAACGAGGGTGTATTTTTGTAAAAATGCTCGTTTAACATTTTTCAAGCGGACCATGTCAGGATTCAAACCCGGGACCTTGGGCGTAGTAGTCACACACATACCAACTATGTCACGGAGCCGTCTTGAAAGACGACGACCTTGCATTTGATTTCCCAATGCTCCACCCGAGGGTACTACATTGTGAAAGACGACTACCGTTTATTTACATTTCCAATGCTCCACCCGAAGGTACTACATTGGCCAGGAGGCGAGTTTTTTGTTGTCTGAAAATTTAGAATTTTGCCGAACCCTTGCCGTTCCAGGCAAGGTAGGGATCTTTAACGTGCGTGACAACACACACACGGGACCTCCATTTAACCTCTCATCCGAACGAGGGCGTAATTTTGTGAAAAATGCTCACCTGCCATTTTTCAAGCAGTCGGCCGTGTCGGGATTTGACCCCAGGACCTTGGAATCTGTAGTCTAACGCTTACTACATTGATTCACGGCGACGCCTGAAAGACAATGACCGCGGAGATGGGGTCTGCCATGCTGAAGCTGCGGTGAAGTTGATCATATACAGAGACGCTGTACTCAACTAAAGAAACAACCGGTGGAGCAGCAGGAAACACTAAAGCAAGTCGACGTAAGAGGGCGAACGTCGACAGCACAACACAGTGCCCCGGAGATTATCATCCGTGCTGCATCGTCGATGGGAAATCTGGAGAGCGTTTATATCGATGGTGGAATTAATAGTAGGGTTGCCCGATTACTCGTGAATACAAGAGCGACAAGGACTATGGTGAGACCAGATTTAGTTGGTCGTGGAAAGTGCTATCTGCATCGGTATGTCTTCGAACGGCAAGTGGTGAGAAAATTTTTACTCACGGAGAGACTGCCGTTACGTTGGGAATTGGAGACAAACTAATTAATCATGGAATGTTGGTAACTGAAATTACAGAAGAAGTTATCCTGGAAATGGATCTCATGAGAGAATATGGTTTTCATGTGAACATGAAAGAAAATGTACTAGGAGTAGATGATGATGAGATTCCATTTCAAGGGACGAGTAACCAGACTCTGCAAGTTCGAATGATTTGTGATATAAAAATACCCGAGAAAGCGGAAATGATCGTGATGGGACGCCCGGATGGAATGCTCCGGGAAGGACAAATATGCATGATGGAAGCAACTGAATGGGGAATGGGTCAGCAGGGATTACTGATTGGAAGAACACGGTAAAGTCTCGAAATATGATACCAGTAGGGGTGCTAAATATTGATCCGCATACGGTGACCCTGAAGAAAGGAATGATTGTGGGAAATTGCATTCCAGATTGCCATATTAAACGTTGTGTGGACGACACAAAAGATAAACCAGCCAACGGTTGCTCACAGAAATTGCTGAATATGTTGATAACTTTGTGTCAAGAATTAAACGGTGACCAACTGGGCAAGGTAAAATAACTGGTCGGACGATATCGAGGTGTGTTTACACAGGATGATAGTGAGAAAGAAAGGACTAATATTGTACAACACAAGATCAATACTGGAGATGCGCAACCGATACGACAACATCGCAGGCAGCTTCCTTTAGCAAAACGTAAGAAAGCCGAGCAATTTGTCACCGACATGGAAGAACAGGGAGTGATTGAGCCCTCGGATAGTTCATGGGCATCCCCGGTAGTGCTTGTCAAGAAAAAGGGTGGGTCGACAAGGTTTTGTGTAGACTACCGGTGGCTAAACAATGTCACAAAGAAAGACAGCTATCCTTTGCCCAGAATTGATGACACCTTGGATACTCTATCCGGATCTAAATGGTTTTCGACCTTGGACTTGAAAAACGGATACTGGCAGGTAGGCTTGGAGCCAAACAATAAAGAGAAATCTGCGTTTACAATTGAATCTGGATTATGGCAGTTCAAGATTATGTCCTTTCAATTATGCAATGCCCTTGCTACTTTTGAACGATTGATGGAGTCGATACTGCGTGGACTGTCATGGAAGACATGTCTGATGTACATAAACGACGTGATAGTGTTAGGCGGGTCTTTTGAAGAACACCTTAAGAACCTAGAGGAGATATTCCAAAGATTACGCGGGGCAAACCTTACCTTGAGCCTTAAGAAATGTCACCTATTTGGAAAAGAGGTGAAATACCTAGGACATGTCGTTTCGGAGATCGGAATAAGAGCCGACCCTAACAAGATAAAAACGGAACAAGTGTGGCGTACACCAGCAGATATACACCAACTACGCAGTTTTCTATGCTTGTATACATATTACCGACGTTTTACACTAGGGTTTGCGAACATTGCCAAACCGTTGACGAAATTAACCGAAGCCAGTAGCACAGCAATAGAAAGCGTTCTTTCACAAGTGCAGGACGGGCCAGAAAAGGTTATTGGGTATTTCAGCAAGGTTGTGTCGCGGCCAGAAAGGAACTATTGGGTGACAAGAACGGAGCTGTTTCCCGTCGTCAAATCCGTAGAGCACTTTTATAAGTATTTATACGGTCGTAAATTCCTGTTAAGAACAGACCATGCTACACTAAAATGGTTACTGCAGTTTCGAAATCTTGAAGGACAAGTTGCAAGGTGGATAGAACGGCTGCAGGAATATGACTTTGACACAGAACATCGTGTAAGAACTAGTCATCGGAATGCAGACACTCTGTCAAAGAGACCTTGTCCGGTAGACTGCAATCATTGCTCCAAAATAGAAAAAAAATAAGTGTCATCCATAGAATGACGGTAACCAATGATACTTGTCAACCCAAAAAAATACGAGAAGACCAGGAAAATGATGCCGAATTGGGACGTATTATTGAGTGGAAAAGTACAGGACTACGACCAGCTTGGGAAGAAATTAGTATTTCAAGCAGGAGCCTGAAAGCATACTGGGCACAGTAGGACTTTTTGGTGATTGAAAACAGAATCTTGAAACGACGCCTGGAATGTGAAGACGGCACTGACAGACGACCTCAAGTGATAGTGCCAAGAAGCAGAGTGCCGGAAGTGTTGCAGCACTTGCACGATGGTACTTCTGGAGGGCACTTTAGCGTAAAAAGAACTCTCGAAAGAGTGAGAGAAAGATTCTATTGGGTAAACTGCAAAGAAGATGCGAAGGAGTGGTCCCAAAAATGTGAGTTGTGTGCCTCTGGAAATGGCCCGGTCACAAAACGGAAAGGCCCAGTGAGACAGTATAACGTGGGGAATCCTTTAGGGACAGTGGCCATTGATATAGTTGGTCCGTTTCCTCAATCAGAGAAAAGAAATAAATACATCTTGGTTGCAATGTATTATTTTACCAAATGGCCGTAGACGTATGCTATACCAAACTAAAAAGTCCAGACGGTTGCAGATGTACTAGTGAGGAAGTTGTTTTGTCACTTTGGAGTTACGTTAAAATTACACTCAGATCAAGGTTGGAACTTCGAATCAGTGTTGTTTCAGAACGTCTGCAAGCATCTTAGAATCAAGAAGACTAAAACCACGCCACTTCATCCTCGATCTGATGGAATGGTTGAAAGAGTGAACAGGATGTTAGAAAAGTACCTAGCCAAAGTTGTCTTTAAACATCAACGAAACTGGGATCAATATTTACATTTGTTCCTAGTGGCGTATCGATCTTCGATACATGACAGCACAGGATACTCTCTCGCTTGCGTGATGTTAGGACGTGAATTGCGACTACCATGTGATCTTCAGTTTGGATTTAAACCTGGAGAAGAGATCGCAGGTGAAGATTCCGTTAGTAAGCTTCGTGAAAGATCAAATAGCATTCACGGCAACGTGGCAATCGAATGAAATTACTATATGACACAAGAAGGTAGTTACCAACCTAGAGACTTAGTGTGGTTCTACAATCCACAAAGAAAGCGTGGATTGTCGCCAAAATTACAAAGACAATGGGAAAGCTCGTACAAAGTGTTAAAAAGAATTAATGATGTAGTGTACCGGATCAAAAGATCTCCTCGTGGTAAACCGAAAGTGGTACACGTTGACCGTTAGCATCCTATGCTGGCAACAACCCGGAAGACTTGAGTAATGAAAATGGTGTTCGAAGAGTTATTAATCCTGAGCCAAATGTAGATTTTGAGAGCTTCATGGTGGCGTATGGTGGTTACGCTAAGGCGAGATTTGGCGTTGTTGTTGAAAAACAGCAAGATCTGTTTAGAGCATCAAAAGAGTATTCCCTTGCACATTGCGCAGCTCAAGATCTGGAAATGCCAAAAGGAATAGCTGTTGTTTTCAAGAAAAGGTTTGGATGTATGGATAAATTATTACAACAGCAACCAACTGTTGGACAAGCCAAACTTTCTAGTTACCGCTTGAAGCGAGCGGACGTGTTTTGCAGAGCCCCGCTTCAGCAGCTAACAAGTAAGTTTTTATCTAGGGTTTATATTATTTAATGTTATATACTTTTTTGAAGCTTTGTTTTTTATTGTGTTTTATTTTTATAATTGTGTGGCATTAAATTTTAAATACAGGGCAGTAAAATAAAAATTTAAAAACAGAATTTAAACCGAATAAATATTAAATAAATCCCGTTTTTCTCTGTAATTTAATATAAAATCCGCGTTTTAAAATAAACTAACTAAATTTCGGGATAATAAAACTAAAAACTTCTAAACAAATACTCAAAATAATTTCGAAGTAACTTAAAAAGACGTTTTTAATAAATTTAAAACAAAAACCGTGTAAATCGAGTAAAAAGCCGGGTAAAATAACTAAAAAGTGTGTGAATTTTTTATAGTGCGCGAGTTATGTGATCCCCCATTTGTTATACCTAAATAAAACTAATACTTAAGAAAGTTATTAGGAAATATTAGGAAATATTAGGAAAATGCAACAATGTAATTAAAAGACAATTTATTACAATTTATTCAGTTTATAAACTTTCATGTGAACGGAAGCGCTACAAAGTAGCTCAAGGATAAGTGACACTGCAGATGTCAGGTCACAGACGGTCGTAGGAAGTCACGTACCGAGATTGCGCAGAATAAGCCTGCAACATTGTAATTATGAATAGCTTTTAAGATAGAAACTATGTATTATGAATAGAGTCAAGTGTAAGCAGACATTACGTCTGCAAGTTCCCACAGAATTGTAAAGAGGTAGGGAGATTATAAAAGGACCGGGAGCTCCACTCACGGTCAGTTCATCAACGTTCAGCTTTCACATTGCAGTCCGTCGGTAACTCACTTGTACAATTAAGTATTAACTATTTCGACTTAGAATAAATTAATTCAAGATTGTAAAATTCCATTGTTCAAATCTGTTTAAACAAATAAATGTGTTAAGGACCAAAAAAGTCTTTTTAAAAAGGACCGCTCGAAGCCACGAACTTTAACTGGCGCAGTCGTAACGGATGTCAAAAGGGCACTAGCGAATCCAACTTCGAGGAACTGGTGGTCCAGGAATTTCAATTCCGAATTTGGCAGAACAAAACAAAAGTTGGAGGAGAAACACGCATCGTTCAAGTCCAGCAGTTGAAGGAGAAACAAGCATAGTTCGAATTCAACAAAAGAAAAATTGGAGGCGATACAAGCATAGATCAAATCCAAGAAGCCAAAAGAAAAACAGAAACAAAGAATGAAATCAATGAAAGCAACAAAGTAACTAGTGTAAGTTCATTTTCCTAAACCAATTGAAATTTTATTTTTATTATTAACAAAGACATTTGATATTTGCTAGTTTATGATTTATATATGTATATATTAACTATTGTTACAAATATTTTATTGCATTTTTTGAAAATAATCGACTTAGCAATTGCTAGAGATTATCTTCAAACCGTTATTGAAATTTTATTATTATTTTACTTGTATAAATGAGAAATTTACAAAAACTTGAGACAACAAAAAATTCTGAGACAAAGAACTGAGAAAAACTATTCTGAGATACAAAAAAACTAGAGACAATTAAAAAAGTCTCAGAGCGCACAAGAGACTAGATCTCGTTTTAACTAACGCAAGAAATTTTTAGAATTTCTGATTCAATCTTAACTAACGCAAGAAATTTTTAGAATTTTTGATTCAATCTCAACTAACACAAGAAATAAATTTCTAATCCCACAATACGAGAATTAACTGACGCATAAAAATAATTTAAATACACCAAGAATAAAAACGCGAAAGCTAAAATCACGAGTAATAAAAACCAAAACCCTTATAACAACACAACGATTCAAACTCGAATACCATCCATAAATAGACAACCTGCAATCTATTATTAAAAGTCACATCTTAATACAAGAAATAACGAAGCGCACGTAAATACCTCATCTTCAAAAGTGAATAAAAACTAACCTTGAATAAATACGCATAAAATCTAATAATAAATCACATCAAAAGCTATTTAAATACATCGCGAAACCTTTCAGAATTCAAGCATTATAAACAGCATAAAATTACGATCGGAAACTTTATTAAAGTATCAATTTAAAATTACTCAGGAAGGATAAATAATTACGGTACTAAGAACGCAAATTACAACTTTATTCAAACGTAAAAAATTTAATTAAATATTTCAGTAAATTAAAGACGCACAAATTTCATTGTATAAAATCACAGCGAGTACGAAATAACACCCACAGTATATTTAAAAATAACCTATAATAAAGACGCTAAACGCAACTAAGTAACTAACAACATCCTGTAGCAGATTATAACATTGTAAGCATTGCAGACACCTTACAATCGCATAAACCTGTAGCCTTTTGTATTCCGATTTAGTTTAACGAGAAATTCCGATAATTAGAAATGGAGCCCACGGCAAATTAAGATGGAAGGTGGCTCTAAGTTGAGGAAATCTCAAAGGCAAGCGGCTAGTCGAACTATATGCTCTGGGTAGAGAATGAGCTGTGGGTCGGGGTGTAATTGCTACCACTAATAATAAAAATAAGGCGCCACCGTATTTTTTTATACTGAGAAGACCTAATACAAGTCCCTTGTACAAGGCAAATGCGGAAACCTTTTTTCTATAACCGCTATATAATTTTTAAAGACCTCTCAATCTTTAAAGTATCTTACCTTATGGCTCGACCTTGACCTTAGCAATCCTCCATTGCACCTGTGAACAAATTAAACAAAGAAAAGCACTGTTTGTGCATTCAAACTCAAAAATAATTAAATACAATCAGAATCGACTTTCATTCCTCTTAAATAAAAGATAGTCTTTGGTATCCAATAAAGTAATTTTTTACAAAAAATATGTCTTCCTTTATAAGTTAATTTAAATTAGGAAGAGTTAATCACAATGGTACTGAATATATCCGTACCAATTACTATTTAATGAAGTTTATATAACAGATTGACAAAGCATAAAATTGCTTATTTATAGAAAGAGTTAATTATGGTAAATTTACTTTAATTTCACAGTAGGTAATTACAGATAATTGTTCATAAAATATCAAATGTAAAAATTTAATTTTTAAGTACTCAAAGTTATAAGAATTTACTTTATCTAATTAGTAGTGACATCTTCTGATGTTTCATTAAGTTAATAAAAGAATTTGTAGGAACAAATTACAGATTCATATCGTATAACTACGAAAAATATAATTGAGGTCTGTCCTTGACCTGTTCAAAGTTAACACAAGTCAGTTAAAATAAATTTTATCTCGTTACTACGTCGACAGTTCAAACAACATACGAACATAATTTTTTGTACATACCAGAACTCCAAATTGCACCTAAATACTTGCTTGAAAGCTGACGAATGTATTAACACGGAAAATTCCATTCCAAACAAACAGCTGCGCTGCATACTGAAAAACACGTCACTTGGCTTCCATCATCTGCGTTTCAATTTACAGATGTTCCAGGCGTAATTCACACCACAAGAAAGCAAATGTTGTTTGTAATTAACTTGAATAAATTATAAATGTGATTCCATATTATACAAGAATAGAATTGTTTTCATTTAATTTTCGCATGAATACCATTCAGAAAAGTGCTTATTTATAATTTACGTTGCAATATATTTTAAAATAAATTATTCCCAAAGTTACATGTTCCTAATGGTCTTTTTAACAAAAACTTCATCGTTCTTCACGACTGGTTTCAACACAAAAAAATGGACCATCCAAAACAATTTATGAAGATAGCATACACGTGCAATCTTCCATCGTGCACGCTTCCAACAGCAAAAATCAATGACGGACATCACTCCTAAGAACAACTTTCGACCTGCTTGAACCCCAGCTGTGTTAGAAGTGCCGGCCGAGCTTGTTGCCGCCTGGTAACAGCAATACCTTGCGGTTCCTGAGTAGAGGGGGCTTTAAGAAGGATACCAAACAAAAGCTTTTATATTGTCTCCGTAGAATTTAACTTTTAACATGAACTAAATACTAGTTCTTTATTGGACAATAGATGTTATTAAATTAAGTGGATTGGATAACATTATAATGTATTATATTATTTAATATTTAATAAAAGGATTGATTATACAGATATATATATTAGGTGGAAAATAAAATTGCTACAAACCAAAGAGATAATTATTACGCTCACAACTAAAATCGACATAATTAAAAAATAGAAAAGTTTTAACTGACGCAACTAACGCAAAACACTCAAACCCGTTAAATTAACACAAAAATTACTCAGCCTATTGAAACTTGAGAAATTAAAATTAAAAATTGGCAAATTAAAAGTAAACTCAACCAAACTAATAACAAGCGTAAAACCCATTAAATAACACCAAGAAACTACAAAATAAATCAAAATTTTTTCAAAAAAAAAAATAAATTATTTTTTTAAAATTACCCAAATATTACCCCAGCCAAGATGACTAGTGAAATGAAACTGTACTTCAAAATAATCTCCAGCTTTAACGGGAATGACCAATGTTTACTCAGCAACTATATTTCAGCCTCTGAAATATTCTTAAAAAATTTTACAAACCGGGAGATAACGAAAGGAACACTTTGCTGCTCCGTCTTATTATCAGTAAACTGACCCGAAGGGCACTAACATTAATTGCCAGTCGCGAGGACGTAGACCAGTGGGAAGAGTACAAACGAATATTAATTGCATATTTCGGCGGTCAACTGAACTTAAAATGTTTAGTAAGGGATTTAACCAACCTAAGGATGGAACACAACCAGTCACCCTATCAATTTGGAATGAAATGCCAAGATGTAAGAAGCTTAATCTTGACAAAACTCAAAATCGAAGAAACCGACCCAAACGTAAGACTCTTAAAAACAAAAATGTACGACGAGATGGCATTAGATACCTATCTAAATGCACTACCCGAACGACTTTCAAATAAAATTAGATTTCAACATCCCCAAAACTTAGAAGAAGCAATGAATATGATAATCGAAGAAGAGAATGTAATGTACTATAGAAACCGACTATATAACCCCAACGTGAATAAAAGCTACACGCAAATGAAAACTATACAACCCGCAAGACAAATAAATCCACAACAAAAATTTAACCCATTCAATGCACAAACAAATCAAACGCGAACAAATAATCCACATTTTAATAACTCAAACTTTAACAACCAATACAAACAATTCTCAAAACCAACGTTTTACCCGAACTTTTCAAAACCCGCATATCAACCAACATTTAACTCGAACTTTTCAAAACCCGCATTTCAACCGAGATTCAATCAAAATATAAATCAACAAAGACCAGCATTCAACGCGAATACTAACAGAAACCCGCCGATGATAAACAATAATAATCCCAATAACTATTACAAACCTACACCAATGGATACCTCATCTGGTAACACCAGACCCAACACAAAAATAACACACATTAGACCAAACCCCAATCAAAAACGCACTTTCACTTCAGAAGAGCTATTTCATCAAGAAGTAGAAAAGTATGAAGATGATCAGAATAATAACAATCAACCGTGTACGAATAACGAACAAAATCAATCAAACCACTATGAACGCGAAGAACCATATGAAAATTACGAGGAAGACGACGAAGAGAACACATGTTCAAATTTTCAAATGGACCATTTTATAAACGACCTAACGTAATAAATCTAAATAATATGAATCACCTTGTATTACCCTATATCGAAATACCCCACGCTGACTTTAAATTACTAATCGATACCGGATCTTCAAAAACATTAATAAGCCCGCGAACAGTAAAGAAACATTATTTAAACTATGTAGAAAGAGAACCCTTCAAAATTAAAACCGCCCATCAAACAACCCTGCACCAATTCGTAGCAAACATACCTTTACCAAAAACCTTTAACGTAAAGATGAAACATAAATTCTGCATATTTGAATTTAATGACAAATATGATGGACTATTAAGAATGGACCTTCTAAGAAAATTAGGAGCCAACATAAATATCAAAAACTGATTATTAAGAACCAAATATGGACGAATCCCCATCAAATTTCAAAACACCCAAATTGACGAAAAATATACATTAGAACCCCGAACAGAAAAAAAAATAAGAATCCCCGTAAATTCAAATAATAACTTAGGAATAATAAACCACATAACCTTTCAACAAGGAGTAGAAACCCCAACCGCATTAGTAAAAATCAAAGATAATTACGCCACAACAACAATATTAAACTCAAATGACTACCCCGTAGAACTATCTTTAACAAACCCGTTTAACGTAGAAGAATTAAATTTTAACAAAATGGAAATAGAGGAAAACTTAAACGAAAATTACAACCCTGCAGAAAATGACGAAATGTTAAGACAAAATTTAAATAATATCCGATTTAACCGCGACATAAATCACGAGGAACAAAAAGCAATACAAAAATTATGTTACGAGTACCGCGACATATTCCATTGCGAAGGAATACCCCTAACGTTTACAAATACAGTTAAACACAACATTGAGCTAACGGATAACAAACCCATATTCACCAAAGCATACAGATTACCCCAGGCAAGTCAAGAAGAAGCTGACAGACAAGTAGCCGATCTATTAGATCAAGATATAATACAACACTCCAATTCACCATGGAGCAGCCCCGTACTAATAGTACCGAAGAAACTAGACGCACCAGGAAAACGGAAATACCGAATGGTAATAGATTACCGCAAACTAAATGAAAAAACGGTAGACGATAAATACCCGTTACCGAATATAACAGAAATATTAGATAAGTTAGGCAAGTGCCAATATTTTTCGACGCTAGACTTAGCATCAGGATACCATCAAGTGGAAATGGAAGAAGGAGATACACAGAAAATAGCCTTTAGCACACCTAGAGGACACTACGAGTATAAACGGATGCCATTTGGACTAAAGAACGCACCCGCAACTTTTCAACGAGTAATGGATAACATACTACGTGGGATACACAACGAAAAATGCCTTGTGTACCTAGATGATATAATAGTGTATTCAACATCATTAGTGGAGCATATTGAAAGATTGCGAGAAGTGTTCGAAAGATTAAGAACCACAAAATTTAAAGTACAACTAGATAAGAGCGAATTTCTACAGAAAGAAGTAGCCTTTTTAGGACACATAATAACACCCCAAGGAGTGATGCCGAACCCCGACAAAACAAACGCTGTATTAAATTACCCTATACCCAAAACAAATAAAGAGATTAAAGGATTTTTAGGTCTTAGTGGATATTACCGAAAATTCATTAAAGGTTATGCTCAAATAACAAAGCCCCTATCCAATTGTTTAAAAAAGGGAAACAAAATTGTACATACTCCAGAATTTATAAAAGCAGTAGACAAAATCAAAAGCATTTTAACAAATCACCCCGTATTAGAATACCCAGACTTTTCGAAACCATTCATATTAACAGCGAACGCATCAAATGTAGCCTTAGGCGCAGTATTAAGCCAAGGAACAGTAGGTAACGATAAACCCATCAGTTACGCATCAAGAACCCTTAACGAAACAGAGCAACGATACAGTACGATAGAGAAAGAATTGTTAACCATAATTTGGGCAACAAAGTATTTTAGACCGTACCTATACGGACGGAAATTTTATATATACACCGATCATAGACCATTAGTATGGCTATGCAAACTCAAAAAACCTAACTCGAAATTACAAAGATGGAGAATCAGACTAGAAGAATATGACTATGAGATCATATACAAAAAAAGAATTTACAACAATAACGCAGACGCCTTAAGTAGAATAAAACTTAACGCACTAGAAACCGAATCAGTGATAGGAAACGTAGACGAAACCGAAATTAGAGAAGACCCAGAAGAAATGGAAACCATACATTCGACACAAAATGACGAACCGGAAACCGCAATTAAAATTTTAAACGAAGCTATAGACATGAAGCCCAATCAATTTATAATCACAGAAGTTTTAAACAACTCCAACCCTGTAAAATACACGAAAGTGGATAATAAGAAAATTTACCAAGTTCAAATAACCAAAGACGACAATGAGTCACAAATAATTAAAATTCTAAAGGAATACACCCCCGAGAAAAAACGATTTTACTTTTATTTTAACACGGAAAACTTGTACAAACGATTTTCAGAAATATATGTAAAACTATTTAACAATTCTGGCCCCGAACTTAAAAGATGCACAAGAAAATTAATAACATTAGACGACCCTAAATAAACGATGTAATAAGAAACCAACACGAAGGAAAGACCAACCATCGAAGAATAAACGAGACCCTAAAACAAATTATGAGACGTTACTATTTCAAGGACATGAAAGAATTAACTACAGACTTTATCAATCAGTACGAATTATGTGATAAAGCCAAATATGACAGAAAACCCCCAAAGATACCCTTAATGTTAACTAAAACACCAGACAATCCTTTCCAGAAATTACATGCAGATACTCTAGTAGTAGAAGCACAAAGTTACCTAACAATCGTGGACGCATTTACGAAAATAGGCCAAGCAATACCAATTACTTCTAAAAATCGTATAGACGTAACTCAAGGATTTCTACACTATTTTACATTTTACGGAACACCCGAAACAATAACGTTAGACAACGGAAGCAAATTTAAAAACGAAACAATTAAAAACACTTTGGAATTACACAAAATAAAAATTCACTTTAAAACGGAAAACCACCCTGAATCCAATGGACTAATCGAAAGACTACATTCAACCCTATTAGAACAGATCAGATTATTAAGAATAAATTACAAGAAAGAACACATAACTAACTTAATGTCATACGTATTAATCGCGTATAATGACAATTCATTCAACGACAAATTTTACACCCTTAGAACTAACCCTAGGACACTCAGATTCACGCAACCCCTACGATATACATTATAACAAAGAAATCTATCAGCAATATGCAAAAGATCACAAAGAAAAGCTAAAAATAACTTACGACAAAGTAAAGGACAAGTTAGATAACGACAAAGAACGCATTACCGCGACCCGTAATAAAAACTCAGACATAAACAAATTTTCCATAGGACAAACCGTATTCGAGAAAAATTACCAAAACAAAAGATACAAAACGGCACCGAGAAACTTAGGCCCCTTTAAAATCAAACGAATATCCGACAAAAACGTAGCCGCGATAGACGACGGCAAGATAACAAAATATGTTCACCTCAAAAATTTAAGATACCCTGTACTTTCAGATGGACAATCGTCACCCTTACCGTCAACTTCCACCCAGGACACAGAAATTGTAACTGAAGACATAAAGAATAACCCCGGTATACTACCAATTAAATTAGGCAGTATGCAGAACACTATAGATTATTGGACCTTTGCACAAAAATTCGATTTAACCGAGCTAAAACAAGAATTTCAAATAATCAAAAATAATTATTTTCGACTAAAACAGTCAATGGACACAACAAAATTTGGAAAAGAATACGCAATAGAAATGATGAACTACGACAGTATAACAGAAAACATTTTGAAAAATATAGAAGACAAATTTAATCGACTAATACCTACAGAACAAATGACGAGAAGAAAAAGAGGACTAATCAACTGATTAGGAAACCTAATCAAAGCAATTACCGAAAATCTAGATAACCAAGACGCAAAACGCTATGACAACGCGATACAACAATCGATAGAAAACCAAAATGACATCAAAACCATAATTAGTAATCAAATATCGTTAACTCAATCAACGATCATCAAATTTAATGAAACCCTAAGAAAATTAGTTAGAAATCAAGATAGTATAGCCAATCGAATAGAAACCTTTGAAAATAACATGCGAACTACCATGTTAGGCATGCGAGATTTAATCAGATTCAATACGATATACAACCAGATAATATCAACCCTGACCTTAATTCAACAAATCCTAGCAACGTTAGAAAACGCAGTAACCTTTGCAAAATTAAATACTCTACATTCAAGTATAATAGAACCAATAGATTTATTAAAAGAATTATTGAGAATAAAATCTTTTATAACTAATAGTAAATTACCTTTTGATGTATTAGAATCAAACATTTTAATATTTGAAAAAATAGCCATAGTTAAAGGCTATGTAAAAAATAACGATATAACATTTTTAATAGAAATACCAATAGTAGAGATTAACAGTTACAATTATTATCACTTATTTGCTTTTCCAATGAAAATGACTAGCACATACCAAGTTATTATTCCAAAAACCAAATTCCTATCCTTAAATGAACAAAGATATGGTTATACAAACGAAAAATGTAATGAAGTCACACCCAGTCAATACCTATGCCAATCATTGACAACAACAACAATTCAAGAAGACAGCCCTTGCGAAGTACAACTACTAAAATTTACCAATCATTATGAAAATTGTGAAGCCAAACCTGTACAAATCACCAACATGAAAATTCAGAAAGTAACGGAAAATAAATGGATAGCCATTTTCCCCACCGAAGTAATCGCAACAATGTATTGCAATCAAGATGAAAGTAATTTAGCATTAACCGGAAGTAAATTAATCACCCTTAAGGAAAATTGTTACTTGAAATTAAAAAACGAAATAATTAGAGTTTACCAAGATCCCGTACAAAGCAAGAAATTAGCAAATTTACCCGATTTACAATTCAAGATTACCCAAGACGAAGACGAAGAAATAATTCAAAACCAATGCAATTGGAACACCTGGAATTAGACAACCTAAACCACGCCATGAAACTCATGGAAGATTACAAGGAACACCTGAACGAGATCAAGACGCCCAAAGTGCACTACGATAATATTAGTGTATGGACAATTATATTGATTATATTGACTATTTTATTGATCACTTATGTAACGTACAAAATATGTATTAGAATTAAGAATAATAAAGGAAACAATTTTAGATTTAAGAAACCCAAAGAAACAAATGTACCCCTAGAAAATATGAATTTTAAATGAAATTAAACGAAAACGAATTTAATTAAAAATCAAGAAAAGGTACAAACCTTAATTTTTAATGTACGTTGGGAGGAGTTATGTGATCCCCCATATGTTATACCTAAATAAAACTAATACCTAAGAAAGTTATTAGGAAATATTAAGAAATATTAGGAAAATGCAACAACGTAATTAAAAGACAATTTATTACAATTTATTCAGTTTATAAACGTTTATGTGAACGGAAGCGCTACAAAGTAGCACAAGGATAAGTGACACTGCAGATGTCAGGTCACAGACGGTCGTAGGAAGTCACGTACCGAGATTGCGCAGAATAAGCCTGCAACATTGTAACTATGAATAGCTTTTAAGATAGCAACTATGTAATATGAATAGAGTCAAGTGTAAGCAGACATTACGTCTGCAAGTTCCCACAGAGTTGTAAAGAGGTAGGGAGATTATAAAAGGACCGGGAGCTCCACTCACGGTCAGTTCATCAACGTTCAGCTTTCACATTGCAGTCCGTCGGTAACTCACTTGTGCAATTAAGTATTAACTATTTCGACTTAGAATAAATTAATTCAAGATTGTAAAATTCCATTGTTCAAATCTGTTTAAACAAATAAATGTGTTAAGGACCAAAAAAGTCTTTTTAAAAAGGACCGCTCGAAGCCACGAACTTTAACTCGCGTATAATCAAATAATAACCTAAAAACAAAAATCTAGGCCCTTTTAAATCAAATAAATTACTCAAAAACTGTAAATTTTAAAACAATTTCAATATAAATTTTCCGTAATTTAAGGCCACGCGTGCTTAAAGACTCCTTTAAAACAATTTTTGGTATAATTAATCGGTGTAACAGTTGATGGTCGTGCTAGTTACCGAGTGATTAAGTAAAAGTGCGTTTCCGCTACCGCATTCCGATAGCGCTTGACCTTATTTGTTAAATACACATTTAAAATTAAAGTGTTGTTATTTATAAATTAGATATTTTGAAGTAATTAGCTTATTTAAATTTGATTTGGCGGTTTTAAAATTTTAGAGTAAATAAAAAGTGTTCTTTACGGTACTTTTTGAATCGAGATATTTTTATTGGGTTATGGAATTTATTTGGTTCTAGTTGTTATTGACGCTTAGTGTTTATTGTATTTTTGTTAAATTTGAAATTTAATTAGACGGTTTGAAGTTTAAATAAATACAGGGTTGTTTACGATTCACCCTTAACCAAAATATTTTTATTGAACCAACGTTTTGCGTTCTTCTAGCGTCGTTTTTTTAGCGTCGTAACGGCCAGGTCATTTTTTTCAGCTGCGTTTTAGATGTCATTCTTTGTTGGTAGTTTTGTCAGCATGGTGGTCCACCGCGATGAGGAGCCGTTGTCCAGGAGGAAGAGGGGTGATCGGTCGCAGTCTGCTAGGTCGGTGGCCGAGGGCGCTGTTGGGGGGAAACAGCTTAAGGTAGTGCTAAAGGACGTCATGTTAGAGACTCAGGAGGAGGTACAGAAGGTAGAGAAGGAGCCTGTGTCTGCGGCGGTGGTGTCGGGGAGTCGGGGCCTCCCGTGGTGGTTGCGGCGCTAGAATTTCCCTCTACTTCGAGAGCCCAGCGCACGATGTCGACTAGCAGCAACGATAGCGTTGATGCTAGCGACCTCGATAAGCTGGAACTCTTGAAGTTTAGGGTGAGGAAGGCGTACGCTGCTGTCTATGGGAAGGTGCCGACGACCTCCGCCACTATTGTCGTGGAGGATAGGAAGATGGTTCGGCACGCCGTGAATGATATCCGCGACGTGACGAACCAACTGATAGGTATGGTTAGGGCGCTGCGTCTTTGTTTAGATGGTTCAGGGAGATCAAGTGTTGTTGGAGGAAGTTCGGCAGTGAATTCTGTTGTTTCAGGAGGCCAGAGTCAGGGTGCGTCGGTGCAGCGCAAAGTCTCCTACGCTGCTGCAGCTTCAGGTTCTGCCCCTACGTTTGCTGTCAGGGTCGACGCCAGGCCAGGCCAGAAGGACGACGTGATGACGACCCCGCTCGAGATGGGTTTGTTGTTGTCGGAGCTCGTAGGACGCGCCGGGGGGGTGTCGTTATGGAGTGCGCAGGTCGCGACGACGCCAATAAGCTGAAGTTGAAAATCGGCGGAAACTGCAAGGAACACGTGGCGAAGACCATCGAGAAGAAACGTCCACGGGTCGTTCTTCCGGGGGTCGAAGCGGGGATGAAGGCTGAGGAGCTCGTGCGGTTGATTGCGAGCCAGAAACCCCGCTTCGGCGATTTGAAGCTAGAAGACCACCTGAGAGAGAAGTTCAGGTTTGGCGGAAAGGGCCCTAGGGATCCCTTCGCCAACGTAGTCTTCGAAGTGACCCCCACACTTCGAAGGCGTATATTAGCTGATACTATTAACCTCAGGTGGCGAAGAGTATAAGCCCTGGACCACTTCTCGGTGACCCAGTGTTACCGGTGCTACGAGTACGGCCATCGATCGATGGAATGCAGGGAGAAGGTACAGTGGTGCGGTAACTGTGCCGAGGTCGGCCATGAATTCAAGAATTGCCGAAAGGCAGTCCCGTGCTGTGTGGTTTGCGCTAGGGCAAACGACAGAACTGACGGTGACGCGAAGGTCGATACGCGCCACGACGCCAAGTCGAGTAGACGCCCCACGATGCAACGTCTGAAGCACGCAATCACACGAAACATCGATTATGGACTGTGAAGATAAAACAAAGTCCATAAGAAGCAAGAAGATTAAATTCGCGCAACTAAATCTCGGGAAAGGTAAAGAGGCAACAAATAACTTCGTAAAGTTATTCATCAAAATAATATCGACATCGGGCTTATACAGAAACCGCACTCGTATGGCCACAAAATAACAGGTTATGGGAGGGGGGTTACCGTCTTAAACGCGAATAGTGAACGACCGCGAGATAAAGTTCGGGCCTTTGGAGCTGGTTTTTTAAAAACACTTTGACTTTAACAAAAAATTTATTAGTTAAAATTTGGATAACTTGTACATAATACTAAAATAATTATTGTACTAGTGAGTAGCTTGAACAACGAAGTATGGAGTTCGAAGACTGACTCGGTTGAGTAGCTCAAACAACGAAGTATGGAGTTTGAAGACTGACTACCGGGCATTGAGCTCCCGGGCCTTTTATAATAACCTGCCCCTCACACGGCTGTGAGAACTTGCAGATCTCATGTCTGCGTTTCTCTTAATTGTACACTTTATTACAATGTAACAACTTAATTCTAAGTAATTGCGGTCTGTTGACCGCCTGTGACCTGCCACCTGCAGTATCACTGCCCTCACGGATGCAAAGTTGCATTCCGTTCTCATGAACTGTCGATAACCTCTCTGGGTTATCCTTGTGTTACAATGTTGCATTGAACTTATACTTTTATTTAACAATTTCTAATAATTCCTATTAGATTCAATATATCAATATATAGGTAATTGGGGGATACATAACTCCTCCCACCGTAAATGAAAAATTAAGGTTTTTCTTAATTTTTAAATACATAAAATACATTATTTAAAATTCATTGTTTCTAAGGGTATACTTATTGTTTCCTTTTTTCTCTTTGTTTCCTTAAATCTAGAACTGTTTCCTTCATTCTTATATCTAAGGTACATTTTGTATAATACATACATGATTACAAAAATTACTAAAATGATCAATACAATTGTCCAAACACTTATATTATTATAATGTAACTTTGGCGTTTTGATTTCACTTAATTGTTCTTTATAACTTTCCACTAATTTCACGGCGTGGTTGAGATCGTCTAAGTCTAGATGCTCTAGCTTCATAGGTTTCTTGTTTATTTCTTCGTCTTCTTGTTGTATCTTGAACTGTAGTTCCGGTAGGTTTGCAAGTTTCTTTGTTGCTATGGGATCTTGATAAACTCTGATAACTTCATCTTTCAATTTCACATAACAATCTTCTTTAAGGGTAATTAGTTTGCTTCCGATAAATGCTTGGTTATTTTCATCTTGGTTGCAGTGGATGGTTGCTATTACTTCTGTTGGGAAAATGGCTATCCATTTGTTATCTGTAACTTTTTGAATTTTCATATTAGTTATTTGCACTTGTTTGGTTTCACAGTTTTCGTAATGGTTTGAGAATTTTAATAGTTGTACTTCACAAGGGCTGTCTTCCTGAATGGTGGTTGTCGTCATCGATTGACATAAATATTGGTTTGGTGTTACTTCAGTACATTTTTCGTTTGTATAACCATATCTCAGTTCATTTAGGGATAGGAATTTGGTTTTGGGTATGATTACTTGGTATGTGCTAGTAACCTTTGTTGGAAAAGCAAATAAATGATAATATTGATAATTGTTACTTTCTACTATCTAGATTTCTAAAAAATATTATTTCGTTATTCTTAATGTTGCTAACATTTGTTGCATTAAAGTAAGGTTGGATATTATTTGAATAAATATTGTATTTTGTATACTTCCTAATTTAATTGGTAGTATACCGGGGTTGTTATTTATATCTTATGTTATTATTTGGTTGTCCGTTCTACCTGGGTGGAGGTTGACGGTAATGGTGATGATTGTCCATCTGAAATTACAGGGTGTCTTAGGTTTTTTAAATGAATGTATTTCGTTATTTTACCGTTGTCTACTACTGCTATGTTTTTATCTGATATTTTCTTAATTTTAAATGGTCCTAAATTTCTGGGTGCTGTTTTATGTCGCTTGCTTTGAAAGTTTTTCTCATATACGGTTTGTCCTATTGAAAATTTATTTGAGTCGGTATTTTTATTTCGGGTTGTGGTGATACGTTCCTTATCGTTTTCTAATTTATCTTTTACCTTGTCATAAGTTATTTTAGTTTTTGTTTGTGATCTTTCGCATATTGTTGATATACTTCTTTATTGTAGTGTATGTCATAGGGATTTCGTGAATCTGAATGTCCTAAGGTTAATTCTAAGGGTGTAAAATTTGTTGATGAGTGAATAGTGTTATTATAGGCGATTAGTGCGTATGACATTAAATTGGTTATATGTTCCTTTTATAATTTATTCTTAATAATCGAATTTGTTCTAACAGGGTTAAATGTAATCGTTCAATTAGTCCGTTGGATTCAGGGTGGTTTTCCGTTATGAAATGAATTTTTATTTTGTGAAGTTCTAACGTGTTTTGTATTGTCTCATTTTTAAATTCGCTACCATTGTCTAAAGTGATTGATTCGGGTGTTCCGTAAAATGTGAAATATTGTAAAAATCCTTGGGTCACGTCAATGCTATTTTTGGATGTGATTGGTATTGCTTGGCCTATTTTTGTGAATGCGTCTATAATTGTTAGATAGTTTTGCGCTTCTACTACTAGAGTATCGGCATGTAGTTTTTGAAATGGTTTGTCGGGTGTTTTGGTTAACATTAGGAGTATCTTTGGGGGTTTCCTATCGTATTTCACTTTGTCACATAGTTCGCATTGGTTAATGAAATCTGTGGTTAAGTCCTTCATGTCTTTAAAATAATAACGTCTTATGAGTTGTTTTATTGTTTCGTTGATTCCACGATGGTTGGTTTTTCCTTCGTGTTGATTTCTAATTACATCGTTTATTTCGTCAGGGTCGTCTAGTGTTATTAGTTTTCTAGTACATCTGATGAGTTCAGGTCCAGAGTTATTAAATAGTTTAATGTATAATTCTGAAAATCTTTGGTATAAATGTTCGGTGTTGAAATAAAAATAAAATCGTTTTTTATAGGGGGTGTATTCTTTTAAAATTTTAATTATTTGTTCCTCGTTGTCATCTTTAGTTATTTGAATTTGATATATTTTTTTGTTATCTGCTTTTGTATATTTTACTGGGTTGGGGTTATTTAAAACTTCGGTTATTATAAATTGGTTAGGTTTCATATCGATTGCTTCGTTTAAAATTTTAATCGCGTTTTTTGGTTCTTCGTTTTGTGTCGAATGTATTGTGTCGATCTCGTCTGGATCTTCCCTTATTTCTGTTTCGTCTACGTTTCCTATAATGGATTCCGTTTCTAATGCATTGAGTTGGATTCGGCTTAAAGCGTCTGCGTTGTTGTTATAAATACCTTTTTTATATATAATTTCGTAATCATACTCTTCGAGTCTGATTCTCCATCTTTGTAATTTTGAATTTGGTTCTTTCAGTTTGCATAACCATACTAGTGGTCTATGGTCGGTATATATGTAAAATTTTCTTCCGTATAGGTAAGGTCTAAAATATTTTGTTGCCCAAATTATGGCTAATAATTCTTTTCTATAGTGCTATATTTTTGTTCGGTTTCATTTAGGGTTCTGGATGCGTAGCTGATAGGTTTATCGCTACCTACTTTTCCTTGGCTCAATACTGCGCCTAATGCTACATTTGATGCGTCTGTCGTCAGTATAAATGGTTTTGTAAAGTCTGGGTATTCTAATACAGGGTGATTCGTTAATATGTTTTTAATTTTGTCTACGGCTTTAATGAATTCCGGGTGTGTTCAATTTTGTTTCCCTTTTTAAACAATTTGTCAGGGTTTGGTTATCTGAGCGTAACCTTTAATGAATTTGCGGTAGTAACCACTAAGTCCTAGAAATCCTTTGATTTCTTTGTTTGTTTTGGTAATGGGTAATTTAGAACTGCATTTGTTTTGTCTGGATTTGGCATTACTCCTTGGGGTGTTATTACATGTGCTAAAATGATACTTCTTTTGTAAAAATTCACTTTTGTCTAATTGTACTTTAAAATGTGCTTGTCTAAGTCTTTCGAATACTTCTTTCAATCTTTCTATGTGTTCTACCAATGAGGTGGAATAAACTATGATGTCGTCAAGGTATACAAGGCATTTTTCATTGTGTATTCCTCGTAGTATATTGTCCATGACTCTCTGGAAAGTAGCGGGTGCGTTCTTTAATCCAAATGGCATTCGTTTGTACTCGTAATGTCCTCTAGGTGTGCTGAAGGCTGTTTTTGATATGTCTTTTTCTTCCATCTCTACCTGATGGTATCCTGATGCTAGGTCTAATGTTGTAAAATATTGGCATTTGCCTAATTTGTCTAAAATTTCGGTTATATTTGGTAGTGGGTATTTGTCATCTACCGTTTTTCGTTTAACTTTCTATAATCTATTACCATTCTGTACTTTCTCTTTCCGGTTGCGTCTAATTTCTTAGGTACTATTAACACGGGGCTGCTCCATGGTGAATTGGAGTGCTGGATTATGTCTTGGTCTAATAAGTCTGCTACTTGTCTGTCAGCTTCTTCTTGGCTTGCATGAGGTAGTCTGTATGCTTTTGTAAAAATTGGTTTATTGTCTGTTAACTCGATATTATGTTTTACTGTGTTGGTGAATGTTAATGGTATTCCTTCACAATGGAATATGTCTCGGTATTCAAAACATAAGTTCTTAATTGCTCTTTCTTCTTCTTGATTGATGTCGGTATTGAAGCGGATGTTAGTTAAATTTTCTCTTAACATTTCGTCATGTTCTATTGGGTTGTAGTTATTTTCTAAATTCTCGTCTATTTCCATTTCGTTAAAATTTAGTTCTTCTATGTTAATTGGGTCTGTCAATGATAATTCTATGGGATAGTCGTTTGAATTTAATATTGTTGTGGTTGCATAATTATCTTTTATTTGTACTAAGGCAGTTGGGGTTTCTACTCCTTGTTGAAATGTCATATGATTTATTATTCCTAAATTTTTGTTAGATTTTACTGGGATTTTTATTTTTCTTTCCGTTCGGGGTTCTATAGTGTATTTTTGTTCAACTTGTGTGTTTTGAAATTTAATTGGGATTTTTCCGTATTTTGTCCTTAATAAGCGATTTTTAATGTCAATGTTGGCTCCTAATTTTCTTAGAAGGTCCATTCCGATTAATCCGTCATATTTGTCGTTAAATTCGAATACACAAAATTTATGTTTCATTTTAACATTAAATGTTCTCGGTAAGGGTATATTTGCTACGAATTGGTGTAGTATCGTTTGATGAGCTGTTTTAATTTTAAATGGTTCTCTTTCTACATAATCTAAATAATGTTTTTGTACGGTTCTGGGGCTAATTAATGTTTTAGAGGATCCGGTGTCGATTAATAGTTTGAATTCGGCGTGGGTATTTCTATGTATGGTAATACTAAGTGATTTATATTATTTAAGTTTATTAAGTTTGGTCGGTTATGAATTGGTCCATTTGAAAATTTGAGTTTGAGTTTTCTTCGTCGTACTCCTCGTAAGTTTCGTATTGTTCGTCACGTTCATAAGTTTCTGTATGATTTGATTCATTGTTCGTAGGTGTCTCAATGTAATTATTCTGGTCAGTGTCAAATTTTTCTATTTCTTGATGAAATAATTCTTCTGATGTAAAATTACGTTTCTGATGAGGGTTTGGTCGGATATGTGTTATTTTTGTGTTTTGTCTGGTGTTACCAGATGAGGTGTCCATTGTTGTTGGTTTGTAATAATTGTTAGGATTGTTATGAGTATTAGTCATTGGTGTATTTCTATTAGGGTTTGCATTGAATGCTGGTCTTTGTTGGTTTAGGTTTTGATTGAATCTCGGTTGGAATGCGGGTTTCGTAAAAGTTGGGTTGAATGTTGGTCTTGAAAAATGTTTATATTGATTATTAAAATTGGTATTGTTAAAACTTGGGTTGTTACTTCGCGGTTGATTTGTTTGTGGGTTAAAGGGTGTGAATTTTTGTTGAGGGATTGTTTGTCTTGTAGCTTGTATAGTTTTTGTTGGTGAATAACTTTTATTCGCGTTGGGGTTGTATAGTCTGTTGCGGTAATACATTACATTTTCTTCTTCTATTACTAGGCTCATAGCTTCTTCTAGATTTTGGGGTCGTTGGAATCTGATTTTATCCGATAGTCGTTCTGGTAAAGCGTTTATGTATGTGTCTAGTGCCATTTCGTCGTACATTTTTGTTTTTAAATGTCTAACGATTTGATCGGCATCTTCGAATTTTAAATTTTGTTAAAATTAAACTTCTCACGTCTTGGCATTTCATTCCGAATTGGTAGGGGGATTGATTGTGTTCCATTCTAAGGTTTATTATCTCGTACCAGGCATTTTATATTACGTTGGTCCCCGAAATATGCAATTAGTAGCTGTTTAAACTGGTCCCATTCCGATAATTCGTCTCTACTGGCGATTAAGGTTAGTGCCCTTCCGGCTAGTTTACTTATTACTAAGCGTATAAGCAATGAATTTCTTGCGTCATCTCCGGGTTTGTAAAAGGTTTTTAGGAACATTTCACATGCTCCAATGAAATTTGAGAGATGGGCCTGCGTGCCATCGAACGTCTGTATTGTCTCTAAATAGAGACGTAAGTCTGTGTTACTCATGTTGGTTAAGGGTTGTTTTCGATTTTTTGGAAATTTAAAAAAAAATTATTTTTTTTTATTTTTTTTTTTTTGAATTAAGCTTTATTTCGTTATTTGTATGGTTACTTTTGCTTCGGATTTATTAATTTTCCGTTTGGGTTGTGAAATTTTAATTTTTGTAAAAATTGAGGTTGATTTTCTATTTGTAACGTTAGTTATGCTTTGGATGTATTAGTTTTTCTTTTGGATGAAATAATTTCGAATTTTGTAAAAATTGGGGTTGGTTTTGCTTTTTGTGACGTTAACTTTGGTTTTGGTTTGTTAATTTTTCCTTTAGGTTGGGTAATTTTGAATTCTGTAAAGATTGAGGTTTATTTTACTACTTTCGGCGTTATTTTTAGTTTGGAATGGTTAATTTTCAGTTTGGATTGGGTGGATAAAATTTGGTAAAGGTTGAGGTTTATTTTGTTATTTTTCGGCGTAATTTTTGATTTGAATTTGTTAATTTTTCAGTTTGGATTGGGTGGATAAAAATTTGGTAAGAATTTGAGATTAATTTCGTACTTGTAGTATTAGATTTATTAATTTTAAGTTTATATTGCGTCGAGTTATTTTTAAAATCGTAGTCGTTGTTTGTTTATATTTAATTACACAATGCGGTGATGTACTTGTGAGATCTGTACTCAATAATGTTGAATTTATTTACCGTAGTCTTGGATTAATTGTTTTTATGCAGCCTTTAGTTCGTCTTGAGTTCCTGTTTCTTAAGGAATCTTAAATGGATGGATTTATTTTCGTTTAGCGTTGTTTTAGTTCAGTTCGGTTAACTCGTAATTAATACTCTTCCGTGGGTTTTACTGAGTTGCGTAGTTATGACCTGAGGTTACTTACTTTTGTACTTTACTGTTGAAATTTAATACTAAAGGATGTAATCTTCGTTACGTACGTTGAGGTAATTGCACTTACAGGTGTTATTTTATAAAAATTAGATAATTTACTTGCTAATGCTTTCGCATAAAGTGTTACGTCTGTTTTATTTTTTGATACCTCGGTGTTCACAACTTGTAATTGAATCTCCCGTACTGTAATTATGAGCGTTTTATGCCGTTTTTGTACTGCAAATTATTTATAGAGTGTTGTGGTGTAATTTTCACGCGCTTCTATAATTCCGTGATAGATTAATACTTATGATGCGAATTGCTTTAGTGCTGAAAGTTCCTGAAAGCTATTTCTTTAGTACTGTGCAAGGATTCTGAAAGCGATTTTCTCTGAGTTTTAATTGTATAATAGAGGATGCTTTCTTCGCGTATTTATCTTAGGTGGTTTTAGGTTACTGTAGCAGAGTGTTTTGCTGTGATTTTATAAGGTCAATGGTTTTATTATCGTTCTGTACTGCTTAAAGGATTAGTTTTGAAATTAAGTTTGCGTTAGTTTACCGGTTTATAGCGTGCGTTGAATCGCGGTGGTTGATGTTTCTTATTTTTGATGTTTAGTGAATGTGCGCCCGTTATTTTTTGGATTATTTTTGAGTTCGTTCTATTAATTATGGTAAGGATTTCTTTTTAAATTCAATTCTTATTTATTTTAAAAGAAAATTTCTTTTAAACTTCAAGTTTCATTTGCTTTTTAAAGAAAAAATTTTTCTTTAACATTCGTCTCATAAAATGTTTTACAGTCTCGTTTTGAAAATGATTCACTTTGAACTATTTTCAAAAAAAAATATTCATAATAATAAAATACATAAAACAATAGTAATCAATAGTTATAATACTAGCATATATCAATTATGGTTTTTGGTTTGAAATAAAATTATGGAAATGAACTTACATTAATTTCATCTGTTTCTTTGGTGGGTTCGATCGATTCTGTATCTTGTCCACCTTGGTTTGTTTGTTGGCCTTAGACGATTTTTGTTCCTTGTCCAACTTGGTTTGTTGCTGGATTCAGACTATGCTTGTTCTTCCTCCAACTTGGTTTGGGTTCTGCCAAAATTTCGAATAAAATTCTTGGTCACCAATCTTCCGATTTTTGGATTTTCAGTGCCCTTTTGACATCCGTTACGACTGCGCCAGTTAAAGTTCGGGCCTTTGGAGCTGGTTTTTTAAAAACACTTTGACTTTAACAAAAAATTTATTAGTTAAAATTTGGATAACTTGTACATAATACTAAAATAATTATTGTACTAGTGAGTAGCTTGAACAACAAAGTATGGAGTTCGAAGACTGACTCGGTTGAGTAGCTCAAACAACGAAGTATGGAGTTTGAAGACTGACTGCCGGGCATTGAGCTCCCGGCCTTTATAATAACCTGCCCTCACACGGCTGTGAGAACTTGCAGATCTCATGTCTGCGTTTCTCTTAATTGTACACTTTATTACAATGTAACAACTTAATTCTAAGTAATTGCGGTCTGTTGACCGCCTGTGACCTGCCACCTGCAGTATCACTGCCCTCACGGATGCAAAGTTGCATTCCGTTCTCATGAACTGTCGATAACCTCTCTGGGTTATCCTTGTGTTACAATGTTGCATTGAACTTATACTTTTATTTAACAATTTCTAATAATTCCTATTAGATTCAATATATCAATATATAGGTAATTGGGGGATACATAACTCGCGTAGCGGGATAATAATAAATAATGGGACGTGCGCCGGAATTTTTATTAAATAATTTATCGAACGAATTTTTAACGACGGCCGAAATCAAATCAGGGGGAAATGCGTTCTACGTAATAAGCGCGTACCTCCCGCCGGTCGATTCCCGGCGGGAAAATCCCCAAACCGAGGACTTGATAAATCAAATAGATAATATTATTCGTAAAATTGGCAGAAATAAAAATCTAATCATCGGCGGAGATTTCAATGCCAAGTCGCCACTATGGGGCAGCCCTATCGAAGACGATAGTGGCTCGCAGGTTGCTGATCTTTTTACGGAATGGGACCTTAGTGTGATAAACACTAATGATTCACCTACGTTTGAGGGGCATAGAGGCAGCAGTTTTATAGATATTACTGCAGTCTCGCACGAAATGTTAGAAACGATTTGTAATTGGAAATTAATGTCGGACGAGAAAACGCTCTCTGACCATAAATTAATAACATGGGACGTTGAAACCAAACAAGCGCAAACGAGCAGCTAATTATATTTCCGCGGTTCTGTAATAAAAAAGCAAATTGGGAGCGATTTAAACAAAAATTTGGCGAAAGTATCCCTGTACTCGAAAATGAGCTATTTAACTGCCGAGAGGCAGACGAGGAAGAAACACTCGCAAAAAAATTAAACGACGCGGTGGTAGACGCGTCGTCGTATTCCATGCCGCAAAAGAAAACATTTAAAGACAGTGTACCCTGGTGGAGCCAGGAACTAACCACCAAGCGGGCAGAAACGCGTAACCTAAGGCGCCGCTATCAACGCGCCTCGGGAGATATAAGAGAACAACTGAGAATAGAATATAATCAATATAATAATGACGCTAGTCGATATAATGCTCATGCGAGTGCACCTGATAATGTATTTGCTTTTGCTAATGTATGCACTGTTACATGCTTTTGCTTATTCAGAAATTTATTTATATATTTATTATATGCTTATTTATTTATTTATATTATATTTGTATTTATTTTTACACTTATATTTTTGCCTGCATTGTGTTGTTTTGTGGCTTGATTCGTTTGACGTTCTGTCGCCAATTTTCGGCCGCAGTATATATAGAAAAGAAGATTGTATGTATATTATGTTTGTTAGGGAATGATAGGGAACGTTAGGGACAAATTTAGGATAAAACACTTAGATCAGGGAGGACGAATTTGTAAATTTATAAAGCAGGCAAATAACTGGATTCACTATTAATACTTTTGGCAACTGCTTAGAAAATTTGAATCCATTTTAAATTAGCTAGCTAGATTTGGATAGTTTTAAGTCGACCCTTCAGGTCGCATTGGTAAGCAGAGCCGACGTCTGCTATCCGGTATTACGGATCCCTCCCCCTCTCATTTTTGCTTGTGTCTTGTTGATCGGGCATACTCCAAAGTCAACGCTAGGGATACCATTATTTAAACCCTGTTTTTAGTTTTTATTTTAGTTTGTTAGATTTTTAGTTAGATTTTTATTTAGGGTGGATTAACTATGAAGTTAGAATTAATAAGAAGCACGTTTATTTTTCTCGTTTAAACCCAATGTAGTACCTCCGGGTGGAGCATTGGGGACGTGACCGCAAGTATAGCGGCCCTAATTCAAATTATAATGTTGGACAAGCCTTGATTCTTCAGGATGGAAATTGTTATGTTTACTATCTGGTCACCAAAAATTCTTTATGGCAGAGACCTAGTTATGGACATCTATGGGAGGATTTGCTGAGTCTTAAGGCTCAGATAATAGAAAATGGATTAACAAGACTAGCGGTGCCCAAGCTAGGCTGTGGACTGGATTGCTTAGATTAGAGGATAGTTCGAAATATGCTATAAGTAATTGTTTGTTGCTATCAACCGGTTGCCTACCAAGACCAAGAAAAGAGTGTTGACTGTTATTTCCAACGACGTGGTGAATGCATCAAAGGAGATAGCTGCCGATACCGTCATCAGTCATCGAATTGGCGTCAAAAAGTTTTTACAGTTACGGGACGTAACGGTTTTAAAGAAGAGGCAGTGTTAAGAACTACTATCAGGTAACCTGTCAAACACACAAGCTGCATAACCGAAGTGCATTCTCCAGGAATCGAGAATGTTCCAGCATATACCAGAGTATGAATCATCTATTTAATTCAGGGTATATATCAGACCGCTTATGAAGTACTGAGTTAGTCTGTATCCAAATGTCGAATATAAATCATATTGTGTATAGTTAGTTGGTCATTACGTTTTGAAAGTCCTATAGTAAATATAAATTTGTATTATGTGAACGTGTATATTGAACCGCCAGCTTGTACATAATTAGACAAAAGTGTAATAAATAAATTATAGTATTGTTAGTGTTGTTAAGAATACTTATGGTTAAGAGTTTAGTTTAAGAAGATATTAGTGCTTGTAAAAAACATTAATGTTATAGTGCTTCATTGTTAATTGGACTGAAAACATCTATAAATAAGGCATATACTGTTAATTAGACTTGTGAGTAGTGAGTAATAAAGACTTTTGTTATTACTTGTTCTAAATTAGGGAAACGCGTTAGTAGTAGTCCGCTACATTATTTTGATTTAAGTTGCGAGCTGTTGCTTTGTAAAAATGATATTTAAAGTATGCAGTAAGCATACCTTAATTAAATAATTATTATGATGCAATGTATACAGAAGTGATGTTTTAAACGCAAATTATATAAAAAAAGAAATTTATTAATTACAATAAAGAGGGAAAATTCTTCAATATAACGCTATTTTTAAGATTTTATTAAATAATTGAAAGGAAGATTTAAACTAAATGTACTTTGGATCAAGAAATTTAGCGTTGCCAAACAACTTGATCCTCCTTTAGAGGACAAGCAGATTATAAAGTGTTTAGCAAGTCACTTCGAAACGGTAATAAGGCAAAAGGCTATGCATTGCCTTACAAAATATTATTGATAGAGCTGTGTTTTTAGAATATCTTCAACATTACGATGACATGGGTCAACCTAGGAGTATGGAGGTCAGGCCAAGTAGCCAACCCTTGAATACATTTATATTCCAGAGGAATAATGGACAGGTGAGATATCAAAGCAAACCATTTGAAAGGGGGAATATGCACAGAAATAATTGGAATAGAGGAAATGCTATTAGGAGTGACGGGTGAAACGAGAATAATGAATCCCGGACAATTGAGAATAGAAACGATACGCTTATAACTCTTCCTTGCTAGATGCTAGTACCATTAAATCATCTGCAAGTCTAAGTATATCAATCTTTTGTCCCTGCATAGTAATTCTTAATATCTTTCTACATTTGGCAGTATTCGTCGCCTCTTCGATGTACAAGTTAAAAATTAATGGGGATAGGGCACATCCCTGTCTCACCCCTTTCACTTCTATACGTTCCTGCTCTAATTCTATTACTGCTGTTTGCTTTTTGTATATAAGCTATGTATTATCCGTCTATTCCTAAAACTCATTCCGATGTTTTTGAGTATTTCAATATTGTTTTCCATTTTACATTTGCTACGTGCATAGCCGTAGCCTAAAAAAAACCTAAAAAATAAGAAAAAACTGTCCGGGTTCAGCCAGTGAGTGGGCGGGGTTTTAAAAATACCCGAACAAAAGGACGGAGAACCTGAAATAGAAATAAACCAAACACACTCGCACTCATTCAATAAATTAACCATCGACATCCAGAAAACCTTATAATTAACATCAAAGCAAAACACAGGAGTACATTAGTACTCCGAACACAGTACAAACAAAGCCAAAAGTTTACATGGCAAGCTGTAGTTTTTAGGACCCAACCCCCTAAATTAATTAACCAACCTAAGCAAAAAGAAAGTTGCCCCGCTAAAAACAACAGCTCTAAAGCATTATCGTGAGCATAAAAAACTAATACATAAAATATCAGAACACTGTAGTTTACATTTATTATTACTAAAATTTGGTATTTCAAGAAAAGTTACACCCAATAGTTGGTCTAAATAGTAATTTAATCCGCACACAAAAAGGAGAAAGCGAAGTAGTTTATCAAATTCCAAAAAATGTGTATTTAAATTTGGTTGTTGTAAAACTGGGGTTTACAACAATTTTAACTCGCAAATAATTTTAGTCACATAGTTGTCGAAACGTGACAAAAACAGGTAGTAAAGGAAATGTGTATACGACCTTAGGGATCCACTTGTCTTCTAACGAACAGGGGCGGCAGTCCCACAGGACCCATACATCACATACATAGTGTTAGCATTTAGCAGTACACCCACAACAGTACATAGCAGCATTAGGACCAAAGAAAATCCGACACTTCTAGCCGCCTGGAAACCTCACATTCCGTGTGCAACCTTAAAATAACCAAACCATATCAAATAAACTTGCGATAACAACCAGAAATAATTCTTAAGATAGCATTATCGTCCACAACAGAACGCCTTTCAAATACACTAGTTCGCTCTATATCTCGTGTATCTCTGAACAGGTTGTTCGGAGCGTTGCTATCCAACCTTGCGTTGTATAGCGCAGAGCTTCGTCTATCGACGTAATACAGGGAATAACCACAAATAACAGACGACCTTGCCCTAACGAAGCGTAGTCTTTAAACACCCAAACGTACATAGAATATTTTATTGCAATTTTATTGTCAATTAGCGAAATATTTGAACAGGATTTTAATTAAACGGAATTTATCTAGATGAACAACTAAATTTGGAACGAAATCATTTTTCGTATTATTTTTAAATAGGTGAAAATTTTTAGAACGCGTTTTTGATTAAAACGGACTTTATATAGTAGGAACGAATATAGTTTGGTTGATTTTTATTAGAATTCAACGTAACAAATTTTCCATTCAGCAAAATCAACAGGTTGGGGCCGGAAGACCAAAGCGAGGAAGGGGGCAGCATCGCACTTAAAAAAAACAAAAGAAAATTCGCTTAGGAAGGAAAAGAGAAAAAAAAGAAAAAAAAGAACCCACAAAACAAACATCCGACTCGAGAGACCAGCATACATCAAGAAAAAGAATAACACAAATAAAGGAATTCGCTTAACAAACTAAAAGAAAATTAGTTCACGAAAGCAACGAAAGAAAACCAACAACACTCCCAAAATTAATAGATAATCCTCGTCAGGTTCCAAGGACCAAGAATGAAAGCATCAAAGAAAGGAGAAAGAAGAAAGAAAGAAGAAAGGAAGACGGGTAATAAGCAATCAACGAGGATTAAGATGAAAGGGCATCAGTACTGCGGAGTCGTCAACGGACGGATGTATCTCGAAAAGAAACATTAAAGTTTTCAAACTCAAGAAGGTTGGTTTCCTGCAGAAAACCAAAAAGGAAGAAACAAAAAGCGAGAATGAAAACGAGCAGTGCCAGCCAAAACATGACACAAAGGTCAAGCCTCAAGTATACCAAGGAACAACAAGGGAGAAAGAGAGGAAGAGAAAGGAAGAGCGCTGGTAAAGGAAACGATGTACTACAAACTGTGGTAACAGGAGTTTTTAAGCGAACAATAACGAAAAAAATTGCTTCAAAGACCGAAAGTCGACCAAGTCGCTGTTTCCAAAGGACGAAAGAACTTTCGAAGCCTACCACAGGAGTGGATAGACGGAAAACAATCAGTATAAAAACCGACAGCAAAGAAGATCAGCAAAAGATAGGGACAGGACTGTAAAACGAAAGAAACGAGAAGAAAAAGAAAAAAGAAAGAAGAAAAAAACAATAACCTAAAAAGCTTAATACTAAACAATTGTTTCACTTGTTTGTTGTTGACAACATCAGCCTGCGGGTGAGGAGAATATCCTCGATAGTGTTTAAAGCAACAATATAGTAAATTATACAGCTAAATTTTTTTTTTTTCCCCTACTGATGATGACCACATAGTGGTCGAAATACGTATCTAGTAATTTAAATATTTGTTTGTGGTTAAGGGTTTTTATTTAATTTTACGTAAATTTTAAAATAATTTGAATATAAATTTTCCATTCGATCTTTGGCTATAATTAGTGGTGTAACATTTCAAGGTCGAGTAAATACCGAGTAAACAAGCGGTAAGTGCTTCGGGTACCGCATTACAATAACGCGTGTTTCAATTAGTTTGTTTCTAAATTCAAATTTAAAGTCGGGTATTTTATAGATTTGTTTTTGAGGTAACTAGCTAGTTTAAATTTTAAATAAATAAATACAGTTTTGTTTACGGTACTTTTTTTTTTAATCGAGGTATATTTATTGGGTTTGTGATTCTAATTTGTCTTCGTTGTTATTTTGACTTTAGTGTTTGTTTTATTTTTGATAAATTTGAAACTTCATTTGCTGGTTTGAAAATTTGAATAAATAAATAAATTTAAATAAATAAATACCGGGAAGTTTACGGTTCATTTTAAATCTAGGTATTTTATTAAAGGAGGGCTTTATTTTGTACTTGCTGTTGTTTTGTTGTTTTTGATCTGGGTTTTTTGTTTCTGGTTGTTGTTTGTTTATTTGATTTTTTAGCATGGTTGTCTACCGAGATGAGGAGCCGCTGCCGAGGAAGAAGAGGGGTGATCGGTCGGAGTTGGTCAGGGGGTAAGCAGTCTGAAGCAGGGTCGGTTGCGAAGGTCGCAGTGAAGGAGCTTGCGGTAGTCCTTGAGAAGCTGGCTGTGCAGCCCGACGGGAAGGTAGTCGTGTCGCAGGTGGAGCCTGGGTCTGCGGTGGTGGAGTCGGAGGGGCCGGCGCCCCTTGTGGGTGGAGTCGGGTCTGAGTCGCCCTTAACATTGAGAGGCTAGCATCACGGATCGACTAGCAGCAACGTAAGTGTTGCGGCTAGCGATCTAGACGAGCTGGACCTCCTTATGTTCAGGACGAAGAAGGCGCACGGCCTCATCCAGAAGCGGGTCCCTGCAACTTCGGCGACGAACACCGTCGATGACAGGAGGGTGGTTCGCAACGCCGCGGACGAGTTCCGAGTTTCGAACCAGCTTTTGGGGATGGTTAGGGGTCTGAGGATGGTGCGAGGCGAGGTGAAGGAAGCTGTTGCGAAGATTGCAGTCGCAGCGGCAAGGACGGAGCAGGTCGTTGTAGGGCGGGGGGCAACAGCAAGTCGTTTAGTCCCAGGGGTGGTTTCGTACGCCGGAGCAGTGGTTAAGAAGGCAGCGTTGACGGTCGCGGTCCGTGTCGACGCCAATCCAGGGGTCAAAAAAGACGTCATGGTGACGTTAAACAAGAGGGTTAATCCTGCAAAGGATGGTTTTGTTGTTGTCGGAGCACGTCGGACGCGTAGGGGTGGCGTTGTCGTCGAGAGAACGCTCGTAGGTTGCAGTCGACGGTAGGTGGGGCTTGTCAGGGTCTGACGGCAAGGACCATTGAGAAGAGGAGGCCGCGCATCGTGCTCCCTGGGGTAGAGAGAGAGAGATAAAGAAGGAAGAGCTCCAGCAGAGGTTGATTGCTCAGAAACGCCGCTTCAGGGGGCTTAGGTTCGAGGACGAGATTAGGGAGAAGTTTAGGTTTGGCGGCAGAGGACCCAGGGATCCGTTGGTCAGCGTTGTGTTCGAGGTGTCGCCGGAGGCTAGGAGGGGTTTCTTGGCGGATTCGGTCAGTCTAGGTTGGCGTAGAGTCTGGGCTCGGGATCATTTTTCAATGATCCAGTGTTTTCGTTGCTACGAGTTCGGCCACAAGTCAGCCGAGTGCAAGGAGCGCATGCAGTTTTGCGAAAACTGCGCCGAGATTGGGCATGAGTTCAAGAACTGTAGGCGGGCAGTTTCTTGTTGTGTGCCTTGTGCGAGGTCGAACGACAGGGTTGGTAGTGTCAGGGTCGATACTCGTCATGACGCCAAGTCCAGCCAGTGGCCCACGATGCAGCGTTTGAAGACAGTCATCACCAGGAACATCGACTATGGATCCTAGGCCATTAGATGATGTTCAGAGGAGGGGCTACAAATAATTTCGTTAAAATAATGAACGAAAATAAAATCGACATCGGACTCATACAGGAACCGCACCTGTATGGCCACAAAATAACAGGTTTTGGGAGGGGGGTTACCGTTTTAAATACGGATAACGAGCGACCGCGTAGCGGAGTAATAATAAATAATGGGACGTGCGCCGGAATAATCCTTAACAATCTGTCGAATAAGTTCATAACCACAGCAGAAATAAAAACGGGATTGCATACGTTTTACGTGATAAGCACTTACCTTCCGCCGGTCGATTCCCGGCGGGAGAATCCTGAAACAGAGGACTTAATAAATCAAATTGAAGGAATCCTTCGTAAAATCGGTAGAAATAGAAATCTAATTATCGCGGGAGACTTTAATGATAAGTCGCCATTATGGGACAGCCCTATCGAAAACGATAGAGGCTCGCAGGTTGCTGATCTTTTTACGAAATGGGACCTTAGTGTGATAAACACTAATGATTCACCTACGTTTGAGGGGCATAGAGGCAGCAGTTTTATAGATATTACTGCAATCTCGCACGAAATGTTAGAAACGATTTGTAATTGGAAATTAAGGTCGGACGAGGAAACGCTTTCTGACCATAAATTAATAACATGGGACGTTGAAACCAAAACAAGCGCAAACGAGCAGCTAATTATATTTCCGCGGTTCTGTAATAAAAAAGCAAATTGGGAGCGGTTTAAACAAAAATTTGGCGAAAGTATCCCTGCGCTCGAAAATGAGCTATTTAACTGCCTAGAGGCAGACGAAATAGAAACACTCGCGAAAAAATTTAACGACGCGGTGGTAGACGCGTCGTCGTATTCCATGCCGCAAAAGAAAACATTTAAAGACAGTGTACCCTGGTGGACCCGGGAACTAACCACCAAGCGGGCAGAAACGCGTAACCTAAGGCGCCGCTATCAACGCGCCTCGGGAGGTATAAGAGAACAACGGAGAATAGAATATAATCAAAGTTACCGCGAATATAAAATATTAATAGAAAAAACGCGAACGAATAAATTTAAAGAATTCTGCACGCGAAACTCAGAGAAAGAACCCTGGGAAATTGCATAGTTAGAGGAAAACGACAAAAAACCGCGCTCAGTAATATAAAGAAAACAAATGGCGAATACACGGAAGATTTTAAAACCACAGCGGAATATTTACTAGAGAAATTTTTCCCATCGGATAATCCCGAGGGGGATGAAGGGTCGCACGATTTAGTCCGTCGGGAAGCTGCAGAGGCGCAAGGAACAGGTGCCGATAAGGCAATCCTAGTTCACGATGTCGTCAGGGCTCTTAGGAGGATGAACCCTAAGAAGGCACCGGGGAATGATGGAATCACTTCAGACGCAGCTCTGGAGGCGTGCCTGTTAGCCCCGTGTGTCTTTTTCGGGTTGTTTAATCTTTGTTTGGAAAGGGGCGTTTTTCCGCGTTGCTGGAAAATCCGGAATGTGAAATTTATACCCAAACCTAAAAAGGCGGATGCGTCAGATCCGGGCAGCTATCGTCCAATTAGCTTGCTACCGGTGCTGGGGGAAGTTTTAGATCGCGTTATGACTACGCGTGTTGAGCACCTAGTGCGAGACTGCGGCGGTTTTAATAACCGACAGTTTGGTTTCGTGGAGGGCAAGTCGACTATCGACGCGTTAGATTTCGTTGTCGGAAAAATAAAGCAGGCGAGAGATGCTAAAGAGCACTGTGTCGTTGTTGCTTTGGACATTTCAGGAGCATTTGATGCTGCCTGGTGGCCATTAATCGTTTGCGAGTTAGATCGTAGGGGTTGTCCGCGAAACTTGATGTCTTTGGTCAAGAGTTATTTTTCGGGGCGATTGGCACAGGTTGAAATTCCGGGTGAAGTTCTGTCGCGTGAGGTGGAAAGGGGATGCCCGCAAAGGGTCATGTTCTGGTTCCACATTTTGGAAGTTGTTGTATGAGAGCATCTTTAGGGTCAAGTTGCCCGCAGGATGCTCGATCGTTGGGTTTGCGGATGACACGCTTTTAATTGTAAGATCGAGATTGTTAATGGATATGCGCACAAAACCGAACGAGGCGCTTAATAAATTACACGAATGGTCGCAGGCGGTAAAATTAAAATTTAACACGGCGAAGTCAGAGCCGCTTTATTTCGGCACGAAACCAGGAGAGAGACCTCCTAAGCTAGAGCTAGGAGGGAAGAAAATCCCGTTTAAAAATTGTATTACTTACCTCAGCGTCAAGATCGACAATAAATTAAATTGGACAGCGCACGTGCAATACGTAAAAAGTAAGGGCGGCGAAATATCAAATAAAATGATGGCGGCGGCTAAAATAAAGTGGGGCTTCAGGGGCGAATCGCTGAGGACGGTTTATGCCGGAGCAATTGAGCCGGCAATGCTGTACGCAGCTTCTGTATGGGCAGAAAGTTGTAAAGTCAGTGAGGTTCGTCAATTGACGAGCGTACAACGCATAACCGCGGTAAAAGCGACGAGGGCGTACAGGACCACCTCCACGGAGGCAGTCCTGGTGATCAGTAGGACTCTCCCTATCGAATATGTCGTTTGGAAGATTAGAGATAGGCGATTAATAAATATAGGAAAATGGCGCGAAATTATCGAAGATATTAATCTTGGTAATACGGAGGTAGAGCGAAAGATCGTTGTATCTGAGTTGGGGCACCCAGCTGATATTAGAGGAATCGAGTTTGTCGAAGGTGATGAGGACGCGATGGGTATCAGTATTTATACGGACGGTTCACGTATGGACGATGGGCAAGCAGGCGCGGCGTTTGTCGTGTATAAGCAGGAAAGGGAGGTGTTTCGGTTTCAAACCAAACTCGTGAACTGGAGCACAATTTTCCAGTGTGAATTGGTAGCCATACGAGAGGTTATCGATTACGTAATAAACCATACGGGCAGAGACGAGTATTATTTAATCAGTGATAGTAAATCGGCGCTGACGGCTTTAACAAACATGAACACCTCGACAGACCTCCAAGCGGACGTCTGGAGGATAGCGCGTACGGCGCTCGAATTTCGACGTTTAAAGTTCTGTTGGGTCAGGTCGTACAATGGTAACGAAGGAAACGATAGGGCTGATGAATTAGCTAAAGAGGCCGCGACGGGAGACTTCCGAATATCACATTCGTCGATACCGAAATCTTTGATTAAAAGAAAGCTGCGTGAAAAGTCAATCCGACAATGGGAAGAAAGGTGGAACAACGCTGCCACGGGCAGGTTGACCCACAAATTCATACCGAGCTTAGAAGCTAGAGGCAAGATCGAGGTAAAACTCGATCATAAAATGGTTCAGCTGATAACAGGGCACGGCGCCCTGAAAGCGTATTTACATAGGTTCGGGTTGACCAACAACGACCGCTGTGAATGCGGTGAGGGCGCGGAAAGCGCAGAGCACGTGCTCTTCGACTGCCCGCTTGAAGCGGCAAATCGAGGGTTGGCTGATGCGAAATTAGCTATCGTAAGTCTAGCATGGCTAAAGAGCCTAGAGGAAGTCGGGCAAGTGGCTAACCAGAAGGCGTTCTGGACAGCCTTTAGAGAGTTCGCAGGAAGGGTTGCGAGATTAGACGGTGATAATCGTGTGTAAGTCGGGATGGGATGGTGGGAGGATTAGAAAATTATAGATTTTGACCTGGCGTGATTTTGAGATGATAAGAGCATGATAACTAAAACCTGTAAAAAAAAACAAAAAAAAAACAAAAAAAAGAAAAAGAAAAAAAAAGAAAGAAAACCAATAAAAATAATAATTAAATAAGTATACCCAAAACTCTAATATGCACGATGAACACACCACAAAAACAATCACTGTCCCACCTTTTACGCGCGGAAAATCGGGAATAAACGAAACAAATAAATAACAACAAACTAAATCAGGAAACCTCATTAATTTAAATAAGTGCAATAAATAAAGAAATAATAAAATAGAGTGAAACCGCGCATCTTCCCAGGACTTAAAAGTGAAGTGATAGTGATTGTGATCCCCCCAGAACGTTTAGTGCATATCCACCAGGACTTTAACAGTGCATATTCAACTCCCCCATAGAAGTAGAAAACCAATAGATGTAGGTAGACGACCAGATCTTCGGATGCTGGAGAAATTTATATTGGAGGTAAGAATAAAATTATGGCGGCTGCACTCGCATGAGCATTGATTTGTGATTTTAAACAGATTTTGAAATAATCCAACAAGCACGTTTTTGTGTAATGACGCTAGTCGATATAATGCTCATGCGAGTGCACCTGATAATGTATTTGCATTTGCTAATATATGCACTGTTACATGCTTTTGCTTATTCAGATAATTATTTATATATTTAGTATATGTTTATTTATATATTTATATTATATTTATATTTATTTTTACACTTATATTTTTGCCTGCATTGTATTGTTTTGTGGCTTGATTTAATTCGTTTGACGTTCTGTCGCCAATTTTTGGTCGCAGTATATATAGAAAAGAAGATTGTATATACAATATGTCAGTTAGGGAATGATAGGGAACGTTAGGGACAAATTTAGGATAAAATACTTAGATCAGGGAGGACGAATTTGTAAATATATAAAGCAGGCAAAATAGCTGGATTCACTATTAATACATTTGGCAACTGCTTAGAAATTTGAGTCCATTTTAAATTAGCTAGCTAGATTTGGATAGTTTTAATTCGACCCTCAGGTCGCACTGGTAAGCAGAGCCGGCGTCTGCTATCCGGTATTACGGATCCCTCCTCCTCTCATTTTTACTCGTCTTGTTGATCGGGCACACTCCAAAGTCAACGCTAGGGATACCATTATTTAAACCCTGTTTTTAGTTTTCGTTTCAGTCTGTTACATTTTTATTTAGGGTGGATTGATTATGAAGTTAGAATAAATTAGAAGCACGTTTATTTTCACGTTTAAGCCCAATGTAGTACCTTCGGGTGGAGCATTGGGGACGTGGCCACAAGTATAGCAGTCCTTATTCAAATTATAATGTACGTAAAGGAAAGAAAAAAGGAAACTTAGTAAAATAATCAGCCACTACAAGGATATAGGAGTGACCACGAGTGGAACGAGGAAGAGGATTTACTATATCACAGGAAAGGACTTGCCAGGGATAGGCTGGTTTGGCCCTAGGAGCGAATAGGCCAGGAGGAGGTAACTGTTCAACTTTGTGAGCCGCACAGGTCTGACAACGTCGGATATAACGAGCCACGTCAGCTCTAAGACAGGGCCAGACATATTTTTAGAGCAGACGAGCCACAGTTTTGGTTACGCCACAGTGACCGGAAGTAGGAGGATCGTGATGGAGGGATATCAGATTTTTACGCTGTTTAGAAGGTACGACGATTTTCCAATCGTCTAGAGAATCGGCAGCAAGAGAAGTCTTGTGACGATAAAAAAGGATATTGTGCACTACGGACCAGGAGGGTTAACGTGTAGCGGAGTCAGAAACTTTTCAGAGCATGGCGTTGTACCAGGAATCACAAGTAGGAAGGGTGACTTTGAGAGAGGTGACGGTCGAAATAGAAACTGGTTTAAGGATCGGAACAGAACGAGAGAGGGCATCAGGAACAATATGATCTTTGCCCTTACGGTGAATAATGACAAAGTCATACTGTTGGAGACGAAGGAACCAACGGGCTAAACGACCGGAAAAAGTTTGGAGGTTATTGAGCCAAAGGAGGAAATGATGATCAGTGATAACGGAAAAATGGGAACCCTCAACGTAAGGACGAAAGTTCTCAATCGCCCACATCACCGCCAGACATTCCTTTTCAGTAACTGAGTAGTTGCGTTCAGGCTTGGTGAGTGACCGACTGATATAGCTTACAACCTTCTCGCCGTCGGGATGGGATTGGCTAAGGACGGCACCCAAACCGAAGTGAGAGGCGTCAGTTTCGATGGTAAAGGGTAAGGTAAAGTCAGGACAGGAAAGAATGGGGACAGAAACTAGGTGTTGTTTAAGGGAAAGGTAGGCGGATTGACAATCGGAGGTCCAAGCGAAAGGGGTGTTTTTGCGAGTCAGGTTAGAAAGCGGAGCGGTGAGGATGGCAAAATTCGGGATGAAACGACCGTACCAACTAGCCATGCCAATCAGTTGACGGACTGCGGTAACGGAGGAGGGCGGAGGGATCGTAAGGATGGCAGAAACTTTATCGGGATCAACAAGAAGCCCATCTCGGTTAACGATATAACCCAGATAGCGGAGTTTAGGAAGGCAGAAATAACACTTATCTTGACGGAGGGTAAGGCCAGCATGTAAGAGACGAGAGAGAGCTAGGTCAAGGATTCGGAGATGTTCTTCGAAGAAAGGAGTAGCAATGATGATGTCATCGAGGTAGACGAAGCAGAATGGTTCCAGGTCAGAACCGATGACCTGATCGATAAGGCGTTTGAATGTGGCAGGAGAATTGTGGAGGCCGAAGGGCATGCGACAAAATTGAAATAAACCTCGATGAGGTACGGTGAACGCAGTGATAGGTTTGGATTCCGGGGACAGAGGGATTTGCCAATAGGCGGAACGGATATCAAGTGAGGAAAGATAACGAGCATCCCGGAGTCGGTCCAGAATGGTAGAAATGTAGGGAAGAAGATAGGCGTCTTTTTGGGTGACCTGGTTGACCTTCCGGAAATCAATACAGAACCGATAGAAATAGTCTCTTTTCTTAACCAGAACAATGGGACTAGCGCAGGGACTAGTAGAAGGTTCGACGACCCCTAAACGGAACATCTCATCGAGTTCCAAATGGGCAACTTTAAGGAGTGGAGGGGAAAGGAGGTAATAACGTTGTTTGATGGGCTCGGCTGACGTGCGGATGTGGTGTTGTACTAAGGAAGTACAGCCGAGACCAAGAGGTTGTTTGGAGAAGGAGGAAGTGATTAGAAAGTCGAGTCGCAGTTGTTGTTCGACACCAAGTTTGGAAATAATATGGGTAGGAGCGGAAGTAGTGATGGCCAACGAGGAAGGAGGGGTAAAAGTCTAATGACCATCCAGAAAACTGGGTACACCCTGCACAGACTGCCAGAAATCTATGCTGAGTATGAGTAGGTGAGAGACGTCGGGAATAACTAGTATATCAAGAGTAGTAACGGATTCCGAGAGAGTGATGGGAAGAGAGACGAAACCTAGGATGTGACATTTCGAGTTGTCGGCCAGACTGCAGAAAGACGAAGAATACGGATGAAGAGGAAGATTCAAGGAACGCAATCGGTGCCAACCAAGACCATCAAGAATAGTACGAGTGGCTCCTAAGTCCAGCGACCCAGTAAAGGAAATCCTAAAAATTTGAACAGATAAGTATGGGCGCCGGTCGCCCCGGATACTAGTGCACAGGTAGTTTAAGATGGATCGAGAGTGGTCTTCGAGACCAGAAAAAGGGATATCCCAGGACAGAGAAAGGATAGAGTCTTTGCCTCGGCCCAAGAACCCTAACGCCGGTTAACCGACGCCATACATGTTGGGCAGTTAGGTCGGGTAACTCCCTTCATGCCACAACCATAACAATGTCGGACTTGCGGACTGGGACAACGAGTAGAAATATGTCCAGTTTGGTCACAATTGAAACAGGTAACCGCACGAACGGGATTAGCCGTAGGGACAGGAACAGCTGATACGGCAACAGAAACATTTTGTCGACTAGGAGGAGTCGGACGGGCTTTGACAGGTCGAGCAGGAGGACGGAGTGTATCCGTAGGAAGCAAAACGGGGGCGAAGGCAAAATCTGGCTCTACGTAGGAGTTTTTATTCTGGCTAGGGGGTTCATAGTTCTCTACGCGAAACTTTCGACGTTCTAGCTGTAAGCACTCGGTTTCCAACTCTTGTAGAGATTGAACTGGAGGCAACCGGGTTAGATAGAAGGGTGACAAATTTCGGGAAACAACATCTAATTGCACATCATTCGGTATATTTCTATGACGACGGAACATGACAGCCATACACGCTAGGTACTCGACAATATCTTTCGTGGAGTCTTGGGTTCGGGTTAAAATATCTTGAAGCAATCGCCGCTTATAATCTGGAAGTTTGAAATGTTGGATCAGTAAATCGGACAGCGATTACCAATCGGTTACCGCGATACCAAAGTAAGGCTTTAGCGTCTAATAAATCCGCTGCAGATTCGAATAACTGCAGTTCGGACATACGCCGCGCTCGTCGAAGTTCTTCCACCCGTTCTAAGAAATTATGCACCGTAAGGGTGTTTGGGACACCTGAAAATTTCAGATTTCATTTTGACACCGGGTGGTATTGGTGGAAAGCGGACCAAGGAATAGCGGCTGTTCTAGGTAGGGTAGCCGACGCGGATTCCTGTTCAGGTTCCGAGTACGAGTCGGAAGTAAGCAACGGAGGTTCATCGGGTTCGGCACTAGTGGTGGGTGTCGAGCTAGAAGCGGCTATCGGAGTTTCGGATAACGTAACGGTATGACAAAACTTCTTTATCTACGTATCGAAAGAACCGCGGAGGTTAGCTAAGGTCAGCAGTAGCTGATTATGGGATTGATGCTGCTTCGACGTTGTAGACATTTTCGAACAGCGTCGTTCGGTATACACCCATAGGGGGCAAATGCGTTTAAACGCAGGGGAGGATTTATCCCCAAAAAATGTTATTAGAGCTTGTTTGAGCTCTTGGACAGCAGCCGTAACTGCTACAAGTTCGGAATCGAAATCAGTTCCGACGGGAACAGGACGAAATCCCGGTTCCCGTTCCATACGGTACGCACTCTGTACGGACCGGCGTAATTCATCAACATTATCCTCTGGATCAAACCCCCGGGGTGCCAATTCTAGTTGTAACTCGGTTTTCCGCAACCGGTTTACATGAATGCGCCAATATGCCATGGTATACGACGAAAACAAGAAAACAACCAACAAAGTAATTCAACCCCCCACGTCCTACCAATAACAGGACGATTCGGGGACCTATAGTATAGTTTAGAATTCACAACGTCGAAAGGACGCGCGGTAGATTAGAAATAGGAGGAAAACCAACTCTAGGAATGACGGGGAGAACAAAATGAACAGCAAGGAACGCAAAAACAACGGACTAGGATTATCGACAAACACACAATTCCGATAACCTGAACAAAACACAAAAAAAATAACGAATGATATTAAGCGATCAAGAACGAAAACCAAACTAAAATCTAAACAGATCGAACTTACACCCGAAAACAAAGAAAACTAAACATCAGTGCGAACGTAATGGGAGAACCAAAGAAGTAGCATCAGGCAGTAAGAAAATAAATCGGGCCAGAAATTAAGCAACATAAAATCGGGGTCAGAATTTACCCTCAACAAGATCGAAGCCAAATTTAAAGCCATCAAGAAAATCGCAGCACCACGTTGGGCGCCAGAAATTATGTTACGTGCATAGCCGTAGCCTAAAAAAAAGAAAGACTGTCCGGGCTCAGCCAGTGAGTGGGCGGGATTTTAAAAATACCCAAACAAAAGGACGGAGAACCTGAAATAAAAATAAACCGAACACACTCGCACTAATTCAATAAATTAACCATCGACATCCAGAAAACCTTATAATTAACATCAAAGCAAAATACAGGAGTACATTAGTACTTCGAACACAGTACAAACAAAGCCAAAGGTTTACATGGCAAGCTGTAGTTTTTAGGGCCCAACCCCCTAAATTAATTAACCAACCAAAGCAAAAAGAAAGTTGCCCCGCTAAAAACAACAGCTCTAAAGCATTAGTGAGCATAAAAAACTAATACATAAAATATCAGAACACGGTAGTTTACATTTATTACTACTAAAATTTGGTATTTCAAGAAAAGTTACACCCAATAGTTGGTCTAAATAATAATTTAATCCGCACACAAAAAGGAGAAAGCGAAGTAGTTTATCAAATTCCAAAAATGTGTATTTGAATTTGGTTGTGGTAAAACTGGGGTTTACCACAATTTTAACTCGCAAATAATTTTAGTCACATAGTTGTTGAAAAGAGACAAAAACAGGTAGTAAAGGAAATATGTATACGACCTTAGGGATCCACTTGTCTTCTAACGAACAGGGGCGGCAGTCTCACAGGGCCCATACATCACGTACATAGTGTTAGCACTTAGCAGTACACCCACAACAGTACATAGCAGCATTAGGACCAAAGAAAATCCGACACTTCTAGCCGCCGGGAAACCTCACATTCAGTGTGCAACCTTAAAATAACCAAACCATATCAAATAAACTTGCGATAACAACCAGAAATAATTCTTAAGATAGCATTATCGTCCACAACAGAACGCCTTTCAAATACACTAGTTCGCTCTATATCTCGTGTATCTCTGAACAGGTTGTTCGGAGCGTTGCTATCCAACCTTGCGTTGTATAGCGCAGAGCTTCGTCTATCGACGTAATACAGGGAATAACCACAAATAACAGGCGACCTTGCCCTAACGAAGCGTAGTCTTTAAACACCCAAACGCACAGAATATTTTATTGCAATTTTATTGCCAATTAGCGAAATATTTGAACAGGATTTTAATTAAACGGAATTTATCTAGATGAACAACTAAATTTAGAACGAAATCATTTTTCGTATTATTTTTAAGTAGGTGAAAATTTATAGAACACGTTCTTAATTAAAACGGACTTTATATAGTAGGAACGAATATAGTTTGGCTGATTTTTATTAGAATTCAACGTAACAAATTGTCGAATGCTTTTTCCAAATCTACAAACCCTATACACACGATTTCCCCTTTTGCTATTGTTTTCTCCATTATCACACTCGGGGGCTAAAATAGCCTTTCGTGTTCCCCTGTTTCGCCAATATCCATATTGATCTTCTCCTAGTATTCCTTCAGCTCGTTTTTTTTTAATTAGTTTTTGTACAATTCTAGTTAGTATTTTTGGAACGCGTACTGTCAAACTTATTGTTCGAAAATTTTCACATCTATCCACGCCTTTCTTTTTTGGTATAGCGACTATGATGTTACGTTTGAAATCTTTGGGTATCTCACCTGCCTCGTACATATAGCTTACAAGTTGGAGGAAACGTTCTGTTACTGCTTGTCCAACAATTTTTAGAGTTTCTGCTTGCAACTTATCTGTACCCGGCGCCTTACCATTTTTCAGACCGTTTAATGCTAATTCAAACTCATCTCTAAGTATAGGATATCCCAAGTCATCCTTTTCAATGTCTGATTCCTGTTCTATTGCTGTTAGTTCCTCTCCTGCATATAAATTCCTTATATATTCCTGCATCTATTCACTTTTTCTACATTTTCTATAATAACGATTTCTCTCGCGTCCCTTATATTTTTGCTATACGGTTTTATATCCCTTAAATTGATTCTAATTAGTTTGTATGCTTCGTCTGTCTTTCCTATTTCCATCTTACTATGTACCTCTTTGCACTTTTCATCAATCCATTGTTCTTTAAGTTTCCTGCATTTGCGAATATTTTCCCATTTTATGGCATTGTATCTGTTTTCCAATTTCGTCGGGTCTGGTTTTGTATTTTCGTCTTTCTTCTATTAAATTCAGGATATCCTTTATTATCCATGGTTTCTTATATTCTTTTTGTGTATACCTCAGAATATCTCACGAGCGTCTCGCGGTAGAAATAACGCGGCTGTAATGACAGTTGTAAACAGATTGAGGTTAGGTAATTTTTTTGTTTACATATAGTGAATGAGATCCATGGAAATTACCTATTAATTTTGTTTATCGTGTTATTTGTAAACGAGAAGTAAAAATGAATACTTGCGAAGATTGTGGTTTTGAGTTTACAGAAAAGAAGAATTTGTATGCCCATTTAAGAAAGATTCATAATTTTGAATATAGGATACCAGTTACTTAAACTAGTAAATTTTTGTGTGATACATGTGGCAAATCCTTGACCAGTAAAGCAACTTTACGTCGTAATTGCAGAACTGTTCGTAAAAGTATTCCAATAATTCTCAACTCGTCAACAATCAAGTGCTTTTATGAAAATTGTACAACACATCTAAAGGGATATAAAAAACTTCAACAACATTTGGCAAATGAACATCAAATTGAAACTAAACTTGATCAACTACATTTTAATTCACAATTAGGTTTGAAGATTATTATGCAAAATGTTAATTATATACTAATTTTAATCTGTTCAACAGAGTTCAAAAACTGAAAAAACCAAGAACAGGAAAAATCTTTGGCAATGTATATACTTCACACTTCAGCTAAATTATTGTCTGATGGCACCAAAAAGGAGTACTATAATTGCCATCGATCGTACAACTACATTCCAAAAGGCAAGGGTTTTAGTAGCTTAAAAAGCACAGGCACTAATAAAATTGGAAGTGTTTGTCCCTCAAGAATGGAAGCGACGATAAAGAACGATGGGTCTGTTGCAGTAGATTTCTGGACAACTCATGTTGGACATACCAACGATATTGGTCGAGTTTTTTTAAGTAAAGAGAGTAAAGCAGACATTGCAGGTATTTTCGAACATAAAGTTCTAGTTTGAAATTTTACAATTGATGTGTTTCAGGAAAATTAAAGGAAGGTATTACATTTCAACATATATTGGATGATGTTCGTGATTCTGCTTTACAACAAGAAAATTCACAGAGAATCTTGTTGTTAGAAACAAAATATATGTACAATATTGTTAAGGACTTCAATATTGAGTATGGTGTGAAACGTCACCTAAATGATGCAATTAGTGTACGGCTCTGGGTAGAGGAGATGATGAACTTAGGAAGCGACTGCCCAGTGTTATATTATAAAAGCCAAGGTGTAAAAGGAAACCCAAATGACTCAAAAATAATTTTAGATGTTCAAGATTTTGCATTAGTCATAATCACTTCTTTTCAACGTGAACAGTTGCTTAAATTTGGGAACGACAAAGTGTGCGTTGATGGTACACACGGTACAAATAGTTACGAATTTCAGCTGTACACACTAATGACAGTGGATGAATTTGGTTCAGGGTGCCCAATGGCATTTTGTTTTTCAAATCGTGCTGACGAAATGATTTTCAAGTTGTTTTTTGGAAAAATTAAATCAAGAGTGGGTATTATATCAACTACTCTTTTTATGTCTGATGATGCTCTAGCATTTTATAATGCATGGTCTTATGTTATGGCCAAGGTACCTCACCAGTTGCTATGTACCTGGCATGTGGATCGTAATTGGCGCAAGAATTTGTCAAAAATCAATGGAGGGATTGAAAAGAAAGTAGTAGTATATAAATCCCTTCGTGTTTTATTACAGTGTATATCTATTGATGAATTTAATGACATTTTAAATCAGGTAGTAGAAGATCTTTATGACGATGTTGACACACAATCATTTGCTGAATATTTTCATAATAATTATGCAAATCGTCCAACATCTTGGGCATATTGCTATCGATTGGGTTTAGGAATAAACACTAACATGTATCTTGAATCGATGCACAAAGTTTTGAAGTATGTGTATTTGGAAGGTCGGAAAGTAAAACGTTTGGACAAAAGCATTAATGCAGTAATGAAAATTGCTCGAGATAGCTTGTTTAAACGTATAATTAAACTTGCAAAGAATACTTCCAATGACAAAATTAATAGAATTAAACAAAGTCATAAAGCAAGTCTAACAATTACATCAGATTTTATTAGACGTCTTGAAAATGATAAGGAATTTTTAGTTACGTCGTCCACTTGTGCTTTTCAACAGTATCAAGTTACTAGAGTAGATGAGGCCTGTGAAGGTTCATGCCTAAGTTGTACAAAGTGCAGCATATGTGTTCATACATTTCAATGCACCTGTATTGACAACATGATAAAGCTTAACATTTGCAAACACGTACATGCTTGTGCGATACAGTTTTACAAATCGAATCTTGACACCTTTGCATATTAGTAACGTTAATGAACTTTTCAGCAGTAATATTTTACATGAAGCAAAATCTTCAAAAAATGATATTGTTGCGAGCTACTACTAGGCAACCCATCAAACACACAAGCGCTGTAGGCTCTGCATAGTTTTCAGGATACGAGAATTCTTCTAGCAATCAAACACACAAAACGCCGCCGGCATTGTTTATTCTCAATAGACCGGGAAACTTCTCGTAATTACTAGAGGATGACTCATATCTTTAACTCAGAGTATATATAAGGCCGCTTATGAATGTAAAGGCCAGTCTATACTAGAATGTCTAATATAAATTATAACGTTGTAAAGTAATAGTAGTTTGAGCTTTTAGAAGTTCAACAGTATACATAAATGTTATATGCTGTGTCTAATGTACATGCAGCTTGTAGTATACATAGATAGACAAAGTGTAAAATAAATAAATAGTTGTGTTAGTGTTGTTAATGGACCTATGGTAAAGAAGTTAGTTAAGAAGATATTAGTGCTTGTAAATTCATTAGTGTAATAGTGCTTCATTGTTGAGTGGACTGAAAACATCTACAAATAAGGCATATACTGTTAATTAGACTTGTGAACAGTGAGTAATAAAGACGTTTGTTATTACTGGTTTTTAAGTTAGAGAAACGCGGTAGTAGTAATCTGTTACACTGGTGTCAGGCTGTGTTGGGTGATTAATTAAGTCTAAAGACATTTGAGCAGTTTGTATATGCCAGTTACAAGAAGTCAAAGTAAAATGGAGGCAGAAACTTTAATGAATTTCCTCAAGGATTTTAAATCCGGTATGGAGGAGAAGTCGGCTAAACTGGAAGTGACACTAAATGAAAAGTTTACTGAAAATGCTGCAAAAATAGATGAAAAGTTTACTGAAAATGCTGCAAAAATAGATGAAAGGTTTACTGAAAACGCTGAGAAAATGGAAAGGTTAAGTGAAAATGTTGCCAAAATGGAAGAAAAGTTGAATGAAAGTACAGCCACGTTAGAACAAAGATTAATGGAAAGTTCCATTGCATTGAAAAAAGATTTCACTGAACAGGTAAAAACAGTTGAGCAAAAGTTGGATAATAAATTGGTAAAAATGGAAGATGATGTGATGAGGCTTCAAGAACAAATGATTTCACTAACAACGCGACCACTTGAATTACCAAGCCAAGTTGTTAATCAGAACATTCCAGAAATAAGAACCATGGAAAGAAGCGAGTCGATTCCGTCTAAATTTAAAGTAAAACCACCTACATTCGATGGTAAAACACCTTGGCCCACATATTTGAAACAATTTGAAGCTGCTACAATAGCTAACGGTTGGTGCAACAAAGAGAAGGCTATCTCCTTAATAGTGGCCCTGCGGGGGGAGGCTCTTAACATCTTACAAACGATTCCCGATCACCAGCAGAATGATTACGGCCTCTTAACATCAAAGCTTGAGATGAGATATGGAGATGCTCACCTTCAACAGGTTTACCACGCACAAGTTAAGAACCGCTCGCAAAAGACAAGTGAAAGCCTGCAAGAATTCGAAGCTGACATTGCCAGGTTAGTTAGATTGGCATACCCAACGGCACCAGATAGCTTCCTCGAACAACTTGCTGTCCAAACATTTGTGGATGGCGTTAAGGATGGCGAAATACAGCAAGCGCTAAGACTAGCACGGCCAAAAATGTTAGATGACGCGCTGGCCCATGCGCTTGAATTTGAAGCAGCTAAGCAGACATAACACAGGATGGGTCACAAAGTTCAGTCTGCCTTAGAGGAACCTGGTCAAGCTCAGAACAGCATAGATGAAATAGTCAACCATGTGGCAGAAAGGCTGGAAAGATTACGACCGCGGAGATGGCGTATGCGATGCTGGAGCTGCGGTAAAGTTGGTCATATGCAGAGACGCTGTACTCAACCAAAGAAACAACCGGTTGAGTTAAAGCAGGTCAATGTAAGGGAGCAAACGTTGACAGCACAGCGTAGTGCCTCGGAGATTATCATCCGTACTGCATCGTCGATGGGAAGTCTGGACAGCATTTATATCGATGGTAGAATTAATGGTAGGATTGTCCGATTACTCGTGGATACAGGAGCGACAAGAACTATTGTGAGACCAGATTTGGTTGGTCGTGGAAAAGTGCTACCTGTATCGGTGTGCCTCCGAACGGCAAGTGGTGGGAAGATTTGTACTCACGGAGAGACTGCCGTTATGTTGACAATTGGGGACAAATTAATTAAACATCGAGTGTTGGTGGCTGAAATTACAGAAGAAGTGATCTTGGGAATGGATCTCATGAGAGAATATGGGTTTCATGTAAACATGAAAGAAAATGTGCTTCGGATAGATGATGATGAGATTCCATTTCAAGGCAGGAGTAACCAGACGATGCAAGTACGAATGATTTGCGATTTGAAAATACCCGAGAAGGCGGAAATGATAGTAATGGGACGCCCGGATGGTACGCTCCGGGAAGGACAAGTATGCATGATGGAAGCAACTGAATCGGGAATGGGTCTGGAGGGATTACTTATTGGAAGAACGCTGTACCAGCAAGGGTGCTGAACATTAATCCGCATACCGTGACCCTGAAGAAAGACACGATTGTGGGAAGTTGCATTCCAGTATGCCATATTAAACGTTGTGTGGACGACACGAAAGATAAACCAGCCAACGGTTGCTTACAGAAATTGCTGGATATGTTAATACCTTCGTGTCAAGGATTAAACGGCGACCAACTGAGCAAGGTAAAAGAACTGGTCGGACGATATCGAGGTGTGTTTGCACTGGATGATAGTGAGAAAGGAAGGACGAATGGTGTGCAACATAAGATCAACACTGGAGATGCGCAACCGATAAGACAACACCCCAGGCGGCTTCCTTTGGTAAAACGTAAGGAGGCCGAGCAAATTATCACCGATATGGAAGAACAGGGAGTGATTGAACCCTCGAATAGTCCATGGGCATCCCCGGTAGTGCCTGTCCAAAAAAAGGACGGGTCGACAAGGTTTTGTGTGGACTACCGGCGGCTTAACAATGTGACAAAGAAAGACAGTTATCCTTTGCCCAGAATTGATGACACCTTGGATACTCTATCCGGATCTAAATGGTTTTCGACCTTGGACTTGAAAAGCGGATACTGGCAGGTAGGCTTGGAGCCAAACGATAAAGAAAAGACTGCCTTTACAATTGGAACTGGATTATGGCAGTTCAAGGTCATGCCATTTGGATTATGCAATGCCCCTGCTACTTTTGAACGATTGATGGAGTTGATACTGCGTGGACTGTCTTGGAAGGCTTGTCTGGTGTACCTAGACGACGTAATAGTGTTAGGCCGGTCTTTTGAAGAACACCTTAAGAACCTAGAGGAGATATTCCAAAGATTACGAGGGGCAAACCTTACATTGAGCCCCAAGAAGTGTCACCTGTTTGGAAAAGAGGTGAAATACCTAGGACATGTCGTTTCGGAGACCGGAATAAGAGCTGACCCTGACAAAATAAAAACGGTACAAGAGTGGCCTACACCAGCAGATATACACCAACTACGCAGTTTTCTAGGATTGTGCACATATTACCGACGTTTTATACTAGGGTTTGCGAACATTGCCAAACCGTTAACGAAATTAACCGAAGATGGACAAGAATATGATTGGAATGACGACTGCCACAGTGCGTTTGAACAACTGAAACGGCTACTGGTTACAGCACCAATTTTGAGTTATCCACGGATGGAGGGGAAATTTGTGTTGGATACCGATGCCAGTAACACAGCTATAAGAGGCGTTCTTTCTCAAGTGCAGGACGGACAAGAAAAAGTTATTGGGTATTTCAGCAAGGTCTTGTCGCGGCCAGAAAGGAATTATTGTGTAACAAGAAGGGAGCTCTTGGCCGTCGTCAAATCCGTAGAGCACTTTTATAAGTACTTATACGGCCGTAAATTCCTGTTGAGAACAGACCATGCAGCACTGAAATGGTTATTGCAGTTTCGAAATCCTGAAGGGCAAGTGGCAAGGTGGATAGAGCGGCTGCAGGAATATGACTTTGATAAGGAATATCGTGTAGGAACTAGCCATCGGAATGCAGACGCTCTATCAAGGAGACCTTGACTGCAATCATTGCTCCAAGATGGAAGAGAAAATAAGTGTCATCCATAGAATGACGGTAACCGATGATACTTGGCAACCCGAAAGAATACGAGAAGACCAGGAGAATGACGCCGAATTGGGACGTATTATTGAGTGGAAAAATAGAGGACAACGACCAGATTGGGAAGAAATTAGTATTTTAAGTAGGAGCCTGAAGGCATACTGGGCACAGTGGGACTCCTTGATGATGGAAAATAGAATCTTGAAACGACGCCTGAAATTTGAAGATGGCACTGAGAGACTTCAAGTGATAGTGCCAAGAAGCAGAGTACCGGAAGTGTTGCAGCACTTGCACGACGGTATTTCCGGAGGGCACTTTGGCGTGAAAAGAACTCTCGAAAGAGTGAGAGAAAGATTCTATTGGGTGAACTGCAAAGAAGATGTGAAGGAGTAGTGCCGGAAATGTGAATTGTGTGCCTCAGCAAATGGCCCGGTCACAAAACGGAAAGCCCCAATGAGACAGTATAACGTGGGGAATCCTTTTGAGAGGGTAGCCATTGATATAGCTGGTCCGTTTCCTGAATCAGAGAAAGGGAATAAATACATCTTGGTTGCAATGGATTATTTTACCAAATGGCCGGAGGCATATGCTATACCTAACCAAGAAGCTGAGACCGTTGCAGATGTACTAGTGAGGGAGTTGTTTTTTTCGCTTTGGAGTTCCTTTGGAGTTACACTCCGATCAAGGTCGGAACTTCGAATCAGCGTTGTTTCAAAACGTCTGCAAGCATCTTGGAATCAGGAAAACTAGAACCACGCCACTTCATCCTCAATCGGATGGAATGGTTGAAAGAAGGAACAGGACGTTAGGAAAGTACCTGGCCAAAGTTGTCTCTAAACATCAACGAGACTGGAACCAATATTTACATTTGTTCCTACTGGCGTACCGATCTTCGGTACACGACAGCACAGGATACTCGCCCGCTTGCGTAATGCTAGGACGTGAACTGCGGCTACCATGTGATCTTCAGTTTGGATTTAAACCTGGAGAAGAGATCGCCGGTGAAGATTACATTAGTAAGCTTCGTGAAAGAGCAAATAGCATTCACGAAAACGTCCGAAAGAATATCCAGGCAGCAAGCGATCGAATGAAATCACAATATGACACGAGAGCACAAGAAGGTGGTTATCAACCTGGAGATTTAGTGTGGTTGTACAATCCACAAAGAAAACGTGGATTGTCGCCAAAACTACAAAGACAATGGGAAGGGCCGTACGAAGTGTTAAAAAGATTTAATGATGTAGTGTACCGGACCAGAAGATACCCTCGTGGTAAACCGAAAGTGGTACACTTTGACCGTTTAACATCCTACGCTGACAACAACCAGGAAGACTCGAATAATGATAATAGTGTTCGATAAGTTATTAATCATGAGCCAAATGTAGATTTTGAGAGCTTTATGGCGGCGTATGGTGGTTCCGCTAAAGCGAGATTTGGCGTTGTTGTTGAAAAACAGCAAGATCTGTTTAGAGCACCAGAAGAGTATTCCCTTGCACATTGCGTAGCTCAAGATTTGGCAATGTCAAGGGGAATAGCTGTTGTTTTCAAGAAAAAGTTTGGATGTGTGGATGAATTAGTACACCAGCAGCCAACTGTAGGAAAATCTTTGATTCTTCAAGATAAAAATCGTTATGTTTACTATCTGGTCACCAAAAATTCTTCATGGCAGAGACCTAGTTATGGACATCTATGGGAGGCTTTGCTAAATCTTAAGGCGCAGATGATGGAAAATGGAGTAACGAGACTAGCGGTGCCCAAGCTGGGCTGTAGACTGGATCGCTTAGATTGGAGGATAGTCCGAAATATGCTAAAAGTAGTTTTCCAGGGAACCAACGTCCAGGTTTTTGTTTGTTGTTATCAACCGGTTGCCTACCAAGACCAAGAAAAGAGTGTTGACTGTTACTTCCAACGACGCGGTGGATGCACCAGAGGAGATAGCTGCTGATACCGTCATCAGTCATCGAATTGGCGCCAAAATGTATCTACAGTTACGAGACGTAACGGTTTTAAAGAGGGGGCAGTGTTGCGAGCTACTACTAGTCAACCCATCAAACACACAAGCGCTGTAGGCTCTGCATAGTTTTCAGGATACGAGAATTCTTCTAGCAATCAAACACACAAAACGCCGCCGGCACTGTTTATTCTCAATAGACCGGGAAGCTTCTCGTAATTACTAGAGGATGACTCATATCTTTAACTCAGAGTATATATAAGGCCGCTTATGAATGTAAAGGCCAGTCTATACTAGAATGTCTAATATAAATTATAACGTTGTAAAGTAATAGTAGTTTGAGCTTTTAGAAGTTCAACAGTATACATAAATGTTATATGCTGTGTCTAATGTACATGCAGCTTGTAGTATACATAGATAGACAAAGTGTAAAATAAATAAATAGTTGTGTTAGTGTTGTTAATGGACCTATGGTAAAGAAGTTAGTTAAGAAGATATTAGTGCTTGTAAATTCATTAGTGTAATAGTGCTTCATTGTTAAGTGGACTGAAAACATCTACAAATAAGGCAAATACTGTTAATTGGACTTGTGAACAGTGCGTAATAAAGACGTTTGTTATTACTGGTTTTTAAGTTAGAGAAACGCGGAAGTAGTAATCTGTTACAATATTATTAAAAAAAAGAGCCGAGCTAATAATAGGCCTATGTGAGAATGCTTCGTTAACTGACGACGTACATCTGGCTATAATGAGGCAATTTGATAAAATCATTGACACATTAAATAAAGCAAAATCTATTGATCTAAAAACTACAGAGGAGATTAATATTAATAAAAAAGTTGAACATTAGGTGCGGCTTTTTTCAACAAAGAAGAAATCAAGGAATAATGATCTTAAAAAGCCTACCCTAACAAAAGAAATTTTATTAGGGATGGTTTGGTTAATAACTCGAACCTTAATGTTAATGTTCATACAAGATCTGATCATACATCACCTGATTTTATGTTAAGATAAAACAGTGTATATCTCAGTAGAAAGTAGGTTTAATTAACACTAAAGCTTATAAGGTTAGATTTTGTTCTGCTTTTTCTTGTTTGGGAATAAAATCCGATGGGGAAACTACTCACAGAAATACATGCACAAATTACTGGAAATTATTACAATCCCAGCGATTTTGATGGGAAACCTACAAGTACGCGACTAATCTAATTTAATCCTCAGTTTTCACTTTGTTTTATCAGTGTTACAAGCGCTGGTAAGTTATTGTAATTTCGTCAAATCTGTCGGATTGAGTGTTCTTATATTAACAGTGCAGTATTTTAGTTTTACTTTTAGTCGGAGTACCAAAATAATCTTAATTTTCTATCTTGTCTTTTTACATATTTTAGTCGACTGACAGTGCAAACAAAATTCTCGACAAAACAAAATTAGTTTCTTTCTTAATTAATTTAGGTATTTATTGAGAATGTATATGGGTACATAACGTGTTTACTTTTTAAAAAATAAAAATACAATTATTGAAACCTCAAGCCTCTATTACTATTATTAAACACATTTCACTCAAGTAATTAATAATTTACAAATCAAATTAAAGAAATCCCAGCAAAGTACCTTTAAACTGCATATTGACACAAGTACGAAAGATACCTAGAATAGCAACAAGTTAGTACAAAATACCAAGTTGTTTACATACAAGAGCTAACATATATAGATAACATTCGTGTAAAGTTAATTTCTTTCATTGCACTAAATTTAACTTCTTTTTTATCCAAAGTTGGTTGCTTATAGAAACTGGTCTCTTATATTCAAATCATGAAATTTTCTTAAGTGGCCATACAAAGTTTTATTTTACATAAATTCAGAACCACAATCTAGGCAAATATTCATTTTTTACTTCTATATAAATAAGGAGATAAACAATCAATTTAACATTAACACAGACCTCATCCAATTTATGTAAGCAAGAAAAATTACGTAACCTCAATCTGTTTACAACTGTCATTACAGCCGCGTTATTTCTACCGCGAGACGCTCGTAATATCCCTGGTTGTCATGTCTAAGCTGGAGTTAATGTTACTCCATCTCTGTTTCTACTTCCTTAGTATCAGAAATTTTTCCAATATCTTTCAGTTATTCATCTAACTTTTTGCAAATCTTTTGTGGATATCTTTATCTTTTAGTTTCTCAAAGTCAATGTGCTTTTTTTCCATTTCGTTTTTCCCAATTTTTAAGTTAAGAGTGGCGTTCATAATTACGATGTTGTGGTCAGTGTCTATATCTGCTTCTGGCTAGCTTCTACTGCCTTTTACTTGATTCCTAAACGGTTGTTAACAAGAATGTAATTTATTTGATGTCTTCCTATATCCCGCGGCATCTTCCACGTGCTCGTCTTCTAGCATGATGTTGAAATAATGTGTTTGTGATAGTTAAATGGTTTTTGTAGCAAAATTCTACCAACTTATTTCCCCTGTCGTTTTTTTTTTCATGTTTAAACCAAATAAATCTACTATTGTCCATTCGCCTTAACTTTAGGATGATGTCACAACTGGATAAAATGCTGCATTGCCAATGCAATAAGTATTGTTTTAATTCTATACATATAGCAAAGAATATTAACTATTCTAGTTAATATTCTTTGCATATAGGTTGTATTAAGTATGCATACTCTAGGAATGCAGGCAGTCTGACAACAATGACACATTCCATAAATCAAAATAAAATGTTTTGACTGTATATTGACATGCAAAACAGTAATACTTTATCAAACTTCTTCTTGATAATTTAGTTATACTTCATCTTGCATTACACAATTTAGGATAATATAACAAGGAGCTTGACTCACAAATTTATTATGTTATTACTAAAAAGTGAGGTTCTTAAAATTTACAATACTTCGTGAAGTATTCGAGGTCATGAACTGTTAATGGTTTTAAATAAACAAAATATTTATAAATAATTTATTAACTTTAACAGGTATGAAAATACACGTTCCATATAAAATATACACAAAGTTTGAATTTTAGTGAAACATGTCATGGATACAACTTTCAAATTTGAAGCAACAAAGCCTTTAGGATGAAGATATTAATTTAATAAATGCATTTCAGTATGTTTTTAAAAATGTTTTTCATGTTTCACATAAAGCAACTAAACCAAAATAAGCAATACTCAAAAATGTATTTAATTCATTAATATACTAATATAACAAATGTATATTTATATTGCACCACAGCTGTAGAACAATTTTGAATTGTGCTTCATCATTCCACAGATAGTCGTCATCCTCTTTACTATCTACATTGATAATCACCGGCAGTACATTTTCATAATCAAACGCTATTTCTATCCCACCAAAGTTGTATCTCTTTTTCTGTATGGTGGATTGTGCTTGCCCACATATCAGGTGTTACAATCGCAAGAGCTTACTTTCATGTATCTAGTGACTTCACAACTGAGGTACCACTGTATCCAACGCAATCCCTATAATAACTTTTTGCTATACTCTAAATGTGTTCTGTGGGATTAAAAATACAGTGGTATGGTGGAAGTCTCAAAACTGTATCACCGTAGCGTTTAGCCATTTGATCAGCTGCATATGTAACTTTAGGCTTATTCCTAGAAATATAAACAATAAGAAAAATGCTACGTAAAATAATATAACTTACTGTTTCACTAATGTTATTAATTCATGTTTTAGCATTGTGCTATCGTAATAAATATTATTTTTTGCAGCCATTTTTGAATATCAGTTTTCCAGGAACCCATTGGTGTCTTATTGATTTGTGCACTATGGTAGCTAGCATTGTCCATTACAACACTTGATGGCTTGCTTAGATTAATTAATAGCTCATATTCAAACCAATGTAGAAAGTTGTCCTAATTCATTTCGTCATGGTAGTCACCCTTTGTGGTTTTTGAAGCAAAGACGAGTTTGGCATTAGGAATGAATCCTCTTCACACCTAGCAAGAAGAACTATATATCTAATTAAAGACACGCATACTTAGCAAATTTTCCAATACTGCCGTTTTTAAAAATCCAGCTTTCATCAACAAATACAAACTGCCGTAGACCCTCCGTTTTAGCTTGAACATATTGTCTTAAAAATGTCACCCTTTTTGAAACGACATTATGCACTTCCATCAACCCATGACAAGGATCATCCTTGTTATACTGAAATTCTATATCCTTTAAAATTGTTCACAAAGAAGTTCTACCTCTTTTAAATATGTCTCGTTCACAAAGGTTTTCTTGTAGGTTTGTTACAGTAATGTGCTCCTCTGAAATACAAAAAATTATTTGCTTTTCAAGGGGTTTGAAAATTACTAACTGTTTTTATACATCTGGTAGATTACATTTCTAATTGTATCTTTGTCGAAACAATCTATATCAACAACAGGTTTCTTGCGTAGACTTATTTTTTTGGGCCTGTTATCGTTTCAGCATTATTGAACCTATTCCCAATGCTGTTTCAGTGCCTATACTAATATTTAATGCTGATGCGACTTGCTAAAACAAACAACTTTTAATGAAACCGTTTAGTTTACTTAACTTTATCAAATTTGAAATTAATCGAGATACAGAAATTTCTTACATCTCTTACAGAAATGAATGGTAGAAAAGGCCCATTATTATCACATTCTTTTGCAAAACACGCGTATCTAACGGTTTAGGCATTGTGAAAACTTTATATATATATATATATATATATATATATATATATATATATATATATACATCATCATTAGGTCTTCAGTCCTGGAACTGGTTAGACGCGTACCATCATTGTTTCCTATTCTGAACTAACCTACAGATTTCCCTGAAATTTGCACAGTCTGCATCTATCACTATCTGATCTAGGTCAACATCTACCTCTTTTTTCCTATCTCTGCTTGTAATATATCCCATACTATTACCCAAAAATCCCTTAGAACGTATTCTGTCCTTCTATTTCTCTTATCTTTTTCCCCAGATATTCTTGTTTCCCTACTATTTCTATAACCTATTTGTTATTATCTTTGTCTGTCCATGCTATCGTCCTCATACATCTGAAGCACAGCATTTCAAAAGACTGTGTATACAGCTCATTCCCCTTCTATTGTTTTCTAATTTTATGCACTATTTTACCGAGATTCAGTGAAGGGGGTTAAGCAACCTGTGGCTACCAAGATCCCCCAACACTTAGATATTTGCCGAAATAATGGTTTTCCAGTAAATCCTTTCAAACACTTAACATTATTTGAAAATGTTGTCCAACCAATTCTTGTAGTTACTTATAGTAATCATCGTGTTTAAGCACAGTTATTTTCTTGTCATTAGTTTATCCAATTTAAGATTGGTTGGATGCGTACCTCCATTGATTTCTATTCTGGGCTAGCCTACACATCTCCCTGAAATTCCTGCAGCCTACATCTTTTACTATCTGTGTGCAGTAGTCTAGCCTAGGTCTGCCTCTTCTTCTCTTTTTTCCTATCTCTGCTTCTAATATATTCCGCACTATTCCCTCATGCCGTAGTATGTGGCCTATCATCTTATCTCTCCTATTTTTTACCGTTTTCCACATATTTCTTTCTTCCCCTACCATTTTTAGTACCTCTTCGTTCTTAACTTTGTCTGTCCATGATATCTTCATCATACGTCTGTAGCACCACATTTCAAAGGCTTCTAGCTTTTTCTTGTCCGCTTCTCCTACTGTCCAGGCTTCACAGCCGTACAGTGCTGTGCTCCACACATATGTTTTAAGCAATTTTTCCTTGTTTCTATGTTTGTGGTCTTTGAGCACAGTAGTTGCTTTTCTTGTTAAATGTAGCACGACCTTGTGCTAATCTTTGTTTTATATCTTTTGTGCTTTTCCCATCTTGCGTTAATTGGCTTCCTAGGTAGCAGAAATCCTTAACCTCTTGTAAGCTCGTGTTACATATTTGTATTCTTGTTTTGATTTATTTTTCCCACCTTTGCGTACTAGAACTTTAGTTTTAGTTTTGTTAATTTTCATACCGTATCTCTCTGTTAGAACCGTTTCCATTTCATTAAGAGCAGCTTCTAACTCTTCCTTGCTAGACGCTAATACCGCTATATCATCTGCAAATCTAAGCATATCAATTTTTTGTCCCTGCATAGTAACTCCAAATGTTTTCTTGCATTTGACCGTATTCATTGCCTCTTCTATGTATAAGTTAAAAATCAATGGGTAAAGGTCACATCCCTGTCTCACCCCTTTCCTAATGTTTACTTCTCTACGTTCCTGCTCTAATTCTATTACTGCTGTTTGCTCTTTGTATAAGCTATGTACTATTCGTCTATCCCTGTAACTCATTCCAATCTTTTTTAGTATTTCAAACATTTTTTTCCATTTTACATTGTCGAATGCTTTTTCCAGATCTACAAACCCTATATACACGCTTTCCCTTTTTCTATTGTTTTCTCCATTATCACTCTCAGAGCTAAAATAGCCTCCCGTGTTCCCCTGTTTCGCCTAAACCCAAATTGGTCTTCTCCTAGTATTTCTTCCGCCCGTTTTCCATTCGTCTTTGCACAATTCTAGTTAATATTTTTGACACGTGTGCTGTCAAACTTATTGTTCGAAAATTTTCACATCTATCCGCACTTTTCTTTTTTGGTATAGTTACTATGATGCTACGTTTGAAATCTTTGGGTATCTCGCCTGTCTCATACATATAGCTTACAAGTTGGAAGAGACGTTCTGTTACTGCTTGTCCAGCGGCTTTTAGAGTTTCTGCTTGCACCTTATCTGTACCCGGCGCCTTACCATTTTTCAGACTCTTTAATGCTAATTCAAACTCATCTCTAAGTATAGGATATCCCAAGTCATCATTTTCAATGTCTGATTCCTGTTCTAATGGAGTTAGTTCTTCTCCTGCATATAAATTCCCTATATATTCTTGCCATCTACCCACTTTCTCTACGTTTTCTATGATGGCGTTTCCTTGTGTGTCCCTTATATTTTTGCTATACGGTTTTATATCCCTAAAATTCATTCTAATTAATTTGTATGCTTCGTCTGTCTTTCCTATTTCCATCTTCGTTTGTATCTCTTTGCACTTTTCATCAATCCATTGTTCTTTAGCTTTCCTGCATTTTCACATAATTTCCCATTTTATGGCTTTGTATCTCTGTTTTCCTGTTTCGTCTGATTTATTTTTGTATTTTCGTCTTTCTTCTATTAAATGCAGGATATCCTTTGTTATCCATGGTTTCTTATTTTCTTTTTGTGTATACCCCAGAATATCTCTGGCCGCCATGTCTAGGCTGGATTTAATGTTATTCCATTCTGTTTCTACTTCCTTAGTATCAGATATTTTCTCGATATCTTTGAGCAATTCATTTGACTTTTTTTCGAATCTTTCTTGAATACCTTTATCTTTTAGTTTCTCTAAGTCCAAGTGCCTTTTTCCGTTTCTTTTTTTCACATTCTTAAATTTAAGTGCGGCCTTCATAATTACGATGTTGTGGTCAGTATCTATATCTGCTTCTAGGTAGCTTCTACAGTCTTTTACTTGATTCCTAAACCGTTGTCTAACAAGAATGTAATCTATTTGATATCTTCCTATATCTCCTGGCATCTTCCAGGTATATCGTCTTCTAGCATGATGTTGAAATAATGTGTTTGTGATGATTAAATTGTTCTTGTCACAAAATTCTACCAGCCTATTTCCCCTGTCGTTTCTCGTGCCTAAACCAAATAAACCTACTACTGCTCCTTCTCTACCCTCACCTACCACGGCATTAAAATCCCCCGTAATTATTAAATTTTCCTGTCCTTTAACGTATCTTAATATGTCTTCGATATCTTTGTAGATGGCTTCTACCTCTTCGTCACTGTAGCTAGAGGTGGGCATGTATACTTGTATTATTACTGTGTTTACCGGTTTAGATTTTAATGTAACCATAAGTACTCTTTCGTTCTTTTGTAAGTAATTTTCTACACAGTATCCTATCCTTTTCCGCATAACTATCCCCACGCCCAAATTTCCTTCCTCTGCTCCTGTATGAATTACCCTGAAGTCTCCACTCAAAAAATCCCCCGCCTCTGGCCACCGAACTTCGCTGATCCCTACTATGTCTAGTGATAACCTATTCATTTCGATTTTTAGGTTCTCTAGCTTACCTACTTGCTTCATACTTCTAACATTCCACGCTCCGACTCGCAGAATGTTCCCGACTCTTATTTTCAACTTTCCGATCGCATCCTCCGAAGTAGTCCCCTCCCGGATATCCGACTGGGGGACTATTTTAACTCCGGAATATTTTACCCCAGAGAATGCCATCATTTTATTATAATTTAGGTACGCTGTGTACTTGGGAGATAATGTGGTGGTTTCCCGTTGCCTTCCACATCGCGGTAGTGTGTCTTAGACTGCCATACCGACCCCTATGGTCTCTGCCAATCTAAGTACCGAAAGAGCCGCTGCCCTCTTTCGGGGACCTGTCTTAGTCTGGTTCCTCACTAACGACCCTACTACTCTGGTTGGACCTGTAGTTTGGCTCTTTAGCTCATTAGAACACGCAAGCCATTTCACCTGTTCTAGTAATTTAGAACTTCGGCAAGGTGCAGGTCCATTCGAAATGGATATATATATATATACATATATATATATATATATATATATATATATATATATATATATATACATATAATTGTTCGTGTAGATAACGACCAAGGATTTAATTATAATAAATGCAATAACGGGTTTATTGGTCCAATTTTTTAAATCAAAGTCTTTGTTTTTTCGCCAAGCTTTCGATTTATTTTTTAAATCTTCATCAGGGTTCTATATAAGAGAAGTTACAAACATCAACTATACTAAGAAATTACAAATACTTACAAAACATGAGTACTAAATAGTTTATAAATGAATAAATATACATTTAGCAGATTTAGGGTGTAGCTGACACATTTATAATACAACACTATAATTCCTACATTTAAAATTTTTAAACAAACATTTAACGGCCACAATTCAAGTAAAACAAGTGTATGTTAGACTGTAAAATTTCTAAAAATTCCTGTGCTTTAGCGCTCCATACCAAACAAACTGTTCACATACCTAAATTTGGAGAAGTAACTATTTTAGACAAAGAAGTCAGGTACAAAGGCAGACTTTGTTCAAGTCCTGTCCAAGATCTTATATTTTCCATCTTTCAATTACTAGCTCGATTTGAAATGATCATTTGGGCTTTGCATAAAGGTCTAAGTTATTATTTCATCTTATTTACTGTAATAGATATATATATATATATATATTGTTGTGATAGTGTAGTAATACCCCTATGCGCCCTTTTTATGAATTAAAAGGTAAAATTTTTAATCTATCAATTTCTGATTTTTAATATACAATTTTAATTGCGTCGGCTAGCTCAGTTGTTGAATTACGCACGGAGCTTGCGACAATATGACAAACAAAGCATTTAAACCTACCATCTACCTCTCCTAACTGTTTTAATCTTTAAACCAAAACACCATTAAGCACAAATTATTGTTACGAGCTACTATTAGGCAACCCGTCAAACACACACAAGCGTCGTAAGCAACGTATATACTACAGAAGCCTAGAATTTTCTAGGATATTTTGGATTATGAATCATCCTTTTAATTCAGGGTATATATAAGACCGCTGATAAATGTAAGAGTTAGTCTATATCAGAATATCGAATATAAATAATATCGTGTAAAGTTAAATAGTTAAGCTTTTGGTAGTCCAAGAGTAAACATAAATTTGTATTATGTGAAGTATATATAGTACCGTCAGCTTGTAGAATATATAAATAGACAAAAGTGTAATAAATAAATAATCGTAGTGTTAGTGTTGTTAATAGACCTATGGTTAAGAATTTAGTTTAAGAAGATATTAGTGCTTGTAAATTCTTTAGCATGATAGTGCTTCATTGTTAATTGGACTAAAAACATTAATAAATAAAGCATATACTGTTAATTAGACTTGTGAATAGTGAGTAATAAAGACTTTTGTTACTACTTGTTTTAAATTAGTAAAAAATTTGATAAACAATCAGTCTCCTTTCAACAAGAGCACGATTCGTGGCAGTTCAAATTTAATATTCACGTCAAGTGAAAATAAAAAATTAAATAATTATATTTTTCAAAGTGGTGATAGAAAAGTTGTTGAAAATTAAAAAAATAGTGAGCGAAGTTTGCCATCAACTGGAAAACGTAAGTGAAAGCTTATTAATTAAATAATTTTAATATTTATAGTTCAGGGCTCTAAGTAATCTAAGAAAGAAATCTAAGCTAATAAATATGAAATCTGGAAAATCTGGGAAACTAAGAAATAAATTCAAATTTAAATCAATCTAAAATTGCATAAAAATATTGGTTTGCATCTACGCATCGGAGCTCAAAACGGAGGATTGTTTTAAGCATTGAATGGGGTTTGGCTAAGCAGTATCATAAAATCAAAAAATGAACTCAACTGAAAGCAATCCAGGAGTACTGGTTCACAGCAGGTAGTAACAGAACAAAAAGACACGCAAGGAAAGCTACAAGTCAGAACTTTATCTAAATAGCATAAAGCATTGTTTTCTTTTTTTATTGAACACTTTCTATATTTTTTATTATACCAGAATATTTATGTAAAGGGTCACCAGAAATCTTTTTATACGTAAAAATTTATGTGAAAACGGAAAAAGTTCTTAAACGTTCAAGGGTGTTTACAATAGAGTACAGTGTCATTTTTGCTGCATTTAAACTAGCTAAAGAGAGCTATAATATTGGGAATAAACAAATTGTTATTATTATTAATTGATATTCAGTGGTTTATTTTGTCGAATAGTAAATCATATTAAACTGTAAAGTTTTCTTTGTCATTATACAAATTTTGGCTAATTTCGTTTTCTCATTCGAGTAGGAAAGTATTAGATAAAAAGGGGAGTAATTTTTTTGTTATCGTAACGTTGTGCACTCTGTGTGGGTTAGACTGAGCTAGTCAAGGCATATTTAAATTTTAGGTTATTTAGAGACAGAGCGGTGGCGGGCAGCAGGAAACTGAACGTTAATTACATCGGCGTGCAGCGTTATCATAGCAATATATATATATATATATATATATATATATATATATATATATATACATCTTGCTAACAATTCTGCGTCCTTACAAAGTTGATACGTTTTTGCGTCCACCAGAAATAGCGGAAATAGGTCATTACATATGTAGAGTATATTGTTGTTTATCTCTTGAAGAAGCCCAAAATCACAAAAACATTGTAAAATAGTTAAACATATAGATATACACTATTTTGTATTTTCCTATCATTGTAGAGTCCTTTCAAAGCCATTTAATTTTGCATCCGTCGTATATCTCCTTTCATTTTACATTAAATCTCATATCACATTTGCTTCCTGCAGCGTTGTCAATAACTCTTTAAAGTAACAGAGATGAAACATACAATTAATACCTTAAGAGAGACTAAGATATGAGTAATTGGCGATTTCAAACGTTCCAGTAGTATTATTATCAGATGGTGAGTGAATAAACTTACAACATCAATACTCGACCGCTTTCTGATGATATTAATACTACCGTCTCTCAAAGTGCTGCGTACGCATTATAATATACTCTACTTTGTGTCGATGCGCTGTTAAATTAAAACGTGTATGCATTCTCAATGTTTTATAAATTATATCAGGATGTAACTTTAAATGTTACTTTAAATTATTATCATAGCTTTCCATGATCAAGAAGTGGTTTAGATTTCAAATTTGATGACCTTTTTTTTAATACAAAACGTTATTTTTATTAATTCTAGAAAGGTTGGTAGTTTTTACATCTTATCGATACGCTTGTGTAAATCAAGACGTTAAAACGGTTTATTTTGGTGCAGGCGTCAGAAAATAAATGTTCGATAAATTTATTTTAATTTATTTTGCTTTTGCATACGCTAATTGAGTTTATTGGTGTGATGATTACGTAAGCAGAAACGATTCGTGAAATTACTAAAAGAATAGTTCCGGTTTGTAAAAAACATGATCACCATTTTTCTATGAAACCACTTAAAAAATTCTATTTTCAATTCTTTACCAATGTTTGAAGAAATTTCAAACATACATACAGATTATTAAAAAAGCTGCATTCTTTCGTGGTGTTAATTGACTAATAGAGCGTGCGTTTAAATGTGCGGACGCCGCCGTTTCCGACAATAAGCCAAAAATGAAAATAAAAGGAAATCTTTGGAACACGTTTAAAGCGCACCGCCAAATATTTTAAAGAAAGTCTCTTGTACACTTTAACAAAAGATGCTGAAGAGATTATGGGCTAGGAAAATCTTTAACTTGAAATACATTTTTTTTTGGGTTATTGTAAAAAGAATTTCCTCGTCAGTACAATATTTGGTCATTCCTATGTTCGTTTAGATGCATAAAGCGTTCTCGTATAGTTTATTGACATATTTGCATTAAAATGTCTACAAAATGGTTTAAGGTGGGGGTATGTAAAGCTAATTATCGTTTATAGTATGTATGTTTATTGTACGATCTGGGAAAGCTGCTCTAATGGAACATAGTAATTAATGACAGCCTACCTTACACTAAAATTTCAAAACTTAATCACTTCACAATACAACTTCGTTGGTGCGAAAATGTGCAAAAGGCTTGTGTGCATCACCTGAACTTATTTAAATACAATACTCAAAAGTAGTTCTGAGAAACATATTTTTTTTGTTTTTTTTTTTTCAGGGCAATATCCAGTTTTTCGTTAGCCCATTCTTTACTTCTGCCTGAACTCTAAGATGATTTTACTATTATGATATAATTCGATTTATTTGAAAGAATACTGAAGATATTGTTCCAGAACCAGCAATAAGAGAAGGGATTGAGAAACATAAATCCCTGACCGTTTACAAAATCGTTAAATGTACCACCAAAATCAGATGTTTGTGATGTAGGTATCTTCCTTTATGTTGCGTGTTATACAACGGTTTAGGAATCAAGTAAAAGACTTTAGAAACTACCTAGAAGCAGATATAAACATTGACCACAACATCGTAATTATGAAGGCCGCACATAAATTAAAAAATTTGAAAAAAAGAAACAAAAAAGGCACTTTGACTTAGAGAAAATAAAAGATAAAGATATTCAACAAATATTCGAAAACATTCAAATGAATTGCTAAAAGATATCGAGAAAATATCTGATACTAAGGAAGTAGAAACAGAATGGAATAACATTAAATCCAGCCTAGACATGGCGGGCAGAGATATTCTGGGGTATACACAAAAAGAAAATACCAAACCATGGACAACAAAGGATATCCTGAATTTAATAGAAGAAAGAGAAAGGTACAAAAATAAATCAAATGAAACAGGAAAACAGAGATACGAAGTCATAAAATGGGAAATTATTCGCAAATGCAGGAAAGCTAAAGAACAATGGATTGATGAAAAATGCAAAGAGATACAAACTAAGATGGAAATAGAAAAGACAGACGAAGCATACAAACTAATTAGAATCAATTTTAGGGATATAAAACCGTATAGCAAAAATATAAGGAATGCAGGAGGAAACAACATTATAGAAAATGTAGAGAAAGTGGGTAGATAGCAAGAATATATAGGGAATTTATATGCAGAAGAGGAACTAACTGCATTAGAACAGGAATCAGACATTGAAAATGATAACTTGGGATATCCTATACTTAGAAATGAGTTTGAATTAGCATTAAAGGGTTTGAAAAATGGTAAGGCTTCGGGTACAGACAAGGTGCAAGCAGAAACTCTAAAAGCCGCTAGACAAGCAATAACTGAACGTCTCTTCCAACTTGTAAGCTATATGTATGAGACAGGCAAGATACCAAAAGATTTCAAACGTAACATCATATAACCATACCAAAAAGAAAGGCGCGGATAGAAGTGAAAATTTTCAACGATATTTTTGACAGCACGTATCATAAATATTAACTAGAATTGTACAAAGGCGAATAGAAAACGAGCTAGAGAAATACTAGGGTTTAGGCAAAACAGGAACACGGGAGGCTATTTTAGCTATGAGGGTGATGATGGAAAAAACAATAGAAAAGGGGGAAATGTGTAGGCTAGCTCAGAATAGAAATCAATGGAGATACACACCCAACCAGTCCCAAGATACATAAATTAATGACGAAAAAGTAACTGTACTTAAACATGATGATTATTATAACCAACTACAAGTATTGGTTTGGCAATATTCTCGAATAATGTTAATTGTGTGCAAGGATTTACTGGAAAACTATTAATTCGGCAAATGTCTAAGTGTTGGGAGATCTTGGCAGCCATGGCTGCTTAATCCTCACTGAATCTTGGTGAAATAGGGCATAAGATTAGAAAACAATAGAAGGGGAACCGAGCTGTATACAGGCTGTGTGAGAATTTCAGAGAACTGTGTAGGCTAGCTCAGAATATAAATAAGTGGTACGTGTCCAACCAGTTTTGAGACGGAAACCTAATAACGAAAAATAAGGGCAGATAAATCTGATGATTATTATAAACAACTACAGGTGTTGGTTGTGAAATATCTGCAACTAATGTTGACTGTGCGAAAAGATATATTGGAAAAATGTTAAATTGGTAAATGTTCTAGTGCTAGGGAACTTGGCAGCGACAGGCTACTTACCACTCTTCACAACCACTGAATGTCGGAGGAATAGGGTAATAATTGTAAAACAATTGAAAGGGACCGAACTGCATCTAACAAGAAAGAACAGCGCCTATAATGAAAGACAATAAACATAGAAACAAGAAGGAAATTGTTGAAAGCATATGTGTGGACACCACAGTATGCCTATGAAATACGGACAGTAGAAAAAGTAGACAAAAACGGTAGCAGCCTTTTGGAATGTTGTGCTTCAGATGTATGAGGAAGATAGCATGGACAGACAAAGTTAATAACAATTAGGTTATAGAAATAGTAGGAGAACAAGGATATCTGTTGAAAAAAATAGGAGAAATAGAAGGAAAAATGCGTTCTAAGGCATTTTTGGGGAATAGTATGTGATATATTACAAGCAGAGATAGGAAAAAGGATGTAGATTTAGACCCATATCAGATAGTGATAGAAGCAGACAGTGCAAGTTTCAGGGAAATGCGTACGTTAGTTCAGAATAGGAAATAATGATAGTACGCGTCTAACCAGTTCCAGGACTAAAGACCTAATGATGATGAAGGGTTGCTGCTATCACCAAAACTAACTTACATACCATTACTGATGGATGTTTTAATTGTAGGCTACTAAGCATTGCATTAAAAAAATTTTTAAAGTTTTCAGTTGACCCCTTTACGAGCTATAATATTTTCCTGTATAAGGGTTGCTGCCACCTCCCAAGACTGACCTTCGTGCGCTGTTGGTGGTGTTTACTTTTAGAACAGATTATTAGAGGAATGCATGTAAAAATTTTGTTCCAGTCTTATACGAGGTACGATTTATTTAGTTTAAGGGTTGCTGCGATCCTCAAGACTGGTTTTGGTGCACTGTTGTTGGTGGATGTTTTTGTTATACATTATTAGGCATTGTATGTGCAAATTTTGAAAACTTCAAGTCGTTTACGAGCTATAATGTTTTTTAGTATAGGGGTTGCTGCAATCCCCAAGACTGGCTTTCGCCAACCGTTGACGGTGTTTATCTTTGTAATAGACAATTAAAGGATTGCATGTGGAAACTTTTTACCCGGTCCTGTACGAGGTACAATTTATTTAATTTAAGGGTCGTTGCCATTTCCAAGACTAACCTTCGTGTGCTTCTAGTGGTGTTTATATTTTTAGTAGACTATTAGGACTATTAAAGAATTGCACGTGAAACTTTTTTTTCACTCCTTTACGAGGTACAGTTTATTTAGTTTAATGGTTGCTGCTACCCGAAGACTGGCTTTGGCACAGCATTGCCTGAGAGTGGTTTTAAAGGAAACTATTAGAAGATTGCATGTGAAAATTTTAAAAATTGTGTATCGTGCCATTTATAAACTATAATGTTTTTCAGTATAGGGGTTGCTGCCGTCTCCAAGACTGGCTTTAATGCACTGTTGCTAGTAAATATTTTTATATTAAATTATAGGATTGCATGTGATAATTTAAAAATTTTTACATCGCATCGTTTACGAACTACAATTTCTTTTACTGTAGGGGTTACTTTCACCCCCAAAACTGGCTTTCACGCCCCGTTACGTGTGTTTATTTTGTAATAGTGTGTTGGATGATTTCATGTTAAAACTATAAAAATTTTAGTCGGATACAATTTATTTAGTTTAGGGTTGTTGCCACCCCAAGCCTAACTTTGGCATACCATTGCTGGTACATGTTTTATTGTAGGCTTTTAAGCATTGCATTTGAAAATTGTTAAAGTTTTCTGTTGAACCGTCTACGAGCTATAATATTTTCCTGTATAAGGGTTGCGCCACCTCCCAAAACTGATCTTCGTGCGCTGTTGGTGGTGTTTATTTTTAGAACAGATTTTTAGAGGATTGCACGTAAAAATGTTTTTCCAGTCTTATACAAGGTACAATTTATTTAGTTTAAGGGTTGCTGCTACCCTCAAGACTGGTTTTGGTGCACTGTTGTTGGTGGATGTTTTTGTTATACATTATTAAGCATTGTATGTGCAAATTTTAAAAACTTTCTATCAAGTCGTTTACGAACTATAATGTTTTTTAGTATAGGGCTTGCTGCAATCCCCAAGAATGGCTTTCCCTAACCGTTGACGGCGTTTATCTTTGCAATGAACTATTAAAGGATTGCATGTGGAAATTTTTTGCCCAGTCCTGTACGCGGTACAATTTATTAAGTTTAAGGTTTGTTGCCACCCCCAAAACTGACCTTCGTGTGCTTCTAGTGGTGTTTGTATGTGTAGTAGACTATTAGAACTATTAGAGAATTGCACGTGAAACTTGTTTTCGACCCCTTTACAAAGTACATTTTATTTTGTTTAAGGGGTGCTGCTACCCTCAAGACTGGCTTTGGCACAGTATTGCCTGAAAGTAGTTTTGAAGGAAACGATTAAAAGATTGCATGCGAAAATTTTAAAAATTGTGTATCGTGCCGTTTATGAACTATAATGTTTTTCAGTATACGGGTTGCTACCGTCCCCAAGACTGGTTTTAATGCACCGTTGCTAGTAAATATTTTTGTATTAAATTATAGGATTGCATGTGACAATTTAAAATCTTTTACATCGGACTGTTTACGAACTACAATTTCTTTCAATGTAGGGGTTACTTTCACCCTCAAAGCTGGCTTTCACGCCCCGTTACGTGTGTTTATTTTTGTAATAGTGTGTTGGATGATTTCATGTTAAAACTATAAAAAATTTTAACCAGATACAATTTATTTAGTTTAGGGTTGTTTCACACCAAGACTGGCTTTGGCCAGAGAATTGTATAAAAATTTTAAAATTTTTTATCCCGTTATTTACAAGCTACAATTTTTGTAATATAGGGGTTGCTGCCACCCCAAGACTGGCTTTTGTGAACCTTTTGTTGATGTATATTTCTATTATAAACAATTGGAGCATTGGATGCAAACGTTTTGAATATTTTCTATTGCGTTATTTATGAGTTATAATTTATTCAGTGTAAGGGTGAAACTATTCCTTAAGTATGATAAGGAGAATTATGTGCAAAATTATAAGTACCGATGTAGTCAGACACAATTTGCAAAATTCGAAATCTATATGTAAATATTTGTAATAAAATATTTAAATAATATTTTCTAAGCTTCACAAAATCGTTGCTAGAAAACAGTAAATAACATCATACACATGTAGAAATATGATAGGACATCATTTATACGATTTTGCAACTTAAAAATTAATAAATCCTCTCAAGTACAAGATATATATTAGTAGATAAAGTTTGCATTCTCTGAAACTATACGGATGCAACTTCTACATAACTGTTCGTTGCCCTATCATCTAAGCAGACTAACTGGCGCCACGCTCTGTTGCCATTTAGCGGATGTAAAGATGATAACATAATGAAATATTACATATATTAAAATATATTCTGTGGCGCCCTTGACGGAAAATCGCTAGACTAAAACTATACGATTCCTGTACATTTTCCTATCAATTTTAAAGCCACTTTGCGTTTCTTAAATATTTAAAATAGAAATTTGTACACAAACTCATTTACTTTGATGTATTCCAAATCCTACCAATTTAGGTCTTCTTCCATATAAATATCTTAGCCAAAGAAATTCCATGTCAATAACGCCAAAAGTTAAAGTTTATCTTGCGTCCGATATACGGTAGTAAGTTTACCAGGGACGCAAGTTTAAATGTAAATTTCGGTCTATCGGGTGCAGAAATGATAGTAGGATGTATATATATATATATATATATATATATATATATATATATATATATATATATATAGTGACATACAACCCCATAAGGAGAACCAAAAGTGTATCAGGAGAAGATGGAACAAAATTTAGGTAAGCTCTTGCCAGAGACAATACTCTAATACTTAACATCTCTAAAGCATACCAGGGTTTTCTGGAAATAAAAATAACCCAAAGTAATGATAGGTGACAATTAGCTAGTAGTGGAAAGAAAGCTCTCTGTAAGTTAATATGACTAATTCTGAGGTTAGTCCAGCATTCTTGCAGGAGAATGGGTCGAGATGATTTTGTTTTGATATGACAAAACACAAAATTTAAGGCGCCATACGGTGTTTTTACTATAACCACTAAAGTCCAAGGAAAATGCAAAACCCGTTTAAAGCTGTAAATAACAATAATTTATTAATCACAAATAAGGCCACAATTTGTGGTTCTCCACCTAAATATAAAAATTCAGTATTTAACTAAAATTAAAGGTCTGGTCACATTAAACTTCAGAACAGATAACGTGTGATCATCTACTCCACTGTCATGCCAATAGGACTCCTCAAAATATTTTTTAGAATAAACCTTAAAGGAACAACTCTTACTGTAACTTAGTTTTCATGTATTGTCAAAAAATTCAGTTTAAGGTATATACAATAATATACAAGATTTTAAATTCAGCAATCTAAGGTTTCTTATAAAGGTTTGTTGTTTAAAATTTAATCTAGCCATAATGATTATTAATGTGTTGCATTCAAAAACAAAATTTACAGCTTTTTTCTTATTTAGGCTCTCCTACAGATCTGTTGAAGATGACATGTGTTTCATAAAATATATTAGCTACAATTGCTCAGCATATTTAATTTAGTTGTGAGATTTGAACAAAACTACATCGTATGAATTAAAAATTTTAAAGTACTTTTTTAAACAGGTGTGTCAAGGTGACAACAGCTAGTTTGACAATAAAAGTTATACAAATGTTAGGAATTTTAAAATATCTAATATATTAATTTTTGGTAACAAGAATTCTCTATTTCATAATTATACTAATAGATAGTTTATAGAAATTCAATAGTTTGTAATTCAACAAATGTTGCAAATCGTTCCATCACCGAAATCCAAAACAAAAGCTGACACTTATCCTAATCAAAAAATTTCATTTTAGGAAATATACCTCAGGTCACGAACCAGTTCCTTCACCCTAACGACGACAGCAAACAGATCCCGTCTTTCGAGTAACTGCCAACGCATGTGTTTTGTAAAATGCAGGTACAACAAAGATAAGGGTCATGAATACTTCCCCGTGTATTGTAATTATAACATCCAAAAGCTTGTACTTAATACTATCATAGATTCATAAATTCAAGATTCCACATTGTGAAATACAGTTAGGATTTACCAAAATTATTCCAGCCTACTTTGTTGCAAATAAACTCAGGTTACAAATAAACATCGGCTACAAATGATGTTAGGTTCCAAGTCATTTTTTGATTGTAAATGATCATTAAATTGCAGTTGATCCTTAAGTTGCACATGATCTTTAAGTTTTACTGAAAGTCAAAGGAATTAGTATTTAATAAAATCTAAAAATAATAGCAAACCATCGAGGATAGCTAAAGAATATGTTTGTATTTGAAATTTTAATTCAAGCTAATTTTTCTCACTATTATATAAGAGACAATTTTAAAGTTACTCCACAAGTTTCGTACTATAAAAAACCCATTTGTATATTGGCATCAGATGATTAAAATTGTTAATTAGCTTTGGTGACTTTTCAACAAGCAATTAAAATGCCTGTTTTATATAATATTTTAATAAACCCAAGTAATGTTCTTATTATTGCATTGAATTATAAACAGTCAAAAGTTGGTAAATTTAATTCAAAGTATTATTCTGTACTTAAATTTTAATAACTTTTCTGAAAAAAGCTCATGATTTTTAAAAATTTTATTGATTAATACATGACTACACACTACTGATACATTGTTCCTATAACTATGGTTAGATTGTGTGTATGTATATATCTATATATATATATATATATATATATATATATATATATATATATATATATATATATAAATATATCCTAAAAACTACAAAATTCAAATATGTAATTCGATTATGAGATACATCAGTCAAGTGTTTAAAAGTGGCACAAAAATAGTTACCTATACTTGGAAACAAAAACCAGACAATATTTTTCATTTTTTTTTTAAACTCGATATAAAGTTTGTTTTAGAAAGTCTAGAGAATAAAATGCTTTGGTTAAAAATTTTTTTTGGAAGTTCGACTTACTGTTAGCAATTAATAAAATATATTAATAATCTTCTGTAGTTCTAAAAATCTCTTATACCATTGTGAACAAAGATTTCAATAATGCCTTATTATGCACATAACAATAACACAATAATTGATTTGAATCTAATACGAGTAAGGCCAAATGAAAATTTAATTCAAATAGGCAGCACATAAAATCAAACTAACAAACTGTACAGGCAGGATATATTTTGATAGATTACTTCTATAAACAATACCTGCATAATGAATTTGTGAAACTACCAAACTACATTAATACCAATTATCCATAGTTATTTTATGATAGTACTTGATTTGTGTACAAACACTATTATTGAAAAAATTATACTTCACGGTATTGTTGTTTTTGCTTTTAACATTTATAATTTAATTTGGAAACAATAGCAATGAATATTTTTAGACAATTACTTTTAAAATAAAATCAATTAAAATAAAGTTCAAGATTAGCCTAAAAAATTATAATAAGTAAATTCTGCTTCTAAAGTATCAAGAGATTTTATAGATATAAAGATCATTATATTTTAAATGTAAATTTAACATACACATTAAAAAATCGGTACAACAGTGTACTAATTGTACATTTCAAATATTAATTTCTGCATAACTCGAACTAAACTAAAGCGAAAGTTCAAACCCAAGTAACTTAAAATATGATTTTATCTAGTCAAGCACTACATATTACTAACAGATAGAAAATACACACTACAAAATTAAAGCATCTACAAATATCTAACACAAAATATTCAGAAACATTGCAATACAGAATAACAAAATGTTTGAATAAGTGCTATCAACGAGATTGTGCAATTTAAGCGATACAATTCCATGCGGTTAAAATAGTGGTTTCCAATGGAAGCAAGAATATCGAAAAATAATCTGTAATTACTAAAACAATTCTAATTAACAACATTAAAATAACAACACAGATGCACCTGTTAAATTTGTTCAATAAATATTTCAAACAGAAACACAACTGATATAATTGCAAATGCTTGTATTTCATGTAAAAAAATAACCTATTTTTTGGTAAAAATGCAATCTACAAGTAAGAAGCTTTTTTGAGTAAAGAAATAAAGTACATTTCACTTCTACCACAAACAGTAGTCATCATTTTTTGCGGCCCCATTATATTCCATTACCATCAATTAACTCTTTCCCTAACATAACCAATAAAATTTTTCTGTATGTTAGTTAATACTAATAAGTCAAAAATAAATCAAAAGACAAAAAAGAGGTAAAGTAAAGGAGTGTAGTAAAAAGAGAAGAAGAAAAGTAATAAAGAATGCGATCTTCAATAAGAGAAAAACCTATAGAATTGACAAAAGTAGCAGAATTTTGAAAACTAATATTGAACTTATTGTTTTTGGGCTTAAATGCCATTGTATTTTTGAGTGATTTGTATTTGACGTTTCGCCAAGTGAAAAAAGCATCATCAGGTGGTTCTATTTGAATGGCTGCTGGTTACAAAATGATTTATTCTATTACGGAGCTCAAATTCTGATTCAATAATCCCAGTAGGTAGGCATGGTTCATAGTTATTCTCAGTTGCTTCTATAAATGTCATGATTGTTGTATTAAATAAGGTTGGAAACTACATTCAACTGAACTTGAAAAATTACTGTTTCAAATAGACAACAGTCGCGAAAACCTGAATAAATACTGAAACATGATGTAATACTCATGTTGAAAGCTACAGAGTTTTTAAATTTTTAAAACTGATGAAATAAATTGTACAGAATAAAGACTTTTACACTTGCATGACAAAAACATATTTAAATGACACTGCTGCCTACGCCTAACATAAAAACTTATTTAATTTGTCTTTTTGCATATTAGAGTATTCATAATTTTATCATATCCTAAAGTTCACACTAAAGTATTTCTGATTTTATTAGTGCTATAACAAATGTATATCGTACCAAGATCGCTGCTTGCATAATTACTGACAAAACTGCAAATCAAAAAGTTATACTGTATGGTGTTACTTGTGAAATTTCTACCATACTTTAACAATTTGTATAGTTCTTAAAAAAACTGGAGAGATTTAAAATTTGATTTAAGATCCATAACAAAGTAAAGTTTGCTGATAAATTTAATGTAGACATGAAATAAGCTACTGCATTTTAATGAATTAACTATTGCCACAATTGAACTGAAATATGGGATTTTTAGTTATTAATTTGCAACTTCTGTTTAAAAGCATCAGAAAGTGATGCTCATAAGATAATACTGATGAGAAATTGGTGCTCACAATATTGCATACAATGTCCGATACATTGTGCACTTCATCAACATTAACACTAATCCTATTTAAATACTTATTCTATGAGTAAATATATTTCGCACAAACTAATATATAAAGTAACTTTGGTTTACTTGTATAACCTAAGTAAATAACTAAAAGCTATTTCTCAATTACCATTAACCTAATAGTTTTTGTTTAATAGTATAACAAAAAGAACAAACTTGCATAATAAATAAGCTGCAAATTGCTCGCTTCCCAATAAAAAATAATTTAATGGTAATAATCAATGAAACAGATTGCAATAAATAGTAAGCCTGTGTGTGTATTATATAATTTTTTGTAGAAAAAATTTCTGGAGTATTAAATATTAGTATAAAATAAAAAATATAAAATGAAGTGACTATGTATCTTGAGTAGGCGAACATATATAAATAAAAATGAAAATCAAAAACTTTTGCTCCTCGTTTGAAAATTGCAATCAAGAAGTCCCCTCAACAAATATATGCCTTCACAATAGAATTTGGACTTTTGAAAAGTGCACAAGTAAGGTGTGGGTTTAAGCCTGCTGAAAGATTAGATACTAATTTTTATTACCAAAATTTTCAAAAAATACCTTTGAACAAAAATACAAATATATTTAAAAATTTAGATAATAAAAAAGAGTAATTAATCTTCCAGCTGACCTAAACCCACTACTTATAATTCATATATATATACATACAGGGAGAGTTTTTAGTGTGGCAACAGTCGATAACTTCGTTATTATAAAAGCTACGTAAACGAAATTTGGAAGCATATTAGGCATGCCTAAAATGCACATTTTAAAAATATTTGAAAGCATACAGGATGTTTCATAATTCCAGGGCATATTAAACTTATATTTTTTTAAATGGAATACCCTATATATTATTACATTTTTGAAAAGCCTATAAAAAGAGCTTTAATTTGATATCAAATTGTATCTGTCGATTACGTTTAGTTTTTGAGATATTCAACTGTTTTTAGAATAAATGACCCTGATTAGATACATTGCCACTGCACTAGTACACAACTTATGTTAATTTTTAAGATGCAGAAAATTTTACTACATACTATAGTATATTTGTAATTATCACTTTTTTGAAATTTCTTCACAGTATACAGGGTGTGTCAGGTTTCGCAAAATGCAATTTTTAAAATTTTTTTAAATAGTACCATACCAATTTTATTGCTACAATGGATGGTTCATCAAGTGTTTTTTCTTTTTTGTTAAGCAATCTCTATACGTAATTCCATTAGTTTCTGAGATATTTTTGATTTTCTTCAAAATTTAAGAATGTTTTTAATTTACATAACTAAAAATAACTTACTATTGGAGAATATTATAAAACAAGTAATACATTTTGATTAACAATTAACTACACTTATCCAATAACAATTTTCACTAAAGATATAACAACCTACAATAATAGGCTTATCAACAGAATTCTGCCAGATCAACAATATGCATTTTATAGAAAATGTTCAAACAGGAAACCAGACAGGCTATGAAAAAAATAACAATTACAGTTAAAATGTCATTTAGGTTTATTAATCGTAGTGTGTTGTCATTTAACAGGATATCTCTCTTGGTATATTCTTGATGCAAGTAGGCGATTTCTTAAACTTTCTCCCAATACCCAAATCATATCTATTTGTTCTTCCAAGGTAAAATTCATTTTGAAAACTCCTTCAAAAATTACATTTAAAATATAACTGATAATGTGTTAAATGACAACACACTAATTAATAAACCTAAATGACATTGAAATTGTTATTTTTTCAAAGCCTGCATGATTTCCTGCTTGAACATTTTCTATAAAATGCATATTGTTGATTTGGCAGAATTCTGTTGATAGCGTATTGTAGGTTGTTATATCTTTAGTGAAGATTGTTATTGGATAAGTGTAATTGTTAATCAAAATGTAGTAATTGTTTTATAATATTTTCCAAATAGTAAGTTATTTTAATTATGTAAATTAAAACATTCTTAAAATTTGAAGAAAATCAAAAATATCTCAGAAAGTAATGGAATTAGGTATAAGGAATGCTTAACAAAATGAAAGAACACTTGATGAACCATCCATTGTAGCAATAAAATTGGTAGGGTACCATTTAAAAAGTTTTAAAATTGCATTTGCGAAACCTGACACACCCTGTATACTGTGAAGAAATTTCAAAGAGTGATAATTACAAATATACTATGGTATATAGTAAAATTGTCTGCATCTTGAAAATTAACGTAAGTTGTGTATTAGTGCAGTGGCAATGTATTTAATCAAGGTCATTTTTCTAAAACAGTTGAATATCTCAAAACTAAAAGGAATAGACAGATACAATTTGATGTCAAATTAAAGCTCTTTTATGGACTTTCCAAAATTTAATAATATATAGTGTTCCATTAAAAAATATAAGTTTAATATGCCCTGGAATTATGAAACACCCTGTATGCTTCAAATATTTTTAAATGTGCACTTTAGGCATTCCTAATATGCCTCAAATTTGGTTTACGTAGCTTTATAATATCGACCGTTGCCACACTAAAACTCACCTTGTATATATATATATATATATATATATATATATATATATAATAGAGAAGAATAATCCACATTTGGAATGCAAATGAATGCTTAATATATATTAATAGTTATTAAGATGAAATGAAAACCCAACTTTGTATTTAAAGTTGAATTACCATTTCAAATCGAACTAGTAATTGAAAACCACTAAAGAACGGCTACAGCAGGACTTGAACCTGCAACCTCTGATTTTCCGGATCAGTGCTCTAACCAATTGAGCTATCCAGCCTAATTGTTTAGATGATGTTATACTTAATACTACCGAAGCTTGGCTCTTGTTAACGATTTTCAATTACGTCTTGCATTTAAGGAAATTGAATCTAGTTATATACATAATTCATGTACTAATAACTTGATCATCCCATTTTGCAACGTTCGGAATAATACAAACATGTAATTATATTATTATTAATAGAGAAGAATAATCCACATTTGGAATGCAAATGAATGCTTAATATATATTAATAGTTATTAAGATGAAATGAAAACCCAAGCTTCAGTAGTATTAAGTATAACATCATCTAAACAATTAGGCTAGATAGCTCAATTGGTTAGAGCACTGATCCGGAAAATCAGAGGTTGCAGGTTCAAGTTTTGCTGTAGCCGTTCTTTTAGTGGTTTTCAATTACTAGTTCGATTTGAAATGGTAATTCAACTTTAAATACAAGGTTGGGTTTTTATTTCATCTTAATAACTATTATATATATATATATATATATATATATATATATATATTGATAGTTGTTTAGTTGTGACTTCCGTAATATGCAAGAGACTACCTTACTTTCGCATTTTCCAGAAGTCCAAATTCTATTGTAAAGGCATATATTCGTTGAGGAGACTTCTTGATTACAATTTTCAAACGAGGAAAAAAGTTTTAATTTTCATTTTTATTTATATATGTTCGTCTACTTGATTAGTCACTTCATTTTATATTTTTATTTTATACCAATATTCAATACTCCAAAAATTTATTCTACAAAAAATTATATAATACACACATAGGCTTACTATTTATTGCAATCTGTTTCATTGATTATTACCATTAATTTATGTTTCATTGGGAAGTGGGCAATTTGAAGTTTATCCATTATGCAAGTATACATAATATATATATATATATATATATATATATATATATATATAACTATTTGTTATAGGATTTAGGATTTTTCTAACAAATTAAACATTATTCATGCAATGTCATGTTTCTCTAGTGGACTTCTTGTAGTAAATCATATAAAGCATACTGTGCAGTCAAGACCTTCAAAGCTTAAACGACAGTGAATGTTTAATTGTCATCTGCTTTTAAAATATTGACAACAAATAAAGCACTTATATTTACTTACAACTATTTAATTAATATTCCAGAGTTTGCGGCAAAACTTCCTTTTCTTTCTTCCTTCATTACGAGATATCGCAACATTGGCAGTTGTTTCTGAAGTGGATGGTGCTTTAGTTAAAATTTTTGTGTTATCTACATATTCTATTTTTTAAATGTTTGATGGAACTGGTACATTTTCAGTGTTCTGAAGTGGAACTTGTGAAGGAACTAATTTCCGAAGCATCACTAGTATCGTCTGTATTCGTCAGATCTATGAAAACAGTTTTTGAAGGATTTGAAGTTTGAACTGGCGGTCTATTAGTCTCGCTTTGTGGAGATTGCTCCCCTAGTTCAGGTTTAAATTCTTGATTTGAATCGTTAGAATCGTCTGACGTCAGATCAATGAAAACATTTTTTTTTGAATTTGAGCATTGAGCAACCGAATTATTAATCATGCTTTGTGATGATTCAGGATTAAAGTGGGATTCTTGAGTCATAGCGTTCTGTAAATTATGCCCATTTATTTCTTCTACGATATTGTTTACATTCTGGCTTGAAGTGGGTACAGGATTTTCCGAGGGATTTTCAATATTTGCAGGTCCTAAATTTCTTACAGGGTTCATTTCAGAACTTTCGGAACATTGTAATTGTTCATTTAGGTTTGTAAAATTACAATAGTTACATCTATATCCTTCATTGTAACGTCGCAGACCTAGCCTACGCTTTTTGACTAACCTATCCGTTGAAGGTAAATCATCCGCACAAGTTTTGCATAATTTATATGGATCAGGAATATAGTATAGCTACAATACACATTGTTATAGTAAGATAAATGAATGCGAAACCTTATAGTTACCGGGTCTCGAAATTCAGTTTGTAGTATTTCGCCAGGCTTACTTAAAACAATTCTTTCTGTGTGCTCTGTCAGCAACTCAAGACAAAGTCTGCATGTATGATTGCAATGTACATCCATGGTAATTAACGCTGAAAACTTGTTATAAGGGAGCTGTTATATTAATCTGATTTGGAAAACATAAAAAAAGAAAACGTTTGAAGGTTCCAAAACTGAATTCTAAAAAATAAGTTTAGTAATATACGTTTAGTTTAACTATGACACGTTCGAGGGCGTTCCGTTACAAAATGGAAGTTAAATACTCTGGATAGCTGTGCACCAATCAAAATAATGCCGTTCTAATGTGAGGGTAATACAAATCTAAATAAATATAGTTTGAGCAATCTAAAATCCTATTTACATCATATATGTGATTACTCGATATACCAAAATAAACCAATATATTTTACTTTGTCTATCTTCAACAAATTTCACGCGTTAAGTGGGCTAAAAATTCAACGTTCTCGACACTTATAACAAATTAATGTTTAATAACAACAGGAATGTTTCTATCGATATTTCACTTTTTATTGTACGGTAATTGCATAATATACTAAAATACGTACACATTATTAGCGAACTAAGATCAAGAAGTTAGACAACTGTAGTCCTGTACAAAAAAGTGTCTATATTAATTAAAATTAATAAAAATAAATTGGCAAACATAAAAAACGAAAATAATAATTATTCGATTTATTATTTACTTATCTCAACCCTAGTAAAAATTGGTTATGCTGTTCTGCTTTGCCTGGTGTCGTTTTTTATTGTAACTTCTTAGTTCATCTTATATTTTTACTACAAACGGGTCTTATACTTTCGACACACGGGAATAGTTAATGGCCATTAACCGTAAATGGTCAATCAAGATGTGTGTGTCAGCTTTTCATAATCTTAATGGCCATATAAACGCCACTAATGGTCGTTACCCATCACGATGGTGCTCTGAATGGTTCATCGGCATGAATAATTTAGAATCACTATTTAAAAAAAAAATTGTAAAATTGCATGCTAAACTTTTATTGTTGATTCAAATGTATTATATGACTGAACAATTAATTGCAGAAAATAAAAATAAAATAGTAAAACGCAAATGTTTTATTCAATCTGTGTTGCGAATTAGAAGGAAACGTAAATTACAGATAAGCAGAAGAATATTGTAGCGGACTACTATTAACGCGTTTTACCATTTAAAACAAGTAATAACAAAAGTCTTTATTACCTACTGTTCACAGGTCTAATTAACAGTATATGCCTTATTTATAGATGTTTTCAGTCCAATTAACAATGAAGCACTATAACATTAATGTTCTTTACAAGCACTAATATCTTCTTAAACTAAATTCTTAACCATAAGTCTTCTTAACAACACTAACACTACTATAATTTATTTATTACATTTTGTCTATTTATCTACAAGCTGGCGGTACAAAAGGCTTTGTGTGCATCACCTGAACTTATTTAAATACAATACTCAAAAGTAGTTCTGAGAAACATATTTTTTGTTTTTTTTTTCAGGGCAATATCCAGTTTTCGTTAGCCCATTCTTTACTTCTGCCTGAACTCTAAGATGATTTTACTATTATGATATAATTCGATTTATTTGAAAGAATACTGAAGATATTGTTCCAGAACCAGCAATAAGAGAAGGATTGAGAAACATAAATCCTGACCGTTTACAAAATCGTTAAATGTACCACCAAAATCAGATGTTTGTGATGTAGGTATCTTCCTTTATGTTGCGTGTTATACAACGGTTTAGGAATCAAGTAAAAGACTTTAGAAACTACCTAGAAGCAGATATAAACATTGACCACAACATCGTAATTATGAATGCCGCACATAAATTAAAAAATTTGAAAAAAAGAAACAAAAAAGGCACTTTGACTTAGAAAATAAAAGATAAAGATATTCAACAAATATTCGAAAAAATTCAAATGAATTGCTAAAAGATATCGAGAAAATATCTGATACTAAGGAAGTAGAAACAGAATGGAATAACATTAAATCCAGCCTAGACATGGCGGGCAGAGATATTCTGGGGTATACACAAAAAGAAAATACCAAACCATGGACAACAAAGGATATCCTGAATTTAATAGAAGAAAGAGAAAGGTACAAAAATAAATCAAATGAAACAGGAAAACAGAGATACGAAGTCATAAAATGGGAAATTATTCGCAAATGCAGGAAAGCTAAAGAACAATGGATTGATGAAAAATGCAAAGAGATACAAACTAAGATGGAAATAGAAAAGACAGACGAGGCATACAAACTAATTAGAATCAATTTTAGGGATATAAAACCGTATAGCAAAAATATAAGGAATGCAGGAGGAAACAACATTATAGAAAATGTAGAGAAAGTGGGTAGATAGCAAGAATATATAGGGAATTTATATGCAGAAGAGGAACTATCTGCATTAGAACAGGAATCAGACATTGAAAATGATAACTTGGGATATCCTATACTTAGAAATGAGTTTGAATTAGCATTAAAGGGTTTGAAAAATGGTAAGGCTTCGGGTACAGACAAGGTGCAAGCAGAAACTCTAAAAGCCGCTAGACAAGCAATAACTGAACGTCTCTTCCAACTTGTAAGCTATATGTATGAGACAGGCAAGATACCAAAAGATTTCAAACGTAACATCATATAACCATACCAAAAAGAAAGGCGCGGATAGAAGTGAAAATTTTCAACGATATTTTTGACAGCACGTATCATAAATATTAACTAGAATTGTACAAAGGCGAATAGAAAACGAGCTAGAGAAATACTAGGGTTTAGGCAAAACAGGAACACGGGAGGCTATTTTAGCTATGAGGGTGATGATGGAAAAAACAATAGAAAAGGGGGAAATGTGTAGGCTAGCTCAGAATAGAAATCAATGGAGATACACACCCAACCAGTCCCAAGATACATAAATTAATGACGAAAAAGTAACTGTACTTAAACATGATGATTATTATAACCAACTACAAGTATTGGTTTGGCAATATTCTCGAATAATGTTAATTGTGTGCAAGGATTTACTGGAAAACTATTAATTCGGCAAATGTCTAAGTGTTGGGAGATCTTGGCAGCCATGGCTGCTTAATCCTCACTGAATCTTGGTGAAATAGGGCATAAGATTAGAAAACAATAGAAGGGGAACCGAGCTGTATACAGGCTGTGTGAGAATTTCAGAGAACTGTGTAGGCTAGCTCAGAATATAAATAAGTGGTACGTGTCCAACCAGTTTTGAGACGGAAACCTAATAACGAAAAATAAGGGCAGATAAATCTGATGATTATTATAAACAACTACAGGTGTTGGTTGTGAAATATCTGCAACTAATGTTGACTGTGCGAAAAGATATATTGGAAAAATGTTAAATTGGTAAATGTTCTAGTGCTAGGGAACTTGGCAGCGACAGGCTACTTACCACTCTTCACAACCACTGAATGTCGGAGGAATAGGGTAATAATTGTAAAACAATTGAAAGGGACCGAACTGCATCTAACAAGAAAGAACAGCGCCTATAATGAAAGACAATAAACATAGAAACAAGAAGGAAATTGTTGAAAGCATATGTGTGGAGCACACCACAGTATGCCTATGAAATACGGACAGTAGAAAAAGTAGACAAAAACGGTAGCAGCCTTTTGGAATGTTGTGCTTCAGATGTATGAGGAAGATAGCATGGACAGACAAAGTTAATAACAATTAGGTTATAGAAATAGTAGGAGAACAAGGATATCTGTTGAAAAAAATAGGAGAAATAGAAGGGAAAAATGCGTTCTAAGGCATTTTTGGGGAATAGTATGTGATATATTACAAGCAGAGATAGGAAAAAGGATGTAGATTTAGACCCATATCAGATAGTGATAGAAGCAGACAGTGCAAGTTTCAGGGAAATGCGTACGTTAGTTCAGAATAGGAAATAATGATAGTACGCGTCTAACCAGTTCCAGGACTAAAGACCTAATGATGATGAAGGGTTGCTGCTATCACCAAAACTAACTTACATACCATTACTGATGGATGTTTTAATTGTAGGCTACTAAGCATTGCATTAAAAAAATTTTTAAAGTTTTCAGTTGACCCCTTTACGAGCTATAATATTTTCCTGTATAAGGGTTGCTGCCACCTCCCAAGACTGACCTTCGTGCGCTGTTGGTGGTGTTTACTTTTAGAACAGATTATTAGAGGAATGCATGTAAAAATTTTGTTCCAGTCTTATACGAGGTACGATTTATTTAGTTTAAGGGTTGCTGCGATCCTCAAGACTGGTTTTGGTGCACTGTTGTTGGTGGATGTTTTTGTTATACATTATTAGGCATTGTATGTGCAAATTTTGAAAACTTCAAGTCGTTTACGAGCTATAATGTTTTTTAGTATAGGGGTTGCTGCAATCCCCAAGACTGGCTTTCGCCAACCGTTGACGGTGTTTATCTTTGTAATAGACAATTAAAGGATTGCATGTGGAAACTTTTTACCCGGTCCTGTACGAGGTACAATTTATTTAATTTAAGGGTCGTTGCCATTTCCAAGACTAACCTTCGTGTGCTTCTAGTGGTGTTTATATTTTTAGTAGACTATTAGGACTATTAAAGAATTGCACGTGAAACTTTTTTTTCACTCCTTTACGAGGTACAGTTTATTTAGTTTAATGGTTGCTGCTACCCGAAGACTGGCTTTGGCACAGCATTGCCTGAGAGTGGTTTTGAAGGAAACTATTAGAAGATTGCATGTGAAAATTTTAAAAATTGTGTATCGTGCCATTTATAAACTATAATGTTTTTCAGTATAGGGGTTGCTGCTGTCTCCAAGACTGGCTTTAATGCACTGTTGCTAGTAAATATTTTTATATTAAATTATAGGATTGCATGTGATAATTTAAAAATTTTTACATCGCATCGTTTACGAACTACAATTTCTTTTACTGTAGGGGTTACTTTCACCCCCAAAACTGGCTTTCACGCCCCGTTACGTGTGTTTATTTTTGTAATAGTGTGTTGGATGATTTCATGTTAAAACTATAAAAAATTTTAGTCGGATACAATTTATTTAGTTTAGGGTTGTTGCCACCCCAAGCCTAACTTTGGCATACCATTGCTGGTACATGTTTTTATTGTAGGCTTTTAAGCATTGCATTTGAAAATTGTTAAAGTTTTCTGTTGAACCGTCTACGAGCTATAATATTTTCCTGTATAAGGGTTGCGCCACCTCCCAAAACTGATCTTCGTGCGCTGTTGGTGGTGTTTATTTTTAGAACAGATTTTAGAGGATTGCACGTAAAATGTTTTTCCAGTCTTATACAAGGTACAATTTATTTAGTTTAAGGGTTGCTGCTACCCTCAAGACTGGTTTTGGTGCACTGTTGTTGGTGGATGTTTTTGTTATACATTATTAAGCATTGTATGTGCAAATTTTAAAAACTTTCTATCAAGTCGTTTACGAACTATAATGTTTTTTAGTATAGGGCTTGCTGCAATCCCAAGAATGGCTTTCCTAACCGTTGACGGCGTTTATCTTTGCAATGAACTATTAAAGGATTGCATGTGGAAATTTTTTGCCCAGTCCTGTACGCGGTACAATTTATTAAGTTTAAGGTTTGTTGCCACCCCCAAAACTGACCTTCGTGTGCTTCTAGTGGTGTTTGTATGTGTAGTAGACTATTAGAACTATTAGAGAATTGCACGTGAAACTTGTTTTCGACCCCTTTACAAAGTACATTTTATTTTGTTTAAGGGGTGCTGCTACCCTCAAGACTGGCTTTGGCACAGTATTGCCTGAAAGTAGTTTTGAAGGAAACGATTAAAAGATTGCATGCGAAAATTTTAAAAATTGTGTATCGTGCCGTTTATGAACTATAATGTTTTTCAGTATACGGGTTGCTACCGTCCCCAAGACTGGTTTTAATGCACCGTTGCTAGTAAATATTTTTGTATTAAATTATAGGATTGCATGTGACAATTTAAAATCTTTTACATCGGACTGTTTACGAACTACAATTTCTTTCAATGTAGGGGTTACTTTCACCCTCAAAGCTGGCTTTCACGCCCCGTTACGTGTGTTTATTTTTGTAATAGTGTGTTGGATGATTTCATGTTAAAACTATAAAAAATTTTAACCAGATACAATTTATTTAGTTTAGGGTTGTTTCACACCAAGACTGGCTTTGGCCAGAGAATTGTATAAAAATTTTAAAATTTTTATCCCGTTATTTACAAGCTACAATTTTTGTAATATAGGGGTTGCTGCCACCCCAAGACTGGCTTTTGTGAACCTTTTGTTGATGTATATTTCTATTATAAACAATTGGAGCATTGGATGCAAACGTTTTGAATATTTTCTATTGCGTTATTTATGAGTTATAATTTATTCAGTGTAAGGGTGAAACTATTCCTTAAGTATGATAAGGAGAATTATGTGCAAAATTATAAGTACCGATGTAGTCAGACACAATTTGCAAAATTCGAAATCTATATGTAAATATTTGTAATAAAATATTTAAATAATATTTTCTAAGCTTCACAAAATCGTTGCTAGAAAACAGTAAATAACATCATACACATGTAGAAATATGATAGGACATCATTTATACGATTTTGCAACTTAAAAATTAATAAATCCTCTCAAGTACAAGATATATATTAGTAGATAAAGTTTGCATTCTCTGAAACTATACGGATGCAACTTCTACATAACTGTTCGTTGCCCTATCATCTAAGCAGACTAACTGGCGCCACGCTCTGTTGCCATTTAGCGGATGTAAAGATGATAACATAATGAAATATTACATATATTAAAATATATTCTGTGGCGCCCTTGACGGAAAATCGCTAGACTAAAACTATACGATTCCTGTACATTTTCCTATCAATTTTAAAGCCACTTTGCGTTTCTTAAATATTTAAAATAGAAATTTGTACACAAACTCATTTACTTTGATGTATTCCAAATCCTACCAATTTAGGTCTTCTTCCATATAAATATCTTAGCCAAAGAAATTCCATGTCAATAACGCCAAAAGTTAAAGTTTATCTTGCGTCCGATATACGGTAGTAAGTTTACCAGGGACGCAAGTTTAAATGTAAATTTCGGTCTATCGGGTGCAGAAATGATAGTAGGATGTATATATATATATATATATATATATATATATATATATATATATATATATATATAGTGACATACAACCCCATAAGGAGAACCAAAAGTGTATCAGGAGAAGATGGAACAAAATTTAGGTAAGCTCTTGCCAGAGACAATACTCTAATACTTAACATCTCTAAAGCATACCAGGGTTTTCTGGAAATAAAAATAACCCAAAGTAATGATAGGTGACAATTAGCTAGTAGTGGAAAGAAAGCTCTCTGTAAGTTAATATGACTAATTCTGAGGTTAGTCCAGCATTCTTGCAGGAGAATGGGTCGAGATGATTTTGTTTTGATATGACAAAACACAAAATTTAAGGCGCCATACGGTGTTTTTACTATAACCACTAAAGTCCAAGGAAAATGCAAAACCCGTTTAAAGCTGTAAATAACAATAATTTATTAATCACAAATAAGGCCACAATTTGTGGTTCTCCACCTAAATATAAAAATTCAGTATTTAACTAAAATTAAAGGTCTGGTCACATTAAACTTCAGAACAGATAACGTGTGATCATCTACTCCACTGTCATGCCAATAGGACTCCTCAAAATATTTTTTTTAAGAATAAACCTTAAAGGAACAACTCTTACTGTAACTTAGTTTTCATGTATTGTCAAAAAATTCAGTTTAAGGTATATACAATAATATACAAGATTTTAAATTCAGCAATCTAAGGTTTCTTATAAAGGTTTGATGTTTAAAATTTAATCTAGCCATAATGATTATTAATGTGTTGCATTCAAAAACAAAATTTACAGCTTTTTTCTTATTTAGGCTCTCCTACAGATCTGTTGAAGATGACATGTGTTTCATAAAATATATTAGCTACAATTGCTCAGCATATTTAATTTAGTTGTGAGATTTGAACAAAACTACATCGTATGAATTAAAAATTTTAAAGTACTTTTTTAAACAGGTGTGTCAAGGTGACAACAGCTAGTTTGACAATAAAAGTTATACAAATGTTAGGAATTTTAAAATATCTAATATATTAATTTTTGGTAACAAGAATTCTCTATTTCATAATTATACTAATAGATAGTTTATAGAAATTCAATAGTTTGTAATTCAACAAATGTTGCAAATCGTTCCATCACCGAAATCCAAAACAAAAGCTGACACTTATCCTAATCAAAAAATTTCATTTTAGGAAATATACCTCAGGTCACGAACCAGTTCCTTCACCCTAACGACGACAGCAAACAGATCCCGTCTTTCGAGTAACTGCCAACGCATGTGTTTTGTAAAATGCAGGTACAACAAAGATAAGGGTCATGAATACTTCCCCGTGTATTGTAATTATAACATCCAAAAGCTTGTACTTAATACTATCATAGATTCATAAATTCAAGATTCCACATTGTGAAATACAGTTAGGATTTACCAAAATTATTCCAGCCTACTTTGTTGCAAATAAACTCAGGTTACAAATAAACATCGGCTACAAATGATGTTAGGTTCCAAGTCATTTTTTGATTGTAAATGATCATTAAATTGCAGTTGATCCTTAAGTTGCACATGATCTTTAAGTTTTACTGAAAGTCAAAGGAATTAGTATTTAATAAAATCTAAAAATAATAGCAAACCATCGAGGATAGCTAAAGAATATGTTTGTATTTGAAATTTTAATTCAAGCTAATTTTTCTCACTATTATATAAGAGACAATTTTAAAGTTACTCCACAAGTTTCGTACTATAAAAAACCCATTTGTATATTGGCATCAGATGATTAAAATTGTTAATTAGCTTTGGTGACTTTTCAACAAGCAATTAAAATGCCTGTTTTATATAATATTTTAATAAACCCAAGTAATGTTCTTATTATTGCATTGAATTATAAACAGTCAAAAGTTGGTAAATTTAATTCAAAGTATTATTCTGTACTTAAATTTTAATAACTTTTCTGAAAAAAGCTCATGATTTTTAAAGATTTTATTGATTAATACATGACTACACACTACTGATACATTGTTCCTATAACTATGGTTAGATTGTGTGTATGTATATATATATATATATATATATATATATATATATATATATATATATATATATATATATATATAAATATATCCTAAAAACTACAAAATTCAAATATGTAATTCGATTATGAGATACATCAGTCAAGTGTTTAAAAGTGGCACAAAAAATAGTTACCTATACTTGGAAACAAAAACCAGACAATATTTTTCATTTTTTTTTTAAACTCGATATAAAGTTTGTTTTAGAAAGTCTAGAGAATAAAATGCTTTGGTTAAAAATTTTTTTTGGAAGTTCGACTTACTGTTAGCAATTAATAAAATATATTAATAATCTTCTGTAGTTCTAAAAATCTCTTATACCATTGTGAACAAAGATTTCAATAATGCCTTATTATGCACATAACAATAACACAATAATTGATTTGAATCTAATACGAGTAAGGCCAAATGAAAATTTAATTCAAATAGGCAGCACATAAAATCAAACTAACAAACTGTACAGGCAGGATATATTTTGATAGATTACTTCTATAAACAATACCTGCATAATGAATTTGTGAAACTACCAAACTACATTAATACCAATTATCCATAGTTATTTTATGATAGTACTTGATTTGTGTACAAACACTATTATTGAAAAAATTATACTTCACGGTATTGTTGTTTTTGCTTTTAACATTTATAATTTAATTTGGAAACAATAGCAATGAATATTTTTAGACAATTACTTTTAAAATAAAATCAATTAAAATAAAGTTCAAGATTAGCCTAAAAAATTATAATAAGTAAATTCTGCTTCTAAAGTATCAAGAGATTTTATAGATATAAAGATCATTATATTTTAAATGTAAATTTAACATACACATTAAAAAATCGGTACAACAGTGTACTAATTGTACATTTCAAATATTAATTTCTGCATAACTCGAACTAAACTAAAGCGAAAGTTCAAACCCAAGTAACTTAAAATATGATTTTATCTAGTCAAGCACTACATATTACTAACAGATAGAAAATACACACTACAAAATTAAAGCATCTACAAATATCTAACACAAAATATTCAGAAACATTGCAATACAGAATAACAAAATGTTTGAATAAGTGCTATCAACGAGATTGTGCAATTTAAGCGATACAATTCCATGCGGTTAAAATAGTGGTTTCCAATGGAAGCAAGAATATCGAAAAATAATCTGTAATTACTAAAACAATTCTAATTAACAACATTAAAATAACAACACAGATGCACCTGTTAAATTTGTTCAATAAATATTTCAAACAGAAACACAACTGATATAATTGCAAATGCTTGTATTTCATGTAAAAAAATAACCTATTTTTTGGTAAAAATGCAATCTACAAGTAAGAAGCTTTTTTGAGTAAAGAAATAAAGTACATTTCACTTCTACCACAAACAGTAGTCATCATTTTTTGCGGCCCCATTATATTCCATTACCATCAATTAACTCTTTCCCTAACATAACCAATAAAATTTTTCTGTATGTTAGTTAATACTAATAAGTCAAAAATAAATCAAAAGACAAAAAAGAGGTAAAGTAAAGGAGTGTAGTAAAAAGAGAAGAAGAAAAAGTAATAAAGAATGCGATCTTCAATAAGAGAAAAACCTATAGAATTGACAAAAGTAGCAGAATTTTGAAAACTAATATTGAACTTATTGTTTTTGGGCTTAAATGCCATTGTATTTTTGAGTGATTTGTATTTGACGTTTCGCCAAGTGAAAAAAGCATCATCAGGTGGTTCTATTTGAATGGCTGCTGGTTACAAAATGATTTATTCTATTACGGAGCTCCAAATTCTGATTCAATAATCCCAGTAGGTAGGCATGGTTCATAGTTATTCTCAGTTGCTTCTATAAATGTCATGATTGTTGTATTAAATAAGGTTGGAAACTACATTCAACTGAACTTGAAAAATTACTGTTTCAAATAGACAACAGTCGCGAAAACCTGAATAAATACTGAAACATGATGTAATACTCATGTTGAAAGCTACAGAGTTTTTAAATTTTTAAAACTGATGAAATAAATTGTACAGAATAAAGACTTTTACACTTGCATGACAAAAACATATTTAAATGACACTGCTGCCTACGCCTAACATAAAAACTTATTTAATTTGTCTTTTTGCATATTAGAGTATTCATAATTTTATCATATCCTAAAGTTCACACTAAAGTATTTCTGATTTTATTAGTGCTATAACAAATGTATATCGTACCAAGATCGCTGCTTGCATAATTACTGACAAAACTGCAAATCAAAAAGTTATACTGTATGGTGTTACTTGTGAAATTTCTACCATACTTTAACAATTTGTATAGTTCTTAAAAAAACTGGAGAGATTTAAAATTTGATTTAAGATCCATAACAAAGTAAAGTTTGCTGATAAATTTAATGTAGACATGAAATAAGCTACTGCATTTTAATGAATTAACTATTGCCACAATTGAACTGAAATATGGGATTTTTAGTTATTAATTTGCAACTTCTGTTTAAAAGCATCAGAAAGTGATGCTCATAAGATAAAACTGATGAGAAATTGGTGCTCACAATATTGCATACAATGTCCGATACATTGTGCACTTCATCAACATTAACACTAATCCTATTTAAATACTTATTCTATGAGTAAATATATTTCGCACAAACTAATATATAAAGTAACTTTGGTTTACTTGTATAACCTAAGTAAATAACTAAAAGCTATTTCTCAATTACCATTAACCTAATAGTTTTTGTTTAATAGTATAACAAAAAGAACAAACTTGCATAATAAATAAGCTGCAAATTGCTCGCTTCCCAATAAAAAATAATTTAATGGTAATAATCAATGAAACAGATTGCAATAAATAGTAAGCCTGTGTGTGTATTATATAATTTTTTGTAGAAAAAATTTCTGGAGTATTAAATATTAGTATAAAATAAAAAATATAAAATGAAGTGACTATGTATCTTGAGTAGGCGAACATATATAAATAAAAATGAAAATCAAAAACTTTTGCTCCTCGTTTGAAAATTGCAATCAAGAAGTCCCCTCAACAAATATATGCCTTCACAATAGAATTTGGACTTTTGAAAAGTGCACAAGTAAGGTGTGGAGTTTAAGCCTGCTGAAAGATTAGATACTAATTTTTATTACCAAAATTTTCAAAAAATACCTTTGAACAAAAATACAAATATATTTAAAAATTTAGATAATAAAAAAGAGTAATTAATCTTCCAGCTGACCTAAACCCACTACTTATAATTCATATATATATACATACAGGGAGAGTTTTTAGTGTGGCAACAGTCGATAACTTCGTTATTATAAAAGCTACGTAAACGAAATTTGGAAGCATATTAGGCATGCCTAAAATGCACATTTTAAAAATATTTGAAAGCATACAGGATGTTTCATAATTCCAGGGCATATTAAACTTATATTTTTTTAAATGGAATACCCTATATATTATTACATTTTTGAAAAGCCTATAAAAAGAGCTTTAATTTGATATCAAATTGTATCTGTCGATTACGTTTAGTTTTTGAGATATTCAACTGTTTTTAGAATAAATGACCCTGATTAGATACATTGCCACTGCACTAGTACACAACTTATGTTAATTTTTAAGATGCAGAAAATTTTACTACATACTATAGTATATTTGTAATTATCACTTTTTTGAAATTTCTTCACAGTATACAGGGTGTGTCAGGTTTCGCAAAATGCAATTTTTAAAATTTTTTTAAATAGTACCATACCAATTTTATTGCTACAATGGATGGTTCATCAAGTGTTTTTTCTTTTTTGTTAAGCAATCTCTATACGTAATTCCATTAGTTTCTGAGATATTTTTGATTTTCTTCAAAATTTAAGAATGTTTTTAATTTACATAACTAAAAATAACTTACTATTGGAGAATATTATAAAACAAGTAATACATTTTGATTAACAATTAACTACACTTATCCAATAACAATTTTCACTAAAGATATAACAACCTACAATAATAGGCTTATCAACAGAATTCTGCCAGATCAACAATATGCATTTTATAGAAAATGTTCAAACAGGAAACCAGACAGGCTATGAAAAAAATAACAATTACAGTTAAAATGTCATTTAGGTTTATTAATCGTAGTGTGTTGTCATTTAACAGGATATCTCTCTTGGTATATTCTTGATGCAAGTAGGCGATTTCTTAAACTTTCTCCCAATACCCAAATCATATCTATTTGTTCTTCCAAGGTAAAATTCATTTTGAAAACTCCTTCAAAAATTACATTTAAAATATAACTGATAATGTGTTAAATGACAACACACTAATTAATAAACCTAAATGACATTGAAATTGTTATTTTTTCAAAGCCTGCATGATTTCCTGCTTGAACATTTTCTATAAAATGCATATTGTTGATTTGGCAGAATTCTGTTGATAGCGTATTGTAGGTTGTTATATCTTTAGTGAAGATTGTTATTGGATAAGTGTAATTGTTAATCAAAATGTAGTAATTGTTTTATAATATTTTCCAAATAGTAAGTTATTTTAATTATGTAAATTAAAACATTCTTAAAATTTGAAGAAAATCAAAAATATCTCAGAAAGTAATGGAATTAGGTATAAGGAATGCTTAACAAAATGAAAGAACACTTGATGAACCATCCATTGTAGCAATAAAATTGGTAGGGTACCATTTAAAAAGTTTTAAAATTGCATTTGCGAAACCTGACACACCCTGTATACTGTGAAGAAATTTCAAAGAGTGATAATTACAAATATACTATGGTATATAGTAAAATTGTCTGCATCTTGAAAATTAACGTAAGTTGTGTATTAGTGCAGTGGCAATGTATTTAATCAAGGTCATTTTTTCTAAAAACAGTTGAATATCTCAAAAACTAAAAGGAATAGACAGATACAATTTGATGTCAAATTAAAGCTCTTTTATGGACTTTCCAAAATTTAATAATATATAGTGTTCCATTAAAAAATATAAGTTTAATATGCCCTGGAATTATGAAACACCCTGTATGCTTCAAATATTTTTAAATGTGCACTTTAGGCATTCCTAATATGCCTCAAATTTGGTTTACGTAGCTTTATAATATCGACCGTTGCCACACTAAAACTCACCTTGTATATATATATATATATATATATATATATATATATATAATAGAGAAGAATAATCCACATTTGGAATGCAAATGAATGCTTAATATATATTAATAGTTATTAAGATGAAATGAAAACCCAACTTTGTATTTAAAGTTGAATTACCATTTCAAATCGAACTAGTAATTGAAAACCACTAAAGAACGGCTACAGCAGGACTTGAACCTGCAACCTCTGATTTTCCGGATCAGTGCTCTAACCAATTGAGCTATCCAGCCTAATTGTTTAGATGATGTTATACTTAATACTACCGAAGCTTGGCTCTTGTTAACGATTTTCAATTACGTCTTGCATTTAAGGAAATTGAATCTAGTTATATACATAATTCATGTACTAATAACTTGATCATCCCATTTTGCAACGTTCGGAATAATACAAACATGTAATTATATTATTATTAATAGAGAAGAATAATCCACATTTGGAATGCAAATGAATGCTTAATATATATTAATAGTTATTAAGATGAAATGAAAACCCAAGCTTCAGTAGTATTAAGTATAACATCATCTAAACAATTAGGCTAGATAGCTCAATTGGTTAGAGCACTGATCCGGAAAATCAGAGGTTGCAGGTTCAAGTTTTGCTGTAGCCGTTCTTTTAGTGGTTTTCAATTACTAGTTCGATTTGAAATGGTAATTCAACTTTAAATACAAGGTTGGGTTTTTATTTCATCTTAATAACTATTATATATATATATATATATATATATATATATATATATTGATAGTTGTTTAGTTGTGACTTCCGTAATATGCAAGAGACTACCTTACTTTCGCATTTTCCAGAAGTCCAAATTCTATTGTAAAGGCATATATTCGTTGAGGAGACTTCTTGATTACAATTTTCAAACGAGGAAAAAAGTTTTAATTTTCATTTTTATTTATATATGTTCGTCTACTTGATTAGTCACTTCATTTTATATTTTTATTTTATACCAATATTCAATACTCCAAAAATTTATTCTACAAAAAATTATATAATACACACATAGGCTTACTATTTATTGCAATCTGTTTCATTGATTATTACCATTAATTTATGTTTCATTGGGAAGTGGGCAATTTGAAGTTTATCCATTATGCAAGTATACATAATATATATATATATATATATATATATATATATATATATAACTATTTGTTATAGGATTTAGGATTTTTCTAACAAATTAAACATTATTCATGCAATGTCATGTTTCTCTAGTGGACTTCTTGTAGTAAATCATATAAAGCATACTGTGCAGTCAAGACCTTCAAAGCTTAAACGACAGTGAATGTTTAATTGTCATCTGCTTTTAAAATATTGACAACAAATAAAGCACTTATATTTACTTACAACTATTTAATTAATATTCCAGAGTTTGCGGCAAAACTTCCTTTTCTTTCTTCCTTCATTACGAGATATCGCAACATTGGCAGTTGTTTCTGAAGTGGATGGTGCTTTAGTTAAAATTTTTGTGTTATCTACATATTCTATTTTTTAAATGTTTGATGGAACTGGTACATTTTCAGTGTTCTGAAGTGGAACTTGTGAAGGAACTAATTTCCGAAGCATCACTAGTATCGTCTGTATTCGTCAGATCTATGAAAACAGTTTTTGAAGGATTTGAAGTTTGAACTGGCGGTCTATTAGTCTCGCTTTGTGGAGATTGCTCCCTAGTTCAGGTTTAAATTCTTGATTTGAATCGTTAGAATCGTCTGACGTCAGATCAATGAAAACATTTTTTTTTGAATTTGAGCATTGAGCAACCGAATTATTAATCATGCTTTGTGATGATTCAGGATTAAAGTGGGATTCTTGAGTCATAGCGTTCTGTAAATTATGCCCATTTATTTCTTCTACGATATTGTTTACATTCTGGCTTGAAGTGGGTACAGGATTTTCCGAGGATTTTCAATATTTGCAGGTCCTAAATTTCTTACAGGGTTCATTTCAGAACTTTCGGAACATTGTAATTGTTCATTTAGGTTTGTAAAATTACAATAGTTACATCTATATCCTTCATTGTAACGTCGCAGACCTAGCCTACGCTTTTTGACTAACCTATCCGTTGAAGGTAAATCATCCGCACAAGTTTTGCATAATTTATATGGATCAGGAATATAGTATAGCTACAATACACATTGTTATAGTAAGATAAATGAATGCGAAACCTTATAGTTACCGGGTCTCGAAATTCAGTTTGTAGTATTTCGCCAGGCTTACTACAAACAATTCTTTCTGTGTCCTCTGTCAGCAACTCAAGACAAAGTCTGCATGTATGATTGCAATGTACATCCATGGTAATTAACGCTGAAAACTTGTTATAAGGGAGCTGTTATATTAATCTGATTTGGAAAACATAAAAAAAGAAAACGTTTGAAGGTTCCAAAACTGAATTCCCTAAAAAAATAAGTTTAGTAATATACGTTTAGTTTAACTATGACACGTTCGAGGGCGTTCCGTTACAAAATGGAAGTTAAATACTCTGGATAGCTGTGCACCAATCAAAATAATGCCGTTCTAATGTGAGGGTAATACAAATCTAAATAAATATAGTTTGAGCAATCTAAAATCCTATTTACATCATATATGTGATTACTCGATATACCAAAATAAACCAATATATTTTACTTTGTCTATCTTCAACAAATTTCACGCGTTAAGTGGGCTAAAATTCAACGTTCTCGACACTTATAACAAATTAATGTTTAATAACAACAGGAATGTTTCTATCGATATTTCACTTTTTATTGTACGGTAATTGCATAATATACTAAAATACGTACACATTATTAGCGAACTAAGATCAAGAAGTTAGACAACTGTAGTCCTGTACAAAAAAGTGTCTATATTAATTAAAATTAATAAAAATAAATTGGCAAACATAAAAAACGAAAATAATAATTATTCGATTTATTATTTACTTATCTCAACCCTAGTAAAAATTGGTTATGCTGTTCTGCTTTGCCTGGTGTCGTTTTTTATTGTAACTTCTTAGTTCATCTTATATTTTTACTACAAACGGGTCTTATACTTTCGACACACGGGAATAGTTAATGGCCATTAACCGTAAATGGTCAATCAAGATGTGTGTGTCAGCTTTTCATAATCTTAATGGCCATATAAACGCCACTAATGGTCGTTACCCATCACGATGGTGCTCTGAATGGTTCATCGGCATGAATAATTTAGAATCACTATTTAAAAAAAAATTGTAAAATTGCATGCTAAACTTTTATTGTTGATTCAAATGTATTATATGACTGAACAATTAATTGCAGAAAATAAAATAAAATAGTAAAACGCAAATGTTTTATTCAATCTGTGTTGCGAATTAGAAGGAAACGTAAATTACAGATAAGCAGAAGAATATTGTAGCGGACTACTATTAACGCGTTTTACCATTTAAAACAAGTAGTAACAAAGTCTTTATTACCTACTGTTCACAGGTCTAATTAACAGTATATGCCTTATTTATAGATGTTTTCAGTCCAATTAACAATGAAGCACTATAACATTAATGTTCTTTACAAGCACTAATATCTTCTTAAACTAAATTCTTAACCATAAGTCTTCTTAACAACACTAACACTACTATAATTTATTTATTACATTTTGTCTATTTATCTACAAGCTTATTCAGACCGATTTGATTGAAATGCTACCATATTCGCAAACAAACAATGGTTTTAAATACATTTTAGTAGTTATTGATTGTTTCTCCAAATACGTATGGGCTGTACCACTTAAAAGTAAAACGGGTATTGATGTTACTGCTGCAATGAAAACAATTTTAAATAAATTTAAAAATCCGCCAAGAAATTTGCAGTCTGATTTTGGTAAAGAATATTATTACAAACACTTTCAATCCTTAATGCAGACATATGGCATAAACCATTATAGTGTTTTTTCTATAAAGAAAGCATGCATTGTGGAACGTGTAATTAGAACTTTAAAGGGAAAAATGTGGCGCTTGTTTAACCTGAACGGTTCTTACAATTGGATAAAAAATTTAAGCGATATTGTGAAACAATACAACAATACAGTTCACAATACTATCGGAGTCAAACCTGTAAAAGTTGATAAATCGAATGAAAAAACTATTCTTAAATCATCATTTACCCACATCAAACTTGCAACCAAAATACCAAAATATTCAATTAAAGACAGTGTGAGGATTAGTAAACACAGGGAAGCATTTACGAAAGGTTACACGCCAAACTGGTCAAATGAAATTTTTAAGATTAAAAAGGTAAACGTAACCAATCCGACAACATATATATATTAGAAGATCAAGACGAGAAAGAAAACAAAGATGCATTTTATGAAACGGAGTTGCAAAAGGTTAAACATCCAGGAATTTACCTGGTAGAAAAAGTCCTAAGAGAAAGTGGAAATAAAGTCTTTGTAAAATGGTTAGGCTTCTCTAACGTACACAATAGCTGGATCGATAAAAATAATGTTTGCTAGAAGTTGTTATAATAATAATAGTTAATAAGGCTAACATTGTAAAATTATATTAAAATAAATAATACAGACACAATATTTCTATTGTTTTTTATTATTATCAAATCATTCTTTTAATAAAAAGGTATTTTGTTTTGCACATTGCATTATTATTGCCGTGTCTACAACAATGGATGTTATATGTTAAACGATTGTTGATTTTTAACTCCGATAGCTTAGGACAAGCTAGTGCAAGCATATCAGTTACAACGTTTTGCATTAGATAGGTTTCCATCCATTTCTTCTTTTCTAGACCTTTCACAAATACTTCTTCACCGAGTCGAATAATTTGCTTGAAATAAAGCGCTATATATGATGACACCATTCCAGCCGTTGAAGATTCATCCCAAGAATGACCATGAATATTCCTTGTCACCCAGTCGTTATGTTTTATATGATCTTGGCCCAAACAACTAGACTGCATTGGCAGTTTAAAAATTTGATGCCAAACATCACCTAACAACAAGTCCAAAACCGCAATTTTTTTGCACACAAACTCGTTTCTCTTGTATTTAAATCCCTGAATATTAATTATATACATGTTTGTATATGTAGGTATGTAAATATGCAGTAAACTTCGACTAATTAAATTAATATTAGGAGCAATCTCCTTATATAGCAGATTACCACCATCTGCGTACTTTGCCAACCCACTTTTCAACCTATCACAAGAGTGAACACATTTTGAATTGAAGCCGGCCCATGTGTATTTGCAGCCTCTAAACATAAATAAAAAACATAAATCAGAATCCACTTTAATTAAACACAATTGACTTAAATGCGATATTTTGCATCTGGCTTTATAACTTCTCGCTAGAAAACCGAATTCAAAACAGCTATACACATTTTCTCTGCACTTACATTTTTCAACATACGTGTGTGTGTGTGTTTGTGCGTGTTTTGAAGTATGTATGTTCCATTGAAAGTAATATAAAGCCGGTCTGACTTCAAAACGTGCCCACAAGTATTTTACATTAAAAGTATATAAGGCTGGTCCTAATTCAAAACGGTGCACATGTAACTTCTCGCTAGAAAACTGAATTCAAAACAGCTACACACATTTTTCTCTGCACTTACATTTTTCAACATACGTGTGTTTTGAAGTATGTTCCATTGAAAGTAATATAAAGCCGGTCCTAATTCAAAACGTGCCCACAAGTATTTTACATTGAAAGTATATAACGCCGGTCTTAATTCATGTTTTCACAACTATTGTAACAATTTTATTTTCGCATTAAAAATCTCTTCATTAAAGGTACAACGAATGTTAGAACACCTTTATTAACTAAAGTAATAATACGTGTAACAATCAAATTTTTGCATTAATACAGTATCTAGAGTCGTTAGTCTATTTGTTTCGGAGGTCGGTGTATTCCACAGCCACAGGCACGCGCGTGAGAGGATTGACAACCCCCCTCGGGACCCTCCCACCATGCAAGAACGCGGCAGAGGCTCTCGTCGATAGGTAAAAGCAGCGACAGCATGCATTCGAAGATAATGGCGAGTGACCTCCGGGTCGCATTAATTGTGTGACACACTTCCTGAGTAACGGTTGGTATTGTATATTCGTTATCATAGTATCTAATTTAAAATTTGTTTAGCGCAACTACGAGTTACAAACTACGCAACGAAAATTATATTTATAACTAAGATTAGACCATGGAAGATTACGCTACAAAATTTATGCAACTTTGAATCAATGTAAGAAACCCACTTCGCTTCAACACCTGTATTTAAAGCATGGAAAGCAGGAATAATTAGCTGCAGACTCCGCACGGCGATGCAGTTCCCAATCTAGCCAAGGACAGCAGCCCGGGGTTTGGTTCGTAATAGCTTTAAGATTTCCTCAGTGCTTCCTTCTAAAAGCACGTTATTTCGTTTTGTTTTATAGAAGCACAAATTTGTTATTCAGTTTATCTGTAGCTAAGCTGGTTTTCTCCAGTATCAAATTTAAATTTCACTTAGTTTCGTAGATATGTGACTACACGTGGCTTCAGCATAAATTAACAGCTGCGGCTACGTCACTTGTTTGTTTGAAATAAGCCGTCAACAATTGCACAATTGCAAGCAGATGTTTAGTATTACATTACTACCACCTTTGATAAAATTAGAGAATATCTTTGTGAATATTTTGACTTCAAATCGATTTTAATACTGTTAACTTAAGAAGAAAGTTTTGTATATTAATTTGTAAATGACCTACACAGATCTGATTGGGTTAGAAAACCTTAGTATAACCAGTCACACTGGGTTGTAATATATTTGAGTAAGAATCAAGTTGATAAACTTTACATTAATTTTTCAAGTAATTCAATTATTCATTTTATTTTATTGCATTAAATTTTATTTACAGAAACAGAAAAATTCTTTCTAGTAAATTTATAATCCACGCTTAAAGTCTTTTATTCTGATCTAGTTTGATCAGACCTGATAAACAAAAACAATAAGAGTTAAATTTTATGGTACCCTTATGTAGGAAACATTCTTTTGCATTTTGGATATGTTTGAGGGACACAAATAGTGTTCCCATTTTTATGTGACTTAATTATTATTTTTCCTTACAGGAACAGCGTCTTATTCTGTTGGGACGGGTTTTTGTCGGCGAGGGCGATCTTTTTTTTCTTTGGGTCTCCACGTCCGCCCTTGGAGGTTAGCCGTGCCGTTTGCATGAGTCGGTCTGGACTTGGTGGCGCCTGTTTGTTTTAGTTTGAGTGTGACCCCCCACAGATTTCGACTTACCCCCATTGCTCATAGCTCTACCCAAGGAATAGACCCTAGTTACGTCGGAAGACTTTGTTTTGCAGACACCTAACTTGGAGCATGGTGATTATAAAGTAGTGTCGGCCAGAAGTTTAGAAAAACGTTTCACTAGCGCCCATGCGTGAGGCTAGCGGAGCCAATTAGAGAGAAAAAAAAATAGTTACACTGGCGCCGGCAACGTTTGGGGCCTCGAAATTTGTTTGTTCATAATTTGATTTACCTCGAAATTTGTTATTCAAAATTTAATTTGCTTCGAAATTTGTTAGCTCAAAATTTATTTTGCTTTGAAATCTATTTGTCCAAAAATTATTTTGCGTCGAAATTTGTTTGCTTAAAGTCGATTTGACATTTAGATTTGTTTGTTTGCTTTTGATAAAAGATTGGTTGTAACATTAACCCTCATACAGTCAATTGATTAACTTGGTCAAATTTATTTTGACTTTCGTTCTATTTTGACCCCATATAATTTTTGATATTGTTTTGGCAAAATTATTTTACCAAAAACACCTTTTGATTTTTACCTTTAGTAGTACGAATTTGTTTTGATCACTTTTGTAAGGTTCAGATCAGTTAGATTTATCGGTTTGATTCCATTAGGCTTGAGTAATCATGTCGGAAAAATTCCAAATTGTTTGTCTACTTAAAGAAGAATTGGAGTATGAGCTGAGAATCAGAGGAGTGGTGAGTGAGAGACCAGTGTTGGAGAAAAGGAAAATTTTAGGTAGATTGTTAGCTAAAGAAATAGATAAGCCTGGTTGTTTGATTGATCTTTCGTGTTATGAAGTAGACTTTGCAACGGAAAGTAAAGAAATTTCAGTTTCAGTCGAGTCAGTTCGTAATGTTGTGTCCGAATTTGAAGGTGACTCATCAGACTCAATTTTTAGGAGAGCTTGTTCAAGGTTAAACCACCTTTCGGGGCGAGTTAAGCGCATGAAAATCCCTTTAATAAATTCCGAGGAAGCAATTAAGTTCAGAAATGAGACAGTAGCAACGATATTTAACCCTTGAAGCTGAGTTATACGATAAAACCAATAAAAGTACAGAGTCCACCTATTTGGATCGGTCCGTTGTAGTATCTCCTTCAGTTGCTAGTGCACCTATTCATTCGACTTCGTATGTAACGACTTCCGTACCTATAGGTTCATGGCCTGTAAAATTCTCAGGTGATCCCAAACAACTATATTCATTTTTAGATAGAGTTAGTGATTTAGCACAATCTCGTAAGGTATCCGATGCTGATTTATTTGGATCAGCATGTGAACTTTTTGTGGGTGACGCTTTAGTTTGGTTTAGAACAGTAAAAAATTCATTGAGAGACTGGAACTCCTTGTTAGAACGTTTAAGGGAAGATTTTCTACCCGGTTCTTCAGATGATGACATTTGGGAAAAGATCAGAAATCGTCGTCAAGGTAAAGACGAAAGGATTATTTTATTTGTCGCGCATATGCAAACCCTGTTTAGTAGACTGACCAACGAGCCAGCAGAAGTTACTAAAGTTAAGATGATAAGGAGAAATTTGGTTCCTGAATATATTTCAGCACTTGCATTGTCGGACATTCAAGATTTGTCTACCTTAGTAAATTTGTGTAAAAGGTTAGAAGAAGCTTCTTTGATGAAACTAAACTTGATTTTAGCATCTTCTAGTAAACCTAACAAGATTTGCAACCTCTAAGCATCTATTTGAGAACAAACATCCTGGGTTGAATGAAAAGTTTGTGCTGTTAAGAGTAGGGTGTTTCAGAATAAATTAGTTAATCCCCAAGTAACAGTAGCGGATAAGAGCTCTTCGGAGTCCTCAGTTTGTAATTTCTTTAGTCCCGACAAGAGAAATAATTTTGTTTGTTGGAATTGCTCCCGTAGTGGACATTGGTTTAGAGATTGTAGAGCAACCAAGAAAATTTTTTGTTTTGGATGTGGTCGAAAAGGCGTTAAGGCTACGTCATGCCCACAATGCTCAAAAAACCAGTAAGGCGGCAGGCGCATAGTGGTCGGCATCCTGTTCCGCGTAATAAGGCCATGGTTATGATTTGTAAACAAGAAAAATACTTTTGTAAAGACGAGTGGTCGAGATGGCTTACAGTTGTTAAAAATTTTGTCAGGACTCTCCGAAGCCTAAGAATAATACTTTGTTCATTGAGAAGCAGTGTGATAATCGACCTTACATTATGGTGAAGTTAATGGATAGAGACATTACCGGTCTTCTAGATTCGGGATGCACTACCTCAGTGGTAAGATCCTTAGCCCTTTCAATTGTTAGAAAATTAGACTTGAAAATTTTAGTTCAGCAAAACAGGTATCACTACAGCTGATGGTTCAATAAAGTCTGTTGTAGGCTCGGTTGATTTGCCAATTTGTATAGGTAATGATTGCCGCATCCTTAATGCATTAGTGGTTCCGTCCCTACCTCACACCTTTATCTTCGGTAGTGACTTTGCAAAATTATTTGGTGTAGTTGCTGACTTTAGAAGTAATAATTGGTTTATCCAAAGTAACATTGGGAACGACATTGGGTATATAGGTTCGTCTTCCATCCCTTTGAACACTGAAGATTCCTTATTTGGTTTACATGACCTTTCAGATGCTCAATGTGTGCAAGCACAAGAGTTAATAAATTCATTTAGTGAGATTAGCAGCGACGATAGATTAGGACGAACTCACCTAATTGAAATGGACATAGACACAGGCAATGCCAAACCCTTCCATAAGAAACCATATGTCATGTCACCATATATGAGTAAGATATTGAATGAGGAGTTGGACGACATGCTTAAACTTAAAGTTATAGAACCGTGTACTAGTCCGTGGTCCTCTCCAGTTTTGTTGGTTAAGAAAGCAGATGGAGAATATCGCTTCTGTTTTGATGGTAGAACCCTGAACGACTTAACTGTTCATGATTCGTACCCCCTTGCAAACGTAGACAGAATTCTCAATATGTTGAGAGGTGCGAACTACATTTCGTCACTTGATTTGAGAAAATCGTTTTGGCAAATCCTCTTAGTGAGTCGTCTAAGGATAAGACTGCCTTCAGTGTTATTTCACGAGGACAATTTAGATTTACATGCATGCCGTTTGGGTTGAAGAATGCTGCGCAGACACAACAGCGTTTAGTAGATGCAATTTTGGTCCACGTTTTGAACCCCATGTATTTTGCTATTTGGACGACATAATATTATGTTCGTCATCTTTTGAAGAACACCTAAAGTTATTGGTAGAGGTTAAGCAACGTTTAAAAGAAGCTAACCTCACTATAAACATAAGTAAATGTGAATTTTTTAAAAAGACACTTAAATTTTTGGGTTATATAGTAGGCTCTAACTCACTTCGTACAGATCCCGATAAGGTGTCGGCAATGGTTAACTTTCCTCGTCCGAAAACCACAACGGAGATTAAAAGGTTTATAGGAATGTGCAGCTGGTACCGTCGTTTTATAAAGAATTTTCGTCTTTAGTTTCGCCTATCAATGACCTCATTAAGAGTAAGAAAAAAGGTCAAACTGTAAACTGGAGTGCGGAAGCAGAAAATTCATTTGTGCTGATCAAGCAAGCATTAGTTTCTGCACCTCTTCTTTCGCAGCCAGACTACTCAGCACCCTTTATTGTTGAGTGTGACGCAAGCAACACTGGGTTAGGAGCTGTTTTGATTCAAAATGTAAAGGAGAAGAGCGTGTAATTTCGTACGCAAGTAAAACCCTGAGCCGTACAGAGCGCAATTATTCCACCACAGAGAGAGAGTGTTTAGCAGTTATTTTGCAATTGAGAAATTTCGTCCGTGGGTAGAAGGAGTTCGCTTCACAGTTGTCACCGATCATTTTTCGTTACTTTGGTTGAGTAATCTTCAGAATCCAACTGGAAAACTCGCCAGATGGTCAGTTCGATTAAGGCAACATTCATTTGAATTGGTGCATAGGAAAGGAAAGTTTAATATAGTCCCAGATTGTCTTAGTCGTGGTGTTCCCTTAGAAAATCCAGAAGTTAATTTAGTAAAGATTAAACTTGATGGTGTAGACTTGTGGTATGAATCTTTGAGAAAGAAAATTTTGTTGTCACCCAAAAGCTACCCACAATGGAAAGTGGAAGATGGGTTTATTTATAAGTTTATACCTTCCCTGTTACCGCATTCGGCGAATGTTGTAGAGTGGAAGTACTTAGTGCCAAAATCTCAGCGTATAGATGTCATTAAATCATGTCATGACCCCCCTTCAGCAGGACATTTTGGTTCTTTAAAAACTTTGTCTCGTGTCCAAGAATTATATTATTGGCCAAAGATGATCTTTGACGTACGTAAATTTTGTAGGAAATGTTTGGTTTGTGGTGCTCAAAAACCACCCAATAAAGGTCCCCTTGGGATGATGGGAAAGGAGAAAAAGGTTGGACTACCGTTCCAAACCATTGCCTTAGATTTTATGGGTCCGTTTCCTCGTTCCAAACGCGGACATAAATGGCTTTTAGTTGTTGGTGATTGGTTTTCGAAATATTCGATTTTGCAACCTTTGCGAAGTGCCACGGCACATTTGATTGAGAAGTTTTGGAGGAAAAGTATTTCTTGTCTACGGTGTACCACAGTTTGTTATTTGTGATAATGGTCCACAATTAATTGGACGTATTTTTAAAGCTTTGTGTGCAAGGTACGAAATTCAAAAGATTTGGTATAATGCTGTTTATGCTCCCCAATGCAATTTTGTGGAAAGAATCAATAAGACAGTTGGTACAGCTATCCGTTCATACGTAGAAGGACATGATACGTGGGATAATGAGATATCAAAGATCCAATACGCAATCAACTCAGCAAAACATGAGTCCACCAACTATTCTCCAAATTTTTTAGTCTTTGGTCGTCAGGTACCCTTAAGTGGAAAAGCTTATAATGATGATTTTAAACCTGGTGAGGATGTTGATGTCGTCTCCAGTAGTAGACCTTCTTATGTTTTGGATCGTCAACTTTTATTTGATATTTTTGGGAATGTCCGTGAAAATTTGCATGTAGCTTATCAACGTTCGAGTAAACGCTACAATCTTAGGAGAAGAGACATTTCATTCCAAGTCGGAGAAAGTGTTTGGAGAGCTAATAAGGTCCTCTCGAGTGCTAGTGATAAGTTTTCCGCTAAGTTAGCTCCAAGGTTCGTTATGAGTAAAGTTCGAAAAAAACATTCCAATTTAGTGTATGAGTTAGAGAACGAAGATGGAACAAGAGCAGGGAAATGGCACGTAAAGGACTTGAAACCAGTTGAAGCGTCGTATCCAAATGAAAATGATGATCCTGACGATTAGTTCCGGTCCGGTCATCTCTTTGATGTTAAGTAATGCAGTAGTGGTTTGCTTTGTTTTGTTCCGATTTTTGATTTAGTGTCGGTTCATTAATTTTGAGTATTTTGTTTGAGAAGTGAAATAAGTGGTTAGAGATTTTGTAGATTTTGTAGATTTTGTAAGTTTGAGGTGTGCCTTGGTGTGCACGCTGGTCGTTTTGCTCGCTCGTTATTCAGAGATGTGTTTAGAAGATGTCTTTAACAGATATCTTTACAATGTAGAAGTAGGTGGGCTATTTAATTGTTAGTCCTGATTTCTACATATCGAGGTAGAGAGAATATTAGATTATTCTTTCCCTTGTTTCTTTTGACCGTTCGAAATTCTTTGGTTTGATAAGGTCAAGGTTGGCTTGGCGAGTCTCACCATTTGGTCCATCACTAATGAGATCTGTTGTTTGTTGGAACTTAGTGATAGGATAATCAGTAGGGTGTAGGAGATTACAGCCCTATCTGGTTCAATTTTGTATTTGAATTTGTTAAGTAACCTTATGGTTAGGTTACCTTCATTTTGATTATCTCTTTGCAATAAAGTGATAATATTTTGTATTTGGATTTGATAAGTAACCTTTTGGTTAGGTCACTTTTGTTTTGATTATCACTTTGTGATAATAGTGTTTTAAATTTAGACCTATTAGTAGGGTCTTCCTTTTGATTGTCACCTTATAGTGATAATATTTTGAATAGTTATGCTGTTTTGATGAGCAAGCATTCCTTTTTTTGTAGAGGGAGAGCTAATTGAGCTCCAGGAAGTGAAGTTTTTTTGTGGAATTTGAAATAAATTGTAAAATGTTTGTTTACAGGTAGTAAATATTAGCCTTGTTAGAAGTAAGAACCTCAAGTTAAAGAATTATCGTGAATTTGGATTTTTTTGTCCCGTGGAGTGTTTGACTTTCTAATTTGACCCTCCCAATTTTGATTAATACCGATTGTGACTCCCGATTTTGTCTCCCGATGGACGTCAGGTACACGTAGTTACCAACACACTCGCATTTGTAAATATTTGTCTCCCCATTTGAATAAATTCATAAAATTGCATAGTTAATTAGGAAGGTAGAAAAGGCTAGTATTATTATAATAAAAAAATTTTTTTTTGTATTTGTTATATTTGAAGTTGTTCCTTAAAGGAAAAAAAACTTTTTCTCTTTTAGGAAAGGGGTAGTGTAACAATTTTATTTTCGCATTAAAAATCTCTTCATTAAAGGTACAACGAATGTTAGAACACCTTTATTAACTAAAGTAATAATACGTGTAACAATCAAATTTTTGCATTAATACAGTATCTAGAGTCGTTAGTCTATTTGTTTCGGAGGTCGGTGTATTCCACAGCCACAGGCACGCGCGTGAGAGGATTGACAACCCCCCTCGGGACCCTCCCACCATGCAAGAACGCGGCAGAGGCTCTCGTCGATAGGTAAAAGCAGCGACAGCATGCATTCGAAGATAATGGCGAGTGACCTCCGGGTCGCATTAATTGTGTGACACACTTCCTGAGTAACGGTTGGTATTGTATATTCGTTATCATAGTATCTAATTTAAAAATTTGTTTAGCGCAACTACGAGTTACAAACTACGCAACGAAAATTATATTTATAACTAAGATTAGACCATGGAAGATTACGCTACAAAATTTATGCAACTTTGAATCAATGTAAGAAACCCACTTCGCTTCAACACCTGTATTTAAAGCATGGAAAGCAGGAATAATTAGCTGCAGACTCCGCACGGCGATGCAGTTCCCAATCTAGCCAAGGACAGCAGCCCGGGGTTTGGTTCGTAATAGCTTTAAGATTTCCTCAGTGCTTCCTTCTAAAAGCACGTTATTTCGTTTTGTTTTATAGAAGCACAAATTTGTTATTCAGTTTATCTGTAGCTAAGCTGGTTTTCTCCAGTATCAAATTTAAATTTCACTTAGTTTCGTAGATATGTGACTACACGTGGCTTCAGCATAAATTAACAGCTGCGGCTACGTCACTTGTTTGTTTGAAATAAGCCGTCAACAATTGCACAATTGCAAGCAGATGTTTAGTATTACATTACTACCACCTTTGATAAAATTAGAGAATATCTTTGTGAATATTTTGACTTCAAATCGATTTTAATACTGTTAACTTAAGAAGAAAGTTTTGTATATTAATTTGTAAATGACCTACACAGATCTGATTGGGTTAGAAAACCTTAGTATAACCAGTCACACTGGGTTGTAATATATTTGAGTAAGAATCAAGTTGATAAACTTTACATTAATTTTTCAAGTAATTCAATTATTCATTTTATTTTATTGCATTAAATTTTATTTACAGAAACAGAAAAAAATTCTTTCTAGTAAATTTATAATCCACGCTTAAAGTCTTTTTTATTCTGATCTAGTTTGATCAGACCTGATAAACAAAAAACAATAAGAGTTAAATTTTTATGGTACCCTTATGTAGGAAACATTCTTTTTGCATTTTTGGATATGTTTGAGGGACACAAATAGTGTTCCCATTTTTTATGTGACTTAATTATTATTTTTCCTTACAGGAACAGCGTCTTATTCTGTTGGGACGGGTTTTTGTCGGCGAGGGCGATCTTTTTTTTCTTTGGGTCTCCACGTCCGCCCTTGGAGGTTAGCCGTGCCGTTTGCATGAGTCGGTCTGGACTTGGTGGCGCCTGTTTGTTTTAGTTTGAGTGTGACCCCCCCCCCCCACAGATTTCGACTTACCCCCCCATTGCTCATAGCTCTACCCAAGGAATAGACCCCTAGTTACGTCGGAAGACTTTGTTTTGCAGACACCTAACTTGGAGCATGGTGATTATAAAGTAGTGTCGGCCAGAAGTTTAGAAAAACGTTTCACTAGCGCCCATGCGTGAGGCTAGCGGAGCCAATTAGAGAGAAAAAAAATAGTTACACTATTTTACATTGAAAGTATATAAGGCCGGTCCTAATTCAAGACGGTGCACGTGTATTTTACATATGTAAAATACGTGTGAGCACGTTTTGAATTAGGACCGGCCTTACCCCACTACTAACAAACTACTCAAACGTCTTTAAACTTGTGTTGTTTTTTTTTTAATTAATCAATATACACCCAACACAGCCTGACAGCAGTGCAGCGGGTTACTGTTAACGCGTTTTACAAATTTAGAACAGGCAATAACAAAAGTCTCTATTACTCACTATTCACAAGTCTCAGTATATGCCCAATTTATAGACGTTTTCGGTTTAATTAACAATGAAGCACTATAACACTTATGCTATTTACAAGCACTAATATCTTCTTAAACTAAATCCTTAACCATAAGTCATCTTAGCAACACTAAACACTACTATACTTTATTTATTACCCTTTTGTCTATTTATGTACAAGCTGGCGGTACAATATGCACATTCAAATAACACAAATTTATATTTACTATTGGACCTTCAAAACGTAATGACCAACTAACTATAACGAGCGTCTCGCGCCACATCTGATCTTGGCTGCCGCTAAGGTCATCATAGTTTTCAGTTGACAATTGTGAAACTTGTTTACATGGTGAAGATTAAACATCAAAACTTTGATGGCACTTTCAGCAATTAAAATTACACTTGTGAGGACTTTACCAAATATATTATGTATAAATGACTTATTAGCCTTCAGTTACTAATAAATCCTTGTTTATATGCCCCAAGAATTATTCTCCTTTCTGTGAGATCCAATCTTATACAATAAGTGGTTTAATTTTTTCTATAATGTAATGAAGATATGGTTTCCACTTGTTCATTTACAGAATTAGAATTATTAAATTAAAACCACCAACAAACATAACATAACTATCCAGGCACATGACAATGTAATGAAAACAAGGAAGCTATGGCCTTGACGGCAGCCGAGATCAGATGTGGCGCGAGATGCTCGTCCAGCTATACACGATATGATTTATATACGACATTCGAATATAGACTAACTGATATACACTCATTACCGATCTTATGTATACCCTAAAATTAACTAGATGATTCAAAGTCTGGTATTTGCTCGAATGTTCGAGACGTCTGTATAATACACTTTGATATGCAGCTTGTGTGTTTGACGGGTTCCCTAATAGTTTGTAACAATATGTTCTTATACAATGAAAAGCTATCTATTGTTTAAAATTACTGCACAAACTTATAAAAAATCAGGTCTATTAAGCTGTCTGAGCCAAATTATCAGAACACATCAAAATATATACAGGAATTATTAAGCTATCTAGCCACTTGTAACTTTTTTACAGATATGGCAAAAAAATGGTTTTATCAGCAAAAAAAAGCAAATAATTAGCAAATAATTCCTATATATATTTTGATACGTTCTGATAATTTGGTTCAGACAGCTTAATAGACCTTAAAAAGTCAGTTATTTCTTTATTCTGTACTTCAAACACAACATTAGTGCAGGTAATTCTATAACACTAGGCTGCCTTCACTTTGGAGAACACCTAATGCCCAACTTTTTAAAAGAGCAATCTAGTCCACACGCACTTTCTTTACAGTTACAAACACTTGTTTCAATAAATCTGGGGGTGCTATTTCTTTTTAACGTTTTTAAATTGAAATCAATCTCGCAACTTCCAAATCCGGCGCGTCACTTCATGAAAACGTGTGCTGAAAATGTTAGATTTTCTATTATTTTTGACGACACTCGAAAAAATAATGTTTTACAACTTGTAGCGCGGGGGCGTTATGCTTAAATAAAAATCGGATGCATAGACAGGAAAATTAATCTGAACGAACACTTAATATTGGTGTACCCTGCATATTTTGATTTCGTGAATAATAGTCTTCAGTAAGCAAGACATTTCAATAAATTGTTAGTTCTATCAAAATCATAAACGTAACCACAAAAGCATCATTTTATTTCAGTAAAATACATATTAAGACGGAATCTAAGTTCATGAATTATTTTAAATTACAAAAAAGCTAAACAAAGTATTTATTTCAGTAAATTTTCGTAATTGAATCATGTCATTTTAAGAAAACTTCAGAAGTAAATAACAGTGAATTCATTAATAAGCATCTCAAATATAGGAAAGTTTTTTACAAATTTTTATTAATAAATTAGATTCAATGTTAAATAGTTGCAATGCAAAGAAAACCTCAGACACACTTTAATGTTCGTACAATGTAAAAGTCTAGCTCCGAATAGTGAAAATTCACGAGTATCAAATGGTAAATAATTTAATTATTTCGTACAATACAATGTATTAATTTATATTGCTGAGGAATGAAGGAACCACAAATATCAACCTAAATAAATCACATGATGCGATAAGTACTTTCCCGACATTGATTATATAAACCCAATAGACAGACTATCACGACAAAAGTCCCCGACTGCACATACGAAAAAGGGGGAATTAAGTGACAATAATTACATTCGACGAAAAAACAAATTAATTATTCGCAAGCCGATAATAAGATAGCATCAAAAATGTAGTCATATGAGAACGTATCAAGGCGGAAGTGACCGGTGATTGGCGGTTAATACAAGGTTAGTAACGTTGAACAAACATGGCTTTTTTACAGTACTCGAGCTTTTGTAGGATTTGGCTTGCCAATTTGTCAAGGGGATTAATAGTGCGTTGGATTTTTCAAGCACGTGTGTGCTGTAATAAAAGAGTTACCCGCAGAGATAACTCAAATAAATGGACTGTGTTGAGTTAAGGGAGTTGCGTTAGCTGAAATTGAAACACTAAAGGCATCTGGACATTCAAAGAGTTAAGGAATTACAATAAAATGGTGAGTAATTATGAGCTGTTACGTTTAGATTTAATAATTATGTACATATCGATGGAAATTTAAATGTATGTATTTATGTGATAAGAAGCTAAAGTGAAAGTAATGATTTTATTTCACTAATTAGCAACGAAACTAGTGTATGTTGATATTAAAGTATTTTGGAATGGTTAATGAACAGATTACAAAAAGCTGGTATTCTGTTATCTATGTTTGTTATTAACAATATTTTCTGAAATTAGGCTTTATAAATGCCAGTATTTAAAAATGGGAAACTGAGAATTTTGGAGTGATAGTATTATATATGGAGTAATTTAAAATCTTTTTAGGATTTCTTTTGCCAATACCTGGCCAGAGTGAGGTTAAGGAATTTAAGTTTAAGGACCATAATATTTGCATATATATTGAAATTATTTAATGTAAATGGAGCTTAAGTACAGGTTGAATTTTATATAAATTTATTTAAAAACTAGACAGACACATTTATAAAAAATTTCCAGCTACCCAAGTGATGGAATCGTATTTGGAAAGCATTTTATTTTGCAATTTTATTTAATTAAACCAAAAATTTAGTAAGTGTGTTAAGATATTTTACAGAAAAAGAAACGCATAGTAGGATATCTTTAGTAATCCAGAAACAAACCGTCTTCCGTGTATGTATATTATCGAAAGGATTGCTATGACAGACGGTTTGGCGCCCCTTAATTATGACAAGAAAAAAAGCCTTTCAGAATGATTAATGTAACGTAGTTGTTTTAATTTGTCATTTTATTTTTTTTTATATCGATCTTTTTATTTTATTTCTAGTCAGCGGTAGAATAAATGGCGATACAATATTTTAAACGGCATTGTTAAACTTTATAGGTGAAGTTTGACAGTTACATGGCGATTGTAAATTACACCATATTATCCAACATTTAACACAAACTCAGGCAAAGATATTCTACTAACTAGTATAACTAACGCGTATAATACCGCCGTGCAACAGGATAAAGTATATACGATTATAAAACTTAGCTCTTTCAAGAAAATCTTCAGGGTAGGATCCGTGTCTGTTAATAGATTCCTTTGGACGCCTCTTGTAGAATGACCTAAAAAAGATAGAGGAAAAGGAATAAGGTAAAGATTTTTTCTGCAACTCTTGTTGCAGCGAATTCACCACTTTAAAGAACCGCTACAGATTATTATATCCCCACTCGCTACAAAGAGTCAGTTCTAATTGGCTTATTGCGGTTACGTGATTTCTGAAACCAAACCACACAATTGACAACAGGAAGTTGCATAAATGTTGAGAAAAGGCAATCAAGTTAAACATACGTAAACGACATCTTGCTGGTGGTGGAAGGGAACTCTAGACCGGCAATACAGACAAGGACTACCAGAGCCCTAGGAACAATAAAATGAAAATCGCACTATAACAAAACCACGTACATCATTATGAAGTGATTCCTGAAAAGGGACTCGGACGTAAAAGTTAACGACGTAAAAATAAACGATCACAAACAAAGATATTGGAGGAGAGTTGGTTGGTCTAAGTTTATCCTCAATAGTTTACAAGGTTGTTGGGGGTTGGCCGTGACAGATTCGGCTTTAAAAACTGCGTTGTGGAAAGATATGGGAACCTACCACAATATTTCCCAGGTATGCATGACCTAAAGCACGAACTATGTATGATGGAGAGCTCACAAGTAAAATTCTTGTCCAGAGGTATAATACCCCTTCATTCGGACCTACGTGAGGGGGTACTTGGGGCTCGTCAACGAAAGAATTTAAAACAACGGTTTGATTTAGTGATAGGGACTTGGAATGTAAGGTCATTACTTAGAGTAGATAAGTTAACGAATTTATTAGTCGAAATGAGAAAAGGAAAGCTGGACATTTTAGGTATTAGTAGTAACGACTTTTGGAAAGATAATTATAGAATAATTACAACTTCTTCAACTAATGGACAGGCAGGGGTAGGAATAGCTAGGTAAAAGATTAGGACGTAAAGTTAAAGAGTACTTACAATTTAGTGATAGAATAATTATGGTTAGATTAAGTATGAAACCCACACACTGTTTTAGTACAGGTTTACATGCCAACAACTCAGTACGATTATGAGAAAGTAGATAAGGTATACGAGGATATAAATAGTATAGTGAGAAAAGTAAAGGGAGATGAGAATTTAATAGTTATGGGCGATTTTAATGCGTCAGTGGGAGAAGGTAGTGAGGGAAAAATGATAGGAAAATTTGGGTATGGTAGACGAAATGATAGAGGAGAAAGATTAGATGAGTTTTGTCAGGAACATAGATTAGTAACTGTAAACACCCTATTCGAACAACACGTTAAAAGAAGATATACCTGGATAGCGCTAGGTGATAGGGCTAGATACCAAATAGATTATATTTTAGTTAAACAAAGATTTAGAACTAAGTTAAAAACTGTCGTAGTTATCCAGGGTCTGACATAGATAGCGATCATAACTTAGTTAAAATAAAGTGTAATCCAAAATTCAAAAAATTGAGAAAGACTAAAAGAGAGGGATGGGATCTAGGTAAGTTTAATGATAGTGAGGTAAAAGAGGACTATAAACAAGTGTTAGATAATAAGATCAAAGAGACAGCTATAGAAGGGAACGTAGAAAATAGATGGAAAGGTATAAAACGGACTGTACATGATACAGCAACACAGACTATAGGTAAGATAAAAATGTAGAAGCGAGAAAACCTTGGGTAACAAAGGAGACAATAGATTTAATAGAGAATAGAAGAAAGTTTAAACCTTTTAGAGAACTGGATAGTGAAAGTAGGCAAAAATATAATAGAGTTAGAAGTAAGATAGTACATGAGTGTAGAAAAGCTAGAAATATATGAATGTAGGAGAATTGTAAGGGAATACAAGATGATTTGAGAGTAGGTAAGACAGCCAGGGCTTACAGGACAGTAAAAAGTTTTTTTGGGGAAGATAGGAAAAAAAAAATAGTATTAAAGATGAGTAATGAGCTTCTAATAAATAAAGTTGAGGTAGCAGATAGATGGAAAAGATATTTAGAAGATTTATATAAGGGAGACGATATGGATGAGTTAGAGAAACGTAATGACCAACTAACTATACACGATATGATTTATATACGACATTCGAATATAGACTAACTGATATACACTCATCACCCATCTTATGTATACCCTAAAATTAACTAGATGATTCAAAGTCTGGTATTTGCTCGAATGTTCGAGACGTCTGTAGAATACACTTTGGTATGCAGCTTGTGTGTTTGACGGGTTCCCTAATAGTTCGTAACAATATGTTCTTATACAATGAAAAGCTTCGTTCCAATTACACAACGTTAATGGTGCAAACTTAAATTTGCAAATTAGTTCACTTTTTATTTCTGTTGGGACGTCTTCCGGGATTTTTTTGTAACACCAACTTCATCTTTTTTGCTGCCGACGTTGCTAAAACCCTAGGTGTTGAATTCAGTTCCTTGCAGAAATCCTATACAATACGAAGACTTTAACTAGCGGGGCGCCGCTACTTTCCATAATTACTTTTGGTAGTTTAGAAAAATAAACCTTTATGTAAGTTAATTTTGCTGCCACACTTCTTGTAGCTATTGCTTCTTAGGCTGATTGTATGCAGGCGGAGGTTTCGCTATCGAATGTATCAATAATACCCTTGATAACTGCAAAAATGTTTTGCATAAAATAGGGCTGCATTTAACCACGTCCCCCATCTAGACATAATAGGCCGTGGTAGAAGCGGTAAATCACATGCGCTTTTATAAGCTTTCGTGCGCAAGGGTGCTTTAAGAAACACCTCAACTTGACTAATAATTTGGTCTACTTCTGGAAACTTATTTAGAATTGTTTCTGTTACCCTATGTAAACAGTGGGCTCGACACTTTTTCATTATGTAGCATTTCTGGATAAAATACTTGTAATGCATTCCGCAAATTGCCAAACTGTATATTGCCACAGATTCCCATAATCTGTGCTGAACTACTTTGTGCTCCTTCGATGTAGCGCAAAATGTATTTCAACAGAGTGCATACCAGTACACAGCAAGAGGGACACATGGTGGAGTATAGCTATTTAACGGATATGCTTTAATGGTAGTGCTACGGCATAATAAAGAATGCACTCTAAGATACTAAATTTAATCAAACCATGAAATTTCGTTTCTAGAAAAGCATTTTTCCGTTTTCTTTTTTATCAAATTTCGTAGAATGATTAAATTTAAATGCCGCTAAGTGTATATTGTAGTATTGTAAAAAAAGTTTTATTTGAAAATAAACTACATATAACACTTTTGGTACAATATTTATTATTTAAATATTAAATGTATAATTGGTGCACACAAATAGTACAATTATTATTAATTTCGTGTAATTGATAAATCAATTATAATGAAAGAGAAATACTAAAATTAAGTTCTACTATACTAAATCCTACATTTAATGTTTTTTTGCATTTTTAATACTTTCGGATAAATTGTGTGCCCCTTTTTTTGCTGCATTTCTTCCACATTGAATACACCCCTTTTTTCTACTCATGCCTCTTTTCTTTCTCTTCGTCACAGATGTTGGTTGAACATTTATTTTTTTTTTGAAGCGAAAAATTTAATTCTTTCGATTGCGAAGGTTTAGGCCTGCTCTGACGTTTCAATGTTACTTAAAAATCTATTTAATTTTCTGATGATCATTAAGTTGTTTCCATTTCGAATAAACCTGCACCTTGCCGAAGTTCTAGATTACTAGAACGGGTGAAATGACTTGCGTGTTCTAATGAGCTCAGGAACCAAACTACAAGTCCAACCAAAGTAGTAGGGTCGTTAGTGAGGAACCAGACTAAGACAGGTTCCCGAAAGAGGGCAGCGGCTCTTTCGGTACTTAGACTGGCAGAGACCATAGGGGTCGGTATGGCAGTCTAAGACACACTACCACGATGTGGAAGGCAACGGGAAACCACCACATTACCTCCAAAGTACACAGCGTACTTAAATTGTAATAAACATGATGACATTCTTTGGAGTAAAAAATTTCGGAGTTAAAATAGTCCCCCATTCGGATCTCCGGGAGGGGACAACTTCGGAGGATGCGATCGGAAAGTCCAGAATAAGAGTCAGGAACATTTTGCGAGTCGGAGCATGAAATGTTAGAAGTAGGTAAGCTAGAGAAATTAAAAATAGAAATGAATAGGTTAGCACTAGACGTAGTAGGGATCAGCAAAGTTCGGTGGCCAGAGGCGGGGGATTTTTGAAGTGGAGACTTCAGGGAAATTCATACAGGAGCAGAGGAAGGAAATTTGGGTGTAGGGATAGTTATGCAAAAAAAGACATGATACTGTGTAGAAAATTACTTACAAAAGAACGAAAAGGTACTCATGGTTAGATTAGAATCTAAACCGGTAAACACAGTAATAATACAAGTACACATGCTCACCTCTAGCTACAGTGACGAAGAGGTAGAAGCGATCTACAAAGATATCGAAGACATATTAAGATACGTAAAAGAACATGAAAATTTAATAATTACGAGGGAATTTAATGCAGTGGTTGGTGAGGGTAGGAAAGGAGCGATAGTAGGTTTATTTGGTTTAGGCACGAGAAACGACAGGGGAAATAGGCTAGTAGAATTTAGCGACAAGAACAATTTAATCATCACAAACACATTATTTCAACATCATGCTAGAAGACGATACACGTGGAAGACGCCAGGAGATATAGGAAGATATGAAATAGATTACATTCTTGTTAGACAACGGTTTAGGAATCAAGTAAAAGACTGTAGAAGCTACCCAGAAGCAGATATAGACACTGACCACAACATCGTAATTATGAAGGCCGCACTTAAATTTAACAATGTGAAAAAGAGAAACGGAAAAGGGCACTTTGACGTAGAGAAACTAAAAGATCAAGATATTCAAGAAAGATTTGGAAAAAAGGTCAAATGAATTGCTGAAAGATATCGGAAAAATATCTGATACTAAGGAAGTAGAAACAGAATGGAATAACAATAAATCCAGCCTAAACATGGCGGCCAGAGGTATTCTGGGGTACACACAAAAAGAAAATAAGAAACCATGGATAACAAAGGATATCCTGAATTTAATAGAAGAAAGACGAAAATACAAAAATAAATCAGACGATACAGAATACAGAGATACAAAACCATAAAATAGGAAATTATTCGCAAATGCAGAAAAGCTAAAGAACAATGGATTGCTGAAAAGTGCAAAGAGATACAAACTAAGATGGAAGTAGGAAAGACAGAGAAAGCATACAAACTAATTGGAATCAATTTTAGGGATATAAAACCGTATAGCAAAAATATTAAAGACGCAGGAGGAAACGTCATTATAGAAAATGTAGAGAAAGTGGGTAGATGGCAAGAATATATAGGGAATTTATATGCAGGAGAGGAACTGACATCGTTAGAACAGGAATCAGACATTGAAAATGATGACTTGTGATATTCTATACTTAGAGATGAGTTTGAATTAACATTAAAGGGTCTGAAAAAAGGCAAGGCGCTGAGTACAGATAAGGTGCAAGCAGAAACTCTAAAAGCCGCCGGACAAGCAGTAACAGAATGTCTCTTCTAACTTGTAAGTTATATGTACGAGACAGACGAGATACCCAAAGATTTCAAACGTAACATCATAGTAACTATACCAAAAAAGAAAGGCGCAGATAGATGTGAAAATTTTTGAACAATAAGTTTGACCGCACACGTGTCAAAAATATTAACTAGAATTGTACAAAGACGAATGGAAAAACGAGCTGAAGAGATACTAGGAGAACATAATTTGGGTTTAGACGAAACAGGGAAACCCGGGAGGATATTTTAACTCTGAGAGTGATAATAGAGAAAACAATTGTAAAAAGAGAAAGCGCGTATATAGGATTTGTAGATCTGGAAAAAGAATTCGACAATGTAAAATGGAAAAAATGTTGGAAATACTCAAAAGATTGGAATGAGTTATAGGGATAGACGAATAGTACATAGCTTATACAAAGAGCAAACAGCAGTAATAGAATTAGAGCAAGAACGTATAGAAGTAAACATTAGGAAAGGGGTAAGACAGGGATGTGCCTTATTTCCATTAATTTTTAACTTGTACATTGAAGAGGCAATGAATACGGTCAAATGCAGGAAGACATTTAGAATTACTATGCAAGGACAAAAAATTGATATGTTTATATTTGCAGATGATGTAGCGGTATTAGCGTCTAGCAAAGAAGAGTTAGAAACTGCTTTTAATGAAATGGAAACAGTTTTAACAGAGAGATGCCGTATGAAAATTAACAAAAATAAAACTAAAGTACTAGTATGCAAAGGAGGGGTAAATAAATCAAAAACAAGAATACAAATAGGTAACAAGAACTTACAAGAGGTGAAGGATTTCTGCTACCTAGGAAGCCAAATAACACAAGATGGGAAAAGCGCAAAAGATATAAGTAGGAGGAATATGGCAATACTGCCGCCACATTTCCACCAGCATCCACATTTCCGCACACATCTGGACCAAATAGTTTTCTTCGACTAGCCATTTTTCATCTTTCGAGATAAATATATCTTACATTTTCATCTTAGCATCCACATTTCCACCCACATCTGGACCAAATAGTTTTCCTCGACTAGACATTTTCATCTTAGCATCCACATTTCCACCCACATCTGGACCAAATAGCTTTCTTCGTCTAACCAATGCATCTTTCGAGATATACCTATCTTGTTTGGTATCAATTACTATTAGATTTTTCTCAGTTACCCGAATCTCTAGGAATTTCTTAAATTGCATCACCCCCCAGGGAGCTACCCTCATTTTAAGATTTTTTACCGGCAGCGATTTCCGACCGTCCTTAAACATTTTTTTAGTCATGCAATACATCAAATTAGTCTAGAATTTTACGCAGAATTCGAATTTATCAACAGATTTAAAATAGGACTACTCCTTACAAAGTTGCACTTTAAAGCTTCCAAATTTCTTTAAAAGGTTAGGTGCAGAGGGTGCACACCCCATGCGCGCGCGCAGGGGTGCGCACTCCCTGCACCTAACCTATCAATTTTTTCTTTTTTCTAACCTAAGTCCACACAGGTCCAACTAACCTAACCTAACTCCGGACAACACTAGCTAACCTAACTCCTGACTAGTCCACATCCAACCTAGATCGGAGGCAATTTCACCCTATGGGGTAATTTCACCCTATGGGGCAATTTCACCCTATGGGGCAATTTCACCCTAACCTAACAGCCTACATATATCCGAACATATGTCGATGCGCATCCTTGCCGACCTAGGTCGGATAACAAAACAGTTCCTAAACCAGAGAATGTAAGCGATAGAACGGTAAATATAAGCGTCTCCAAGGTGATTAACGTTTCTCAACTTCTTGGGAATAAAGTGAAACCGACAAATGAGCTAATTGGATTATGGCTGTCGGCAGAAAATGTGTGCAACAATAATCTGGTGACAGATATTGGTAATATTTGTTATGTCGAAAGCGAACAGATGCTGACTGGTAGACTACACACACCAATTACAGAACCATTTTGTGACAATATAATGTTGGTTAAAATTTGCGACCTTTCTGACGCTGAACAGACATCTGCAAACAAAAGGATGTTTATCCTAAAAAGAAGAAATTTGTGGTGCATTTAACAGCTATCTACGAAGAAAGTTCGACCGATTCGTTTCCGCTAGGCATGGTGTTAAAGCTAAGGTTCCGTTTTCTCTGGAAAGCACTAACAAGATGGGCCAGAGAGTAAAAGAAATTATCGGAAAAGAAGACCTCGAATGCATTAATAAAAAATTTCAAAATCCTATATGTGTTCCATACAAAGTGGAACTAGCAGATGTTAAGTTGGAAACTTTATTGGAGGAACTACCAGATATATTAGACGAACTCGAAAAAGATTATTTCTATCTTTTTGACATGGATGTAACCCAAGATTTTGCTGGCATATTTAGCAAGATGGAGATGTGTAATTATTTAACTACAAAGCATAACTTTTGCTATAAGGGAGAATACGAAGAAAAGTGTAATATTATAGTTGACAACGATAAAACTGCGGAAATTGATTGTTTAACATGGCTAACAACCAATGCAAGAATTAAGATATACAACAAATTTGTGTGTCTGATAACAAGTCCTGGTGTTAATAAACAACTTGGCAATCATATAGTAGATTTTTTACCTTGCCCAGATGTACGTTTAAGGGAAACTTTTGCGTCTACTTTGGCCAAAGTACATGGTATTACGCGATTGGAAGCCACAATATACAACTCTGCAATTGGAAGCTATGTCAGTGCGGAACGGGTGTCTAAACCTTTAAAAGATTGTTTAACCTTATTGGAAGATAGTAAGTTATACTTCCTAAAGGCGCCAATGTACTCGGTACCACTTGCCTAAATGTGGAGTAAGCTATCGGCCAAGCTACAAAATAGCTGCTGTTTAGTGTATAATAACATGCTACAGTACGTGTATTGGGGTAATGGCAATACAAAGAAATTGACGGATTTGCAAATATAGTTGTCCGAAAAACCAGAGGAAAGGAAAAATTGATAAAGTATGTGCTTTCGGCTTTTAGTTTTAACTTTTTACCTGTAAATTATTTGGAGATAGTAGAGGAAGAAGACAGCCAAGATAAAATAAAAATCTTACACAAGTCCTACATTAAAGCAGGTAGTACATATTTTACACAATCTGCAACACCATATTCTACAATTCCAAAAGAAATAGTCATTTCGGAATCGGGGTTGATAGATACGCCTAACAGTCGTCCAGAGGTTGTACGACAACGCGTAAATATTGGCAGTAAAGTCTATCCGTTTACGCTAAAGGAAATTGCCCCATTATGCATAGCATACTCTGTAAGTGGAAGAAAAAGACAACTGGAATTAGAGGAAATGGATGCAAAAAAACGAAAGTTGGACTACATGGAAAACACTGCGATAATACGCGAACAATACAAAGATGTGTTAGACAAAAAACATCTTATTAGAGAAAATGGGAAAGATTGTTTTATGTGCCGATGGACTGACTTAGATACATCTGGTTTCTACAAGTTGTATGCATTTGTGGTTAGTAAAAAGACTCTTTTAGTTATGTAGGCGTCCTTGCGGAAAAGGATGGTACTAAATCCGTATATTTTTTAATAGGTTATTCTAAAAACGTATTTATCGAAATGGCAGATAACATAGATGACCTAAGGAATGCGGGTTTCGTAACCTTTGCGTACACCACACGCAAAGGGGGTCCGTTAAACATTGTATATTTGCCTAGTAAAGAACCTTTCGGATCATTTAAAACTGAGGGTCTTACAACCTATAACAACCATATATTTCCAAAAGTGGTGGACATGCAACTACACAACAGTGAGTGGGAGAATAAGGATTTCCTCCAATACCGACAAGAAGAAGTCGATCAAGCTAACAAGATACGTATGCAAGATATAGTGGGAGAGCCGCGATTAAAAGATTGTCACAAGCTGCAAGAATTACACGAAAAAATGGATCTGGTTGTCGGTGGAATCAAAGACTTTATATATAGAGGCAAACTTCGGCACATTTTACAATTCGAAAACCTAGACGGTCTCTATGTATCAAACTATTGGCTAGAAAATGAGATAGAGGACTTGGGTGTCGATTTAAATTTTAAGCTGCGAATAAAAGTAGATAAAATTAAAACCGCTCCAAACAAACATAAAGAAAGGACTGTCTTCTGTGTATAACTTTGTATTAAAATTAAGTTTAAATGGCTCCATGCTTGGTATTAAATATTTTTAAATTTTGTAATGTATAATGTCAGAATATAAATTTTAGAATAGTTATAACGGGACGTGACGCTTGCAATACAATGACAACGAGCAAAGGGGGATTTCAAATTGAATTCTAATTTACACTAAAATCGCTAATGAGGTTAAGCAAGGTAAATGCTTATCGGGGCAGTCGGAGCAATCAGCTTCAATGTACCCTGAGCTAACCCAGTACCGAGGCGGGGAGTGGGGTAAACCATCAACCAAACCTCTTACCAAAAATGAGCGCCACCTAACTCTAACAGCTGGGCTCCGACGGAACTGAGATAGGAAATTCCTAACGATCACAAATAATACCCACACAGCATACAATTCAGCTAACATATGTTGACACACAGTAATGTAAACCTCATAGCTATTCAATACGTTTACTATACAAGAATATATCACATTAATAACAATAAACACATATACTATAATTTAATTAATAACTGGACTTACCCACTTGTTATGGTGCAACTTTAACGATACCAATACATCGGTTGACTAATTCAAATTTTACTTTAAACTCAAATATTAACACAGCCAACAAGGCAACATAAATCTGCGACCATACGGTCGATTTAAAAAGACTATTACGCAATTAAGGGGTTGCACTAGGATCCTAGCAGGATAACCCTTAAGTACTGCGGGTATCTGCAATAATACCTGTAATAATAATAGGCGGGTCGTTGGCTTAGTTTTACATACTCTATTAAGTATTGTGAATATGCAATGATCAACACCCTAAACTAGAACCCAACCCTATTATAGTAAACCCAATAATGTTACAATGTAATTCACCAGCATGCAAAGTCAACCAAACGGTTGCGATGATAAAAATAAGATATGGAACGGACTCACCAACTGTTGATGTGGATGGCGATGTTCTAGCTCAAATGGCGCGTGCAGGTAGAATAAAGCTACCAATTATCTCGCATGGGTCCAATGGATCCTTACTTGTAAACATCTTCTCCTTTTAATTACAGATGCCACATCTAGAACTCGAAATTCAACATACAGGTTACAACGGTAATAGAACATAGAATAGCAGAACGTACAACGTGGAATGTAGCACGTGGAACAAACGTAAAACATAAATCTTGAATGGAACTGAAGTAAAACTTGAAGTAAAACCTGAACCAGAATTAGAACTAGAACCCTAAAATATAATCCCCTAATTACAGTCAGTAAAATCGCGGCTTACTTACCGATCCACAATCGGGTTCAATGTGCAAACAAACAAAATGTGTAACAGGTGGTTACCAAATAGCAGTCGAGGACTCAACTTTTTGAATCGCCGTAATCCCAATTAGGCAATAAGGAAAATTATATTCAATTACCTCAGAATAATTTCCTTTCAAATTAATTCGCTAAAATCCCTTCAACGAAGGCGGGCATATATACGAACCCAAAGCATAAATTAAAAGTGTACGATTCAAATGAAGAATTATGTCAAGATCATACCACTAAAGCTGGTCTGCAAACTCGTACCTGTAACGCGCTATCAATATTAAAGTATGTACAATCTAATACGGAAAGAATTAACTATTTAATACACTGCTAAAAATCAAAAGTCGTCGTGAAAATTTCAACCGTAACATAGTATTACATTGTTCTTTATTTATAAAAGGTTATGACGTCACCACGAAATCGTAGTCGAACAGGGGTGCGCATGGTCAGGGGTGCGCATGGACTAGGATGTGTCTGGGCGTACACGAGGGAAGCGGAAATTAACAGTCACCAAGCATCTAATTCTTTATTTGGTAAGGAGTACTTGCCGGTGTATGTAACCGGAGTAAAAAATACGATTTGTACACGCAGATAATTAATAAAATTAGTTTATCGAGCGAAGATGACTAGCGTAACGTCATCCTGGAAGCATATCAATCTACGCATGGGGGGTATAAAGATATAAATCTAAGATAGTTGTATATATTTTGTAAATCTATTGTATATATTAGTTTTGAGATTCCATAATTTTTAAGTTCCTCGCCCTTTTTCCAAATCCTTCCTGCTTCTATTCTAGTTGACAGAGTATACGTGTATATTTACGTGGTGTTCGTTCATTTACATTTTCAATGCTCCACCCGTAGGTACTACATTGGTCAGGAGGCGAGTTTTTCGTTGCCTGGAAATTTAGAATTTTGCCGAACCCTTGCCGTTCCAGGCAAGGTAGGGATCTTTAACGTGCGTGACAACACTCACACACGGGACCTCCATTTAATCTCTCATCCGAACGAGGGCGTAATTTTTGTGAAAAATGCTCACCTGCCATTTCTCAAGCAGTCGGCCGTGTCGGGATTTGAACCCGGGACCTTGGGATCCGTAGTCTTACGCTTACTACATTGATCCACGGCGACGCCGCTTTACGTGGTGTTCGTTCATTTACATTTCCAATGCTCCACCCGAAGATACTACATTGGCCAGGAGGCGAGTTTTTTTGTTGCCTGGAAATTTAGAATTTTGCCGAACCCTTGCTGTTCCAGGCAAGATAGGGATCTTTAACGTGCATGACAACACTCACACACGGGACCTCCATTTAACCTCTCATCCGAACGAGGGCGTAATTTTTGTGAAAAATGCTCGCCTGCCATTTTTCAAGCAGTCGGCCGTGTCGGGATTTGAACCCAGGACCTTCAGATCCGTAGTCTTACGCTTGCTACATTGATCCATGGCGACGCCTTTACGTGGTGTTCGCGGGACACAGCGGTTTTAGATTTCTAGGGAAATGGTTGGTTAAAGCATATGTCTTGGGTAGCGAAAAAAAGGGTTTTAAAGATGGAGTTAAATAAAGATGAGAAAAAATTAGTTTTTAAGAGGTATAACTTTGTATGGGGTGGTCCTATTTAAAATCTATTTACAGATTTGGTGTCCCTAGAAAAATCTAATATTAGTTGATACCAAACAAAATATAGTTATCTTAAAAGAGTGACTACCCCGCAGATAATAAACGGAGTATACCACTTGTCGACAAAAAAGTTGTAGGAAAATTTAAAGACGAATTTAATGGGGATCTAGTATTAAAATTCGTTGGTACAAAAGCCAAGTCCTACCGTATTGTAAGCGAGAAAGACACGATTAAAAAGCTTTAAGAGCGGGGGGTCTCACGAAGTGTAGTTAAGTAAAACCGCGGGTGCTACAACCTATAACGAGCATATATTCCCAAAAGGAGTGGGCATGCAATTACACAACAGTGCGTGGGAAAATAAGGATTCTCTCCAATAAGAAATTAAAGTTTCCATGTACGGAACACCAGTCATTCGGATGGCACACAACAAAAACAAAACCAAAGCCGAGTGTAGTTATGTATTGGTAAGTGTGTGGATGGGTGGTATGTGTGTGTGTGGATGTGTTTTTAAAAAACGTGCAAATTAATTTCGATTCCCCAGGAAAATTCTATACTAATTTGATAGGTTACACGACAGAGTTATATTAAAAATACTGCTAAGAGTAATTTTGTATAATAATTCTAAAAATTATACGCGTCACTTTTCCAGTCAAGACTTGCATATAACGCCAATTAACATAATAAGGAGCTGCGCACGCTCGACCATCGGCATAAACGCGCTGGAAGCATGTTCCAGTGCATTAGTCGTCAAAGTATCGTCGAGTTTGATTAAAATTACAAGTTAAAGATGGATTTTTCTTGTGTTAACGTTACAAGTGATGTGCGAGTACCACAATTAAATATCAACCACCTAGTTGGTAAGACACCCTATAAGTTAGGCGATTCCTCCAAATTCTCACCACCATATAATAGAAGTTGGTTTTGATTTATATGGTGGTCTTTAACCTGTCATCCAAATTATTTGCTGTAGTGGTATGTGTGCAGGTTCTACGATAACATTCTCATACTTCGATTGGAAGAAATTGTGTACTTTTCAAGTGGAATTTCAAATTCACCAATTTGCTCAAGACTCAAAACAAGTCAGATTAAATGGATTGACTACTGGAAACGATGTTGTTGACATACAATTGGATCAAGATTTCAAATTGCAGCTGAGCACAGTCTTTAATAGAAGTATATGGCTGTTGAACAATTTTGAAAAAGAGAATTTATATAATATGGAGATTACGAAAGATAGGAATGTTATTGTGCTACCTGCGTACGAGTGCATCAAGCTATTAAATTTGCGAGAATTAATCTGTTTTAAAATGGCTGAGTTAAGGTGTGGAAACTTTCCAGAATTTTATAAAAAATTTGTTGGTGATATAAAAAAAGTATGTGGAAATACTACGAAGAAAGAAAGGGTTCAAACGTTATTAGAGGAAGAGAGCCGTGCCAGTATTTCTCTGTCTAATGATTGCAGCAATTTAAATTACTTGACAGTGTTGGAAATTATTAAATGTTACCGCATCCAATACTTAAAAGATGCGACTGCAAGGTAATCGCTTGCGCAAATGTTTAGAGATTTGGCTATCCCAGATTCGCCAGACTCTGGTTATCACAGCGGTTTATAGATGTTATCAATACATGTATGTATTTTATTTAAAACATTATATTTTTTGATAAAGTTTGTTTTTACATATTTGTATTGCCAACATTAGCAAAAATTATTAATAGACGTATTAAACTATCTTGTTTTTATTTTTAGGTTTAAAGTGGTGTACCCCGCAGATAATAAACACAATATACCGCATGTCAACAAAAAAAATTGTAGGGAAATTCAAAGACAACTTTAATGTGGGTCTAGTATTAAAATTTGTTGGTAGTAAGACTAAGTCCTACTGTATTGTAAGCGAGAAAGACACGATTAAAAAGATTAAAGGGGTTTCACGAAGTGTAGTTAAGAATATTAATGTAGATAGTTTTAAGGACATTGTACATTGCGGGAGATTTGGTTCTAAGAAATGAGCAACCTACGAAAGTACGGAATATTTGGTATTAATGCTAATTGGTTTAGTGACCGCGTTTGTGCACTTTTCGAGTGTCTTCGGCAATCTTCGATTGTTTTCAAAGAAAATATTCAAGCCTGCCATTTCCGAAAATATGACGTAGAAGTTATTTAAAATTAAATTGCTTTATTAGTAAGTATCTTGTAAACAACAAGTTTGGTATTCCCTTAGTAAAGGTTTAAAGTGTTTATTTAAAATTTGTATTTCCCTAAATACGTAGTCGAGGATGGTTATTAGAAAGTACCTTGTGTGAATTCCCAGCAATTATACGTCAATTTCTAATGCACTGTATTCAAACATAATTAATAGAAAGTCCAAGAAAAAAAATTATATACAGCTTTCACATGCAATTTGGGTAATCCACAATCGTTAAGGAATTAGTTCGGAACGACGTGTATTTTCCGAGCATTGAGCATATAATTATTTGTGATGTACTTAGTAATTAAAAAAAAAGTTAAACCAGAAATTGATAACTGTTTAAAATTTTAAAAGTTATAGTTTTGAAGAAAAACAAGAAAACTATCGGTTTTAAATATTAAACACTCATGGCCCATAAAGGACTCATTTCTAAAACTCTCGCGTTTTTAATTTTTTGGAGATGTTTGGTTAAAGCATATGTCATAGATGAACAAAAATTTTAAAGAGATTTGGGAGCTTTAAAGTGCAACTTTGTAAGGAGTAGTCCTATTTTAAATCTGTTTACAGATTCAAATTTTGCGTAAAATTTTAGACTAATTTGATGTATTGCATGACTAAAAAAATGTTTAAGGACGGTCGGAAATCGCTGCCGGTAAAAAATCTTAAAATAAGGGTAGCTTTCTGGGGAGTGATGCAATCTAAGAAATTTCTAGAGATTCGGGTAGCTGAGAAAAATCTAATAAAAATTGATACCAAACAAGATAGGTTTATCTCGAAAGATACATTGGTTAGACGAAGAAAACTATTTGGTCCAGATGTGGGTGGAAATGTGGATGCTAAGATGAAAATGTCTAGTCGAAGAAAACTATTTGGTCCAGATGTGGGTGGAAATGTGGATGCTAAGATGAAAATGTAAGATATATTTATCTCGAAAGATAAAAAATGGCTAGTCGAAGAAAACTATTTGGTCCAGATGTGTGCGGAAATGTGGATGCTGGTGGAAATGTGGCGGCAGAATTGCCATATTTCTCCTACTGATATATAACAAAGATTAACACAAGGTCGTGCTGCATTTAACAAGAAAAAGCAATTACTGTGCTCCAAGACAACAAACATAGAAACAAGGAAAAAATTGCTTAAAACATATGGGTGGAGCACAGCACTGTACGGCTGTGAAGCCTGGACAGTGGTGCTACAGACGTATGATGAAGATATCATGCAAAGTTAAAAACGAAAATGTACTAAAAATAGTAGGAGAAAAAAGAAATATGTGAAAAACGGTAAAAATAGGAGAGATATGATAATAGACCACATAATACGGCATGAGGGCATAGTGCGGAACATATTAGAAGCAGAGATAGGAAAAAAGAGAAGTAGAGGAAGACCTAGGATAGACTACTGCACACAGATGGTGAAAGATGTAGGCTGTAAGAATTTCAGGGAAATGTGTAGGCTAGGTCAGAATAGAAATCAATAGAGGTATGCATCCAACAAGTCCCAAGATGGATAAACTAATGACGAAAAAAGTAACTGTACTTAAACATTGCGATTATTATATGCAACTACAAGTATTGGTTGGGCAATATTCTCGAATAATGTTAATTGTGTGTAAGGATTTACTGGAAAACTATTAATTCGGCAAATCTCTAAATGCTGGGGGATCTTGGCAGCCACAGGCTGCTTAACTCCCTTCACTGAATCTCGGTGAAATAGAGCATAAAATTAGAAAACAATAGAAGGGGAACCGAATTGCATATAGGCTGTGTGAGAATTTTAGGGAACTGTGTAGGCTAGCTCAGAATATAAATAAGTGCAGGTACGTGACCAACCAGTTTTGAAACAGAAAACCAACCTAATAACAAAAAAATAAGTGCAGATAAATCTGATGATTATTATAAACAACTAAAGTTGTTGGTTGTGAAATACTTGAAACTAATGTTGACTGTGCGAAAAGACATATTGGAAAAATATTAAATCGGCAAATGTTCAAGTGCTGGGAGAACTTGGCAGCCACAGGCTGCTTACCCCCCTTCACAACCACTGAATGTCGGAGAAATAGGGTATATAATTGTAAAACAATAGATGGGAACTGACGTGCATCTAACAAGAAAGAACAGCGCCTATGATAAAAGACAACAAACATTAGAAACAAGAAGAAAATTGTTGAAAGCAAGATGTGGAGCACAGCACAGTATGTCTATGAAATACGGGCAGTAGGAAAATCCGACAGAAAAACAGTAACAACCTTTGGAATTCTGTGTTTCAGATGTATGAGGATGATAGCATGGACAGACAAAGTTAATAACAAATAGGTTATAGAAATAGTAGTGGAACAATGATAACTGTGGAGAAAAATAGGTGAAATAGAAGGGCAGAATACATTCTAAAGCATTTTGGGGAATAGTATGAGATATATTACAAACAGAAATAGGAAAAAGGAGGTAGATGTAGACCTAGATCAGATAGTCATAAATGCAGACTGTGCAAATTTTAGGGAAATGTGTAGGTTAGTTCGGAATAGGAAACAATGGGGATATGCGTCTAACCAGTTCTAGGACTGAAGACCTAATAATGATGATTAAGTTGTTTGGGGACGAGTCAGTTAGCAGGATGTTAGTTATTTGATTAAATTGTTGTTTCATAGTATTTATTTCTATTTTAACCCTTTTCCTAATTTTGAATAGTATTTTCCACCTGTATAATAACAACGTCAGATGAAACTGCTGGCATGGGCTAGATTGTGTTGCTGGCTTCTGCTTCTTCAAACGTATTGGCACCGCTTTTTAAGTGAACGTTGGAATAGAAGTCTTCAGGAGATACTTTTTTTCCCAATTCTAGTTTGGCAAAGTTCCTCTTATCCTGCGATGTTATAAAGGGCGATGTTTTATAATGATGTTAAATTTAGTTTCTTAGAAACACAAATTTTTACAATATCTTCCGTTTGCACCTTCAGGACATTCACAACACGCAATATCTATCGATACCGTGTAAGCTTTTTCAGGGTCCTTTTCCGATTGTACTTTCTATTCTGTATTACTGATTTTGTAGTATTCTTAAGTTCTTCCGTTCCTTTAAGGTATTTCAAGTAAATTTTGTCTTTATCGCGTCTGGAGTAAGCGAATTCTAATAGATGTAATTTATGGTAGGTCTCAAAACTATCCCTAATAAACTTTACCAGCGCACAACTGTTATAAACTTTTGTCTTTTCAACAAAATATCCTTAAATATTTTGATAGGCCCTTCTACATATTTATTGGTTGTTACCTCTTATCAATAAAGTATTTCTGTAATAAAGGCACCATTCTTTTCTTCTGGACCTCACATTGTTTATATATTTAATCAGCGCGAGATTGTATTTCACTATAGTGTTAGATGTAATGCTGCAAACTGCCTGACATACATAGAAGTGGCAGAGTAGTAAAGAGGCTGTGGAAATACACATTTCAGAGCATTACGTTCCGCTTCGCTATCGTCTGTCATAACAGAAGGTTGAAATTGTTAATTTGTAAAGCCTTCTTAACAGCTGTAAAAGCAAGCGTATAGTTGGCTTCGGTCTCAGCTGTATGTAAAACACGTGCTATGGGGACCGCGCCAATTTTTATAGACGCAAATATGAAGATCACTCTTGTAGAAGTTTGGTCACAAGATGCACTCGAATCAATGTACACCATTTCATCTGCATGTTCATTTAAAAATAATCTTTGCATAATGGCAGTTATTATAACAATTATCATAGGATCTTCTTTTATATGTACATGTATTCCCTTATCGAAAAGAAAGCCATTTGTTATCTTAGTACCGTTATAATGTCACGATCAGAACGTCCTCCTAAATGCGTTTTACGCCATTTGTAGCATAGGTGTCTTACTTGACGATCAGTAGGATTTTTTTGAGAGTAGACCATTTAGTGACGAATGAACTCCTCATTTGCTCCAGAATCCCTCATTTGCTCCCTCATCTGGACCAAATTTACATGTAAAAACCCACTATAAAGTCTTATTTTTTAGGAATCTCCTCCTTGTGGAGATGAATCTCCTCCTTGTGGGCTTCCTTGTGGGAGTTTTACCCCAACCATCCCTAACCTAAAAATTGATAACCTAACCCCTAAAATTTGTGAGATACTTCTCGGTGCCTATTGGCACCGCACCCACGAGATAAACCTATCTTGTTTGGTATCAATTAATATTAGAATTTTCTCAGCTACCCGAATCTCTAAGAATTTTTCAGATAGCATCACCCTCTAGAGAGCTACCCTGATTTTAAGATTTCTTACCTGTAGCGACTTTTGAGCGTTCTTATAAATTTTCTTTATACATGCGATGCATCTTGTTAGTCTAGAATTTTACGCACATCCCGAATCTGCAAACAGATTTGAAATAGGATCACGCCCTGCAAAATTGCACACATACCCTCTGCGAGATAAATCTTTCTCCACACTTCCACCCACGAGATAAACCTATCTTGTTTGGTATCAATTAATATTAGAATTTTCTCAGCTACCCAAATCTCTTTAAATTTTTCAGATTGCATCATCCCCAAGGGAGCTACCCTAATTTTAAAATTTTTTACCGGAAGCGATTTCTAACAAGTGTTCAACATTTTTTTTTATACATGCGCTACATTAAGTTAGTCTAAAATTTTATGCAGAATCCGAATCTGCAAACAGAATTAAAACAGGGACCACCCCTTACCATTTTACACACACCCTCTAAATTATAACTTTTCTGCAACTCATACCTAAAAGAAAATCTAAAAACAATTCTTAAAACTTTTTATTACAAACAATTTTTACTAATACAGTTTAAATTTGTAAACCACATTTCTAAATACATATTCACAATTTTTTATTCTTAACCTAGAACTTCTCATATCGGGCTATACTTATTAATATTTATTTCTAAATAGAGCACCTTTTCCAATGACCAACCGGACCCGCATGTTTCAAATTCCTCTGATTTTGTTCTCATGGTTTCGCTTAAGACCTCGTACATATTTTCCAGATTACTAGAAGACGTTATAACCACATTTTTTGTGTTAAAGGATTTCACATCGGACTTCTCTTCCTCCATTTTGGTGTAAACGCCGTAGAGTTCGCAGTAGACTTTTACTGCTGTATGTTGTATTCTTTTTTCATTAATTAATCGAATAAATCGCTCTTTCTGCTTCCAAAGAAACTCGGGCACTCCATCGTCGACACTGACGCTCTTTATGCGATAGCTAGCCATACGGTTGTTAAACGCAGTGCTAACCATTTCTACACCATCATCGCTAGTAGCGATAACTGCATTTTATGTCTGTTGCTCCTTAAGTGTGCGCCATACGTAGTTTTTTCCATTTCGAAATCGCATACTTTACACATAATTCGTGGTCGTTTCGTACAAGACCCTTTAACAGCTGACAGAGCTGAACGTTTACGGCTTAATGACATACCGTGCTGTTTTTCCTTGTGTCGCTGTAAGTTGTCCATTCTCGTAAAAGCGATACCGCAAGTCCCACAGTTTAAGTACTTTGCTGCCGACGGATGTATAAGCTTAACCTTGGACGATGTTACACTACGACATTTGTTCTGGTGCCGTTTGAGAGCATCTCTTCTGGTAAAGTAGACGTCACAGGGCTCGCATTTAAAAACGTTTGCAGGCACCATTTTAGTACAAAACAAAATCCGCACTATAAGACTTGACTTGTAAGCGAACTAACTTATAACTAAAGAATTTACTGTAGCGTACCTGATTTATGTTCTTTATAGAATGCAAACCGAAGGTTTCCGAAGACATCCGAACGATGTTGAGGATTCAGCGGGGAACTAAATGACGTCATAATCCTTGCAGCTCGTCCAATACATTTAGCACCAATGCATGCACCTGGTTCGCATCGTCGATGGTGCGAATGCCGTTAGTAGAAACATCGGAAACGTCTTCCATGTTATACGGATCGCGTGAATATTAAAAATCCAAAAGGGTGATAGCACACGCACACAAATTGTGTGCAAGTCGTGCTGTAGAAGATGCAGTGCTACTATAACCAAAAACTTAATAAAAACACTTTAAACCATTACTAAGGAAATACTAACTTGTTGTCTACAGGATACTTACTAATAAAGCAATTTAATTTTAAATAACTTCTACGTCATATTTTAGGAAATGGAGGGCTTGAATATTTTCTAATTGAATCACCAAACGAAAGTATATGCTTGGCGGTATTAAAATTAACCATTAATTTCCAATTTTTACGACCGTGGTTAATTATAGATTAAAATTTAATTTGTGCACGTTCAAGCTTCTCGTAAACTAACATATTTTATAGCAACAATGCGCTGTATAATACATGCATACCCCTTCGCCGCGCTACTGCTATTCTTGTAATTGCTAGAAAAAGTCACTCTCCTTTTTATTGTTAGGACCGATGCAAAGCACCATTCCATACTTTCTTTATAAGTGTAGCACATCGCGCACTTTTTTGTCGGAAAATTAAATTTTTGTTTATGTAGGCTTTTACTCTTTTGCTTATTTAAACATCTAATACGACTGATTAACCACTTTCGCTTATTCTAACAGGAACCACCATACATTCCGCCACACCGTTCTTTTTGATTCCAACGATCCTATGGGCTTCCACGCACTAATACCCGACGTATCTTTCCTACTATTTGTTAAACGAAAACTACCGGCATCGCTATTGTGGACGTAAACAGATGTTTGTGGATGTGTACGAGAGTATGTAACCATATACATTAATCAGTCTAAGCTATTTTATTTAGTCCACGAAAACTACTATTATTTTTCTAAACCATAATTAATATTCGCCTTTATAGTTCCACATTTCGACCATCTCCCAATGACTGGTGCTACATACATGGAAACTTAAATTTCTTATTGGAGAGAATTCTTATTCTCCCACGCACTGCTGCGTAGCTGCATGCCCACCCCTTTTGGAGGTATATGCTCGTTATAGGTTGTAAGACCCTCGGTTTTACTTAACTACAATTAGTGAGACCCCTTTAATCTTTTTAATCGTATCTTTCTCGCCTACAATACATTACATGTGATTTTCCAATGCTCCACCCGAAGGTACTACATTGGCCAGGAGGCGAGTTTTTTTTTTTTTTTTTTTTTTTTTTACCTGGAAAATTTTGAATTTTGCCGAACCCTTGCTGTTCCAAGCAAGGTAGGGATCTTTAACGTGCGTGACAACACTCACACACGGGACCTCCATTTTACCTCTCATCCGAACGAGGGTGTATTTTTGAAAAAAATGCTCGCCTAACATTTTTCAAGCGGACCGTGTCGGGATTTGAACCCGGAACCTTGGGCGTAGTAGTCACACACATACCACTACGCCACGGAGCCGCCTCTACAATACAGTAGGACTTAACATTACTACCAACAAATTCTAATACTGGACCCCCATTAAATACGTCTTTAATTTTCCCTACAACTTTTTTGTTGACAAGTGTTATATTGTATTTTTTATACGCGGGGTAGTCACTCTTTTAAGATAAATATTTTTTGTTTGGCATCAACTAATATTAAATTTTTCTAGGGACCCCAAATTTGTAAATAAATTTAAAATAGGACCACGCCATACAAAGTTATGCCTTTTAAAGACTAATTTTTGCCCATCTTTTGCGCATGCACACCCCTGCCCATGCGCACCCCTGCGCGTACGCACCCCTGCCCATGCTCGCTGTCCATGTGCACCCCTCTCTGTGCGACTGCTATTTCGGGGTAACGTCACAGCCTTTTATAAATAAAGAACAATGTTATATACTATTATAAAATGTTTATTCTGACATTATACATAACAAATTTAAAAATATTTAATGTCAAGCATGGAGTCATTTAAACTTAATTTTAATACAAAGTTATACACAGAAGACAGTCCTTTCTTTATGTTTGTTTGCAGTGGTTTTAATTTTATCTAATTTTATTCGCAGCTTAAAATTTAAATCGACACCCAAGTCTTCTATCTCCTTTTCTAACCAATAGTTTGATACATAAAGACCGTCTAAGTTTTCGAATTGTAAAATGTACCGAAGTTTGCCTCTATATTTAAAGTCTTTGATTCCACCGACAACCAGATTCATTCCTTCGTGTAATTCTTGCAGCTTGTGACAATCTTTTAATCGCAGCTTTCCCAATATATCCTGCATACGTATCTTGTTAGCTTGATCGACAATTTCTTGTCTGTATTGGAGGAAATCCTTATTCTCCCACAAACTGTAGCGTAGTTGCATGTCCGCCACTTTTGGGAATATATGGTTGTTATAGGTTGTAAGACCCTCGGTTCTAAATGATCCGAAAGGTTCTTTACTAGGCAAATATACAATGTTTAGCGGAACCCCTTTGCGTGTGGTGTACGCCAAGGTTACGAAACCTGCATTCCTTAGTTCGTCTTTGTTATCTGCCATTTTGATAAATACGTTTTTAGAATAACCTTTTAAAAAGTATTCGGATTTAGTACCATCCTTTTCTGCAAGAACACCTACATAACTAAAAGAGTCTTTCTTACTAACCGCAAATGCATACAGCTTGTACAACCCGGATGTATCTAAGTCAGTCCATCGACACATAAAATAATCTTTTAATTCTTCCTCATTTTCTCTAATAAGATGTTCTTTGTCTAACACATCTTTGTATTGTTCGCGTATTGTCGCAGTGTTTTCCATGTAGTCCAATTTTCGCCTTTTTGCATCCATTTCCTCTAATTCCAGTTGTCTTTTCCTTCCACTTACAGCGTATGGCATACATAATGGGGCAATTTCCTTTAGCGTAAACAGATAGAGTGTTAGGTGTATTTATCAATCCCAATTCCGAAATGGCTATTTCTTTTGGAATTGTAAAATATGGTGTTGCAGATTGTGTAAAATATGTACTACCTGCTTTAATGTAGCACTTGTGTAAGATTTTTATTTTATCTTGGCTGTCTTCCTCCTCTACTATCTCCAAATAATTTACGGGTAAATAGTTAAAACTAAAGCCGAAAGCACATACTTTATCAATGTTTCCCTTTCTTTTGGTTTTTCGGACAACTTAATTTGCAAGCCCGTCAATTTCTTTGTATTACCATTACCCCAATACACGTACTGTAGCAAGTTATTATACACTAAACAGCAGCTATTTTGTAGCTTGTCCGATAGCTTACTCCACATTTTGGCAAGTGGTACCGAGTACATTGGCGCCTTTAGGAAGTATAACTTACTATCTTCCAATAACGTTAAACAGTCTTTTAAGGGATTATACATCCGTTCCGCACTGACATAGCTTCCAATTGCACAGTTGTATATTGTCGCTTCCAATCGCGTAATACCATGTTCTTTGGCCAAAGTAGACGCAAATGTTTCCCTTAAACGTACATCTGGACAACGTAAAAAATCTAGTATATGATTACCAAGTTGTTTATTAACACCAGGACTTGTTATCTGACACACAAATTTGTTGTATATCTTAATTCTTACATTGGTTGTTAACCATGTTAAACAATCAATTCCCGCAGTTTTATCGTTGTCAACTATAATATTACACTTTTCCTCGTATTCGCCCTTATAGCAAAAGTTATGGTTTGTAGTTAAATAATTACACATCTCCATCTTGCTAAATATACCCGCAAAATCTTGGGTTACATCCATGTCAAAAAGATAGAAATAATCTTTTTCGAGTTCGTCTAATATATCTGGTAGTTCCTCCAATAAAGTTTCCAACTTAACATCTGCTAGTTCCACTTTGTATGGAACACATATAGGATTTTGGAATTTTTTATTAATGCATTCGAGGTCTTCTTTTCCGATAATTTCTTTTACTCTCTGGCCCATCTTGTTAGTGCTTTCCAGAGAAAACGGGAGCTTAGCTTTAACACAATGCCTAGCGGAAACAAATCGGTCAAACTTTCTTCGTAGATAGCTGTTAAATGCACCACAAATTTCTTTTTTTAGGATAAACATCCTTTTGCTTGCAGATGTTTGCTCGGCGTCAGAAAAGTCCCAAATTTTAACCAACATTATATTATCACAAATGGTTCTGTAATTGGTGTGTGTAGTCCACCAGGCGTCGCCGTGGATCAATGTAGTAAGCGTAAGACTACGGATCCCAAAGTCCCGGGTTCAAATCCCGACACGGCCGACTGCTTGAAAAATGTCAGGTGAGCATTTTTCACAAAAATTACGCCCTCGTTCGGATGAGAGGTTAAATGGAGGACCCGTGTGTGAGTGTTGTCACGCACGTTAAAGATCCCTACCTTGCCTGGAACGGCAAGAGTTCGGCAAAATTCTAAATTTCCAGGCAACAAAAAACTCGCCTCCTGGCCAATGTAGTACCTACAGGTGGAGCATTGGAAATGTAAATGAACTGTGTGTAGTCCACCAGTCAGCATCTGTTTGCCTCCGACATAACAAATATTACCAATATCTGTTACCAGATTATTGTTGCACATATTTTCTGTCAACAGCCATAATCCAAATCGCTCATTTGTCGGTTTCACTTTATTCCCAAGAAGTTGAGAAACGTTAATCACCTTGGAGACGCTTATGTTTACCGTTCTAGCTCCTATCGAATACTAAATTGAATACGAAAAAATTGTTCTGTTATGTATTCTACAGAGTGGGGACGTATATTGCCGAAGATAGTCGAATATGTTGTTATCCGACCTAAGCTGACAGGGATGCGCATCGACATATATCCGGATATATGTAGGATGTTAAGTTAGGGTGAAATTGCCCCATAGGGGCAATTTCACTCTCACATGACCATATGACCACATGACCATATGACCACATGACTACATGACCATATGACCTAATTGCTTTTTTATGAGTTTTCTCATTAAACACCCATTAGCACTAATTGCTTTTTAATGAGTTTTTCCATTAAAAACCAAGTGTGGACCTAGGTTAGATAAAAGGAAAAATTAATAGGTTAGGTTAGCGCCGCGGCGCTGACCTAACCTATTAATTTTTCCTAAGCTCCCGTTTTTTCTAGAAAGCACTAACAAGATGGGCCAGAGAGTAAAAGAAATTATCGGAAAAGAAGACCTCGAATGCATTAATAAAAAATTCCAAAATCCTATATGTGTTCCATACAAAGTGGAACTGCAGATGTTAAGTTGGAAACTTTATTGGAGGAACTACCAGATATATTAGACGAACTCGAAAAAGATTATTTCTATCTTTTTGACATGGATGTAACCCAAGATTTTGCGGGTATATTTAACAAGATGGAGATGTGTAATTATTTAACTACAAACCATAACTTTTGCTATAAGGGCGAATACGTGGAAAAGTGTAATATTATAGTTGACAACGATAAAACTGCAGAAATTGATTGTTTAACATGGTTAACAACCAATGTAAGAATTAAGATATACAACAAATTTGTGTGTCAGATAACAAGTCCTGGTGTTAATAAACAACTTGGTAATCATATACTAGATTTTTTACGTTGTCCAGATGTACGTTTAAGGGAAACATTTGCGTCTACTTTGGCCAAAGAACATGGTATTACGCGATTGGAAGCGACAATATACAACTGTGCAATTGGAAGCTATGTCAGTGCGGAACGGATGTATAATCCCTTAAAAGACTGTTTAACGTTATTGGAAGATAGTAAGTTATACTTCCTAAAGGCGCCAATGTACTCGGTACCACTTGCCAAAATGTGGAGTAAGCTATCGGACAAGCTACAAAATAGCTGCTGTTTAGTGTATAATAACTTGCTACAGTACGTGTATTGGGGTAATGGTAATACAAAGAAATTGACGGGCTTGCAAATTAAGTTGTCCGAAAAACCAAAAGAAAGGGAAACATTGATAAAGTATGTGCTTTCGGCTTTAGTTTTAACTATTTACCCGTAAATTATTTGGAGATAGTAGAGGAGGAAGACAGCCAAGATAAAATAAAAATCTTACACAAGTGCTACATTAAAGCAGGTAGTACATATTTTACACAATCTGCAACACTATATTCTACAATTCCAAAAGAAATAGCCATTTCGGAATTGGGATTGATAAATACACCTAACATTCGTCCAGAGGTTGTACGACAACGCGCAAATATTGGTAGTACACTGTATCTGTTTACGCTAAAGGAAATTGTCCCATTATGTATGCCATACGCTGTAAGTGGAAGGAAAAGACAACTGGAATTAGAGGAAATGGATGCAAAAAGGCGAAAATTGGACTACATGGAAAAACTGCGACAATACGCGAACAATACAAAGATGTGTTAGACAAAGAACATCTTATTAGAGAAAATGAGGAAGAATTAAAAGATTATTTTATGTGTCGATGGACTGACTTAGATACATCCGGGTTGTACAAGCTGTATGCATTTGCGGTTAGTAAGAAAGACTCTTTTAGTTATGTAGGTGTTCTTGCAGAAAAGGATGGTACTAAATCCGTATACTTTTTAAAAGGTTATTCTAAAAACGTATTTATCAAAATGGCAGATAACAAAGACGAACTAAGGAATGCAGGTTTCGTAACCTTGGCGTACAACACACGCAAAGGGGTTCCGCTAAACATTGTATATTTGACTAGTAAAGAACCTTTCGGATCATTTAGAACCGAGGGTCTTACAACCTATAACAACCATATATTCCCAAAAGTGGCGGACATGCAACTACGCTACAGTTTGTGGGAGAATAAGGATTTCCTCCAATACAGACAAGAATAAGTCGATCAAGCTAACAAGATACGTATGCAGGATATATTGGGAAAGCTGCGATTAAAAGATTGTCACAAGCTGCAAGAATTACACGAAGGAATGAATCTGGTTGTCGGTGGAATCAAAGACTTTAAATATAGAGGCAAACTTCGGTACATTTTACAATTCGAAAACCTAGACGGTCTTTATGTATCAAACTATTGGTTAGAAAAGGAGATAGAAGACTTGGGTGTCGATTTAAATTTTAAGCTGCGAATAAAATTAGATAAAATTAAAACCACTGCAAACAAACATAAAGAAAGGACTGTCTTCTGTGTATAACTTTGTATTAAAATTAAGTTTAAATGACTCCATGCTTGACATTAAATATTTTTAAATTTGTTATGTATAACGTCAGAATAAACATTTTATAATAGTATATAACATTGTTCTTTATTTATAAAAGGCTGTGACGTTACCCCGAAATAGCAGTCGCACAGAGAGGGGGGCACATGGACAGCGAGCATGGGCAGGGGTGCGTACGCGCAGGGGTGCGCATGGGCAGGGGTGTGCATGCGCAGGGGTGCTCATGGGCTGGGATGTGTCTGGGCGTACACGAGGGAAGCGGATGTTAACAGTCACCAAGCATCCAATTCTTTATTTGGTGTGGAGTACTTGTCGGTGTATGTATCCGGAGTAAAAGAATACGATTTGCATACGCAGCTTATTAATAAAATTAGTTTATCGAGGGAAGATGACAAAAGGTACATCATTCCTAATAGTACAACAATCTACGCAGGGGGGGGGTGTAAAGATATAAGATAGTTGTTTAGATTTTGTAAATCTATTGTATATATTAGTTTTAAGGTTCCATAATTTTTAAGTTCTTCTCCCACCTTCCAAATCCTTCCGGCTTCTATCCTGGTTGACAGAGTATACGTGTTATCTCCATGTGGTATTCGCGGGACACTGCGGTTTTAGATTTCTAGGGAAACGGTTGGTTAAAGCATATGTCTTGGGTAGCGAAAAAAAGGGTTTTAAAGATGGAGTTAAATAAAGATGGGCAAAAATTAGTCTTTAAAAGGCATAACTTTGTATGGGGTGGTCCTATTTAAAATTTATTTACAAATTTGGGGTCCCTAGAAAAATTTAATATTAGTTGATGCCAAACAAAATATATTTATCTTAAAAGAGTGACTACCCCGCGTATAATAAATACAATATAACACTTGTCAACAAAAAAGTTGTAGGGAAAATTAAAGACGTATTTAATGGGGTCCAGTATTAGATTTTGTTGGTAGTAATGTTAAGTCCTGCTGTATTGTAGGCGAGAAAGATACGATTAAAAAGATTAAAGGGGTCTCACGAATTGTAGTTAAGTAAAACCGAGGGTCTTACAACCTATAACGAGCATATACCTCCAAAAGGGGTGGGCATGCAGCTACGCAGCAGTGCGTGGGAGAATAAGAATTCTCTCCAATAAGAAATTTAAGTTTCCATGTATGTAGCACCAGTCATTGGGAAATGGTCGAAATGTGGAACTATAAAGGCGAATATTAATTATGGTTTAGAAAAATAATAGTAGTTTTCGTGGACTAAATAAAATAGCTTAGACTGATTAATGTATATGGTTACATACTCTCGTACACATCCACAAACATCTGTTTACGTCCACAATAGCGATGCCGGTAGTTTTTGTTTAACAAATATTAGGAAAGATACGTCGGGTGTTAGTGCGTGGAAGCCCATAGGATCGTTGGAATCAAAAAGAACGGTGTGGCGGAATGTATGGTGGTTCCTGTTAGAATAAGCGAAAGTGGTTAATTGATCGTATTAGATGTTTAAATATGCAAAAGTGTAAAAGCCTACATAAACAAAAATTTAATTTTCCGACAAAAAGTGCGCGATGTGCTACACTTATAAAGAAAGTATGGAATGGTGCTTTGCATCGGTCCTAACAATAAAAAGGAGAGTGACTTTTTCTAGCAATTACAAGAATAGCAGTAGCGCAGAGAAGGGGTATGCATGTATTATACAGTGCACAGTTGCTGCAAAATATGTTAGTTTACGCGTAGCTCGGATGTGTAATTGATCACGACTTAAAGATCCTCGGAGGTTTAAAATTCTCAGCCCATTGTCGTTTGAAAATGTTTGTAAATTATCAGAACAAGAGCGGGTCGAAGTTTAAGTTAGATGGATGATTGACTGAGTTTTTTCTACCTTTTACCAGGGAATTGGAAGTTGACAGACATCGAGCATCTAATTCTCTATTTGGACGATATCAAGTACTTACCGGTTCTAGAAATCATTACGTGCGGTCGACCGCTATGCGAAAGTGTAAAAGCCTACAGAAGCAAAATTTAATCATCAGATGAAAAAGTGCGCGATGTGCTATAGAAAGTATTTAAAAAAAAATGGTGCTTTGCATCGGTCCTAACAGTAAAAAGGAGAGTGACTTTTTCTAGCAATTACAAGAATAGCAGTAGCGCGGCGAAGGGGTATGCATGTATTATACAGCGCATTGTTGCTATAAAATATGTTAGTTTACGAGAAGCTCGAACGTGCACAAATTAAATTTTAATCTATAATTAACCACGGTCGTAAAAATTGGAAATTAATGGTTAATTTTAATACCGCTAAGCATATACTTTCGCTTGGTGATTCAATTAGAAAATATTCAAGCCCTCCATTTCCTAAAATATGACGTAAAAGTTATTTAAAATTAAATTGCTTTATTAGTAAGTATCCTGTAGACAACAAGTTGGTATTTCCTTAGTAATGGTTTAAAGTGTTTTTATTAAGTTTTTGGTTATAGTAGCACTGCATCTTCTACAGCACGACTTGCACACAATTTGTGTGCGTGTGCTATCACCCTTTTGGATTTTTAATATGCACGCGATCCGTATAACATGGAAGACGTTTCCGATGTTTCTACTAACGGCATTCGCACCATCGACGATGCGAACCAGGTGCATGCATTGGTGCTAAATGTATTGGACGAGCTGCAAGGATTATGACGTCATTTAGTTCCCCGCTAAATCCTCAACATCGTTTGGGTGTCTTCGGAAACCTTCGGTTTGCATTCTATAAGGAACATAAATCAGGTACGCTACAGTAAATTCTTTAGTTATAAGTTAGTTCGCTTACAAGTCAAGTCTTATAGTGCGGATTTTGTTTTGTACTAAAATGGTGCCTGCAAACGTTTTTAAATGCGAGCCCTGTGATGTCTACTTTACCAGGAGGGATGCTCTCAAACGACACCAGAACAAATGTCGTAGTGTAACATCGTCCAAGTTTAAGCTTATACATCCGTCGGCAGCAAAGTACTTAAACTGTGGGACTTGCGGTATCGCTTTTACGAGAATGGACAACTTACAGCGACACAAGGAAAAACAGCACGGTATGTCATTAAGCCGTAAACGTTCAGCTCTGTCAGCTGTTAAAGGGTTTTGTACGAAACGACCACGAATTATGTGTAAAGTATGCGATTTTGAAATGGAAAAAACTACGTATGGCGCACACTTAAGGAGCAACAGACATAAAAATGCATCAGTTATCGCTACTAGCGATGATGGTGTAGAAATGGTTAGCACTGCGTTTAACAACCGTATGGCTAGCTATCGCATAAAGAACGTCAGTGTCGACGATGGAGTGCCCGAGTTTCTTTGGAAGCAGAAAGAGCGATTTATTCGATTAATTAATGAAAAAAGAATACAACATACAGCAGTAAAAGTCTACTGCGAACTCTACGGCGTTTACACCAAAATGGAGGAAGAGAAGTCCGATGTGAAATCCTTTAACACAAAAAATGTGGTTATAACGTCTTCTAGTAATCTGGAAAATATGTACGAGGTCTTAAGCGAAACCATAAGAACAAAATCAGAGGAATTTGAAACATGCGGGTCCGGTTGGTCTTTGGAAAAGGTGCTCTATTTAGAAATAAATATTAATAAGTATAGCCCGATATGAGAAGTTCTAGGTTAAGAATAAAAAATTGTGAATATGTATTTAGAAATGTGGTTTACAAATTTAAACTGTATTAGTAAAATTGTTTGTAATAAAAGTTTTAAGAATTGTTTTAGATTTTCTTTTAGGTATGAGTTGCAGAAAAGTTATAATTTAGAGGGTGTGTGTAAAATGGTAAGGGGTGGTCCCTGTTTTAATTCTGTTTGCAGATTCGGATTCTGCATAAAATTTTAGACTAACTTAATGTATCGCATGTATAAAAAAAAAATGTTGAACACTTGTTAGAAATCGCTTCCGGTAAAAAATTTTAAAATTGGGGTAGCTCCCTTGGGGATGATGCAATCTGAAAAATTTAAAGCGATTTGGGTAGCTGAGAAAATTCTAATATTAATTGATACCAAACAAGATAGGTTTATCTCGTGGGTGGAAGTGTGGAGAAAGATTTATCTCGCAGAGGGTATGTGTGTAATTTTGCAGGGCGTGGTCCTATTTCAAATCTGTTTGCAGGTTCGGAATGTGCGTAAAATTCTAGACTAACAAGATGCATCGCATGTATAAAGAAAATTTATAAGAACGCTCAAAAGTCGCTACAGTTAAGAAATCTTAAAATCACGGTAGCTCTCTAGAGGGTGATGCTATCTGAAAAATTCTTAGAGATTCGGGTAGCTGAGAAAATTCTAATATTAATTGATAACAAACAAGATAGGTTTATCTCGTGGGTGCGGTGCCAATAGGCACCGAGAAGAATCTCAAAAATTTTAGGGGTTAGGTTATCGATTTTTAGGTTAGGGATGGTTGAGGTAAAACTCCCACAAGGAGGTCTACAAGGAGGAGATTCATCTCCACAAGGAGGAGATTCCTAAAAATTAAGACTTTATAGTGGGTTTTTACATGTAAATTTGGTCCAGATGAGGGAGCAAATGAGGGATTCTGGAGCAAATGAGGAGTTCATTCGTCACTAAATGGTCTGCTTTTGAGCATTAGCAAGTTCTTTTCTGCCTTCAGAATTTAACATGCTAACCTCATGATAGTGTTTCGCAATGGTAGGTGTCATGCCTTCAACGAAGTATGCATAAAAGGTTTTTCGCACGGCTGGATCATACCGTAAATACTTATAAGCAGAAGCAACTTGTATTCTGTGCGAATGATTAAAAACAATTTCGATTATAACATTCAAGCCGTGCTTTAAAAGGGCATTGTTTTTGATGGAATTTTTGCTAATTTTTTTGTACTTAAAGTTTACAGTGGGCTTGCATTGAAAGTTTCTGGATTGCTTGCCGTGTTTTTTGTTGAAAGACGAATGCTGACACCCATACTGTTTACGAAATTCTAGTCGCTGAACAGTAGGACTTGGTTTCACGATCCAGTTAGTATTGGAAAATTTAAAGAAACTTTTAATAAAACGCTGAATCTCTTCACGCTGCGAATCGTTCTCTAATGCTGGCAGCTTGCACTGAATTATTGCACTAAATGTCTCTTTGTTCACATAATCGTTTTGTAGGATACTAAATTCTACACATTGTTTTGCCAAAAAATACTTTAACTTGTCTACAAACATAACTAAACAGAAAATTAAGTAGTTTTTTCAGATTGTATTATAAATAACGAGTATAAAATAAGCTGATCACTTCAATTCTTACTTGGATCACGATATACACTGTCGAAGTGTCGAACGGCACAGAAATAGTATGAGTCGAGAGGGGATGTCGAGAGGGGATCAGAGGCGGTATTACGCACCTGAAGCAACCGCCACTGCGGAGGACGCAGGGTGTTTGAGGGTGCAATTTGAAATAGTTAAAGCTTTATCTACATAGCGAAATATAGAAGCAGACAGTAATTTTACAGAGAAAAGTTATTTACACTTTAAAAATGGTATTAGTGCATTGTACCTCAAATATAATCAGTGCAGGTAAATTACGGCACTGTTCGTCATTATAAAATCGTGTTGTTAGAGTCAGCTTATTAAATATTAAGATAAAATTGAATTTACTAATTTATATTGGTGGTGGAGATTATATTGCAGTGTACTGATGTTCAAGAGGCCATTCTACATTGCGTATAGCAGAATAAAGCCGTTGCTGTGCAACTCTGTAGTAGTATGTATTTTGCTTGGATAACCTAATGCAAAATGTATTTCAACTCAGATCTGGTTTGTATTGATATGTAGTCAGCTTCTCATTTACAAGCGCAAACTACATACCACTGCAGCGCAACTCCGGTCTATCGTAGTATACAGTTTGGCAATGCGCTGCCTGAATTGCTTTCAACATGTACGGAGCTGCATCTAAATACATTACCAATACTCGATCTATTTTAATTTCCTCTGGCCAAAGTATATCCAGCGAATCGTTCACAAATCTAGCCAGTCGAATTATTGTTTTTTTCCTGTACTGTAGAAGCTAGCAGATGCGGCTGTACCGTATGCAGCTTCTGTTAATTTACCCACGATTATATTGGCTACAGATCTACTTAAATCATCAGTTGTTGCATCTATGACAAACCAAATGCATTCATCTCCTATATCCTCTCTTATTTTATAAAGCGTTTTTATATAGGTCAGTTGTAAGTATACTTTCCTTATAGTAGATTCGGTAGAAATATGCTTCTTCGTGTATTTTTCCAGAAAAAGTTAAACTTTGGGATCTCTAATTTATGTCAGGGAATACTTGCTGCCACGAATGTTTCACACATATCTTGATAAAATCTTTTTGGGTAGAATTTTCGTCAAAAATCGTGTTCGTCAACAAAACTTTTTTTAAATAATTCACGTGCATTGTCGATTTTGCCTGCTGCTCCAGTAAGAACTTTCTGGCTGCAGATACTTGCTGGTTGCACACGGTATGAAAAACTACTTCACCGTCGGTCGTGTATCATTTAAAGGCGCTTGCTCATTCTCGCACTTTACTTTTCGACATAATTCGATCACGAACTACGTAGAACTGAAACATTTAAAATAAATTAAATAACTCTAAAAATAAATTTACGTGCACTACTTGTAACTTAGAGGAAGGAGGGAATCATCTGAACTGTGGTGGGATATGTGAGACAAAGTTTTAACCAGAAATATCTTAACAATGTAATGTAGGTATGTACTTAACTGCTTGTTAGATTATAGCACGACGAGTGAATGGTTTTTAAAACCTGAACAGTGAAACAATCCGTGTTTGCATGATGGGATAGCTATTCAAGTAAAATTTTCGGAAAAAAGAATTTCTGTGTAAACTTTTTGAAAACAACATAATATAATAGCACTTGGAATGTCTTACTCTACAGACATAAATAAACAAAGGAATAAAGGATTAGTTAAGTTGTAAACCCATCTTAAAATTTGGTACCCAACAATACCTGTCAGATTTGAATGCAAAACATTTAAATAGGAAAATATGATGTAAATTCTTAGATATTTTTAAAACATGCCACTAATATGAATAAATTAACTGAAATATGCAATAAATACAAGGCATTTCATTAAAAATGCAATTTTTTAAGCGAATATAAAAAGATTTACCAAATATAATGAAATATGCAATTTTTGATTGCATTAATAAAATGTGTTTTTTATGAAACGGAAAAATAAGAACTTTCGCTAGAATCCGTACTTTATTAACGAATATGAAATTTTATGTAATTCCTAACTTTACTTATAACACACCTTAAGTTCTTAATACCATATTCAATTTAACAGTGAGAAAATTTTTCAATTAGTATTCAAGAAGTATAATAATTATATTAATAATATACTTCCTAATCACATTAATTGCAGTAGTAAAAATTACACAAACACACTTTGGGCCATTATGACAAAAATAATGAAAATAATAAAAAACAATTTTAGAATTAATCCTCAACACTTTTTAATTGATTTACCTACTCCCTCAAATATTTCAACATGATGAAATGTTAGTTCCATATTAGGAATATGTTTAACACTACAAATTATTACAGGATTATTCTTAAGAATACATTTCTGTCCAACCACAACAATAGCATTCGAAAGCATTTCCCATATTTATCGAGATGTTGACTATGGTTGACTAATTCGAATTATTCACGCTAATGGTGCTTCAATATTCTTCATCTGTCTTTATCTTCATATTGGGCATTTATTAAAACAAACCTGAACCATCGGAGTAATAATTAGATACTCTATTGTTATAGAAACTGCATTCTTAGGATATGTATTACCATGAAGATAAATACATTTTGAGGAGCCACAGTAATTACAAATCTTGTATCAACTATCCCATATTTAGAAACATCAATAGTCCAGTGATTATGGGGAGACTTTTCCGTTGAAAATCCTAATCGACTTTTTCCATTACATTTTATCTTACCCTTCATAATCACTGCTATAGTACTCATTTCCTTAATATTTCGCCATCAAACAGAATTAAATAATACATTAGGAATTAATAGAAATATAGATAAAATTCCGGTTCACCCTTATTTCACTATTAAAGACACAATATGATTGATAATAATGTTCCTATTAATTACACAAATCTCATTAATTAAACCTTTTATATTAAAAGATCCAGATAATTTTGTTAATGAAATAATAACACCGTCTCATATAAAACCAGAATACTTCCCATGTGCTTATGCAATCCTACATTCGATTCCTAACAAATTTGGTGAAGTAATACCACTTATTATATCTATTACATTATATTTATTATACCAACAATAAATAAATCAATACACTGCAATAAATTTTACCCTTTAAATAAACTACTCTTGTGAATGTTTTTAACAACAAGAATTATATTAGCATGAATGCTCAAGAAGTAGAAGCTCCATTCATCATAATAAACCAAATTCTAACAATTTTGTACTTTGCATTTTTTCCTATAAATTTGTTATTATACAAATTTTGAGATATAATACTAAAAATTTAGTTAATAAATTTTATAAAAATACGTATTTTGAAAATATAAAAAGGCCAATGTTACCTGTTAACTTCACTAAATTTTATTAACTAAATAAAAATTACAAAAACAAATATTCTTATTTCATAAAATAAAAACAATAAACTTAAAGAGATTGGCAAAAATATATTCCAACACATATACATAAGCTTATCGTAACGAAACCGAGGTAAAGTTGCTTTGTACTCAAATAAATAAAAATATAATAAAAACAACCTTAATAAAAAATAAAAAATTATCAATATTTCCTCCTAAAAACATCAAAGTTAAAAAAATCTCATTAATATAATTAAAGAATATTCACCATAAAAATTAAAGCAATAATACCAGCTCTATATTCAATATTAAATCCAGGCACCAATTAAGATTCCCCATCAGCAAAATCAAAAGCCCTCGATTCCTTTCAGCCAATAAAGAAACAAACATAATAAATCCTAAAGGAAATTCCAAAATTAAACATAAATATTATTGATACAAAATAAAATAATACATATTAAAACTACAAACCAAAAATAAAAAGATAAAAATGAAATATATTCTTACCTCATAAGAAATAACCTGAGCAACTCTTTAAAGAAATCCCAATATTGAATAATTAGATTTCGACGATTATCCCGCCATCATGACAAAATATACACCAACTCTAGAACAACACAAAAAATATAATAATCCTAAAGAAAAATGAATAAATATTGAAAAAATGAATACTCACTCATATCACTAAAAACAAAAAAAAATCAATAAAGGTACACCATAAATTCAAAAAAATTAGATATAAGTGGAAAAATCATCTCTTTAGTAAACAACTTAATAGCATCTCAAAAAGGTTAAACTAAGCCTAAAATACCGACCTTATTAAGTTCCTTTCGCAACTGAATATACCCAAGAACCTTACGTTAGTGTAAAAAAACCAATTCCAACTAACAAAAATAGCACAAAAACCACTAAAAATCTAAAAACAAGAAAATAATCTATATAATCAAGTACTATTTGTATAAATCTTACTTAAAACGATTCTAAATCAATTACACTAATCTACCAAAATAACAATTAATATTTAACACATATTTAGTCCTTTTGTACTAAAATATTAAAATTTTTAAAGATAGTATCCAACCTGGCTCACACCGGTTTAAACTCATATCATGTACAATTTTAAAGTCAAACAAACCAAAGATTTTTTGATGTTGAAAAGGATGCGTGAGGAGGAGGAGGCGGAGGAGGAGGCGGATGAGGAGGAGGAGGGGGAAGATGATGATGATGAGACCAAGAAAGTAGAAGAAGTGAAAGAAGACGACACCAAGGAATTTATTTGCATGGTAAAAATACGTGGATCAAAAATTCGACGCCGTCCTCTAAGCGAGCTACAAATAATAAAAAAGCAGAGGGAAAGTTTAACGTTAAAACAACAAGAATTTTGTATGGATTTAAAAAAACAGCGGGAAAGTTTATCACTAAAAGAAGAAAAAGTTTGGCAAACAAAGGATTAAAATACATTTTAGTAGTTATTGATAGTTTCTCCAAATACGTATGGGCTGTACCACTTAAAAGTAAAACGGGTATTGATGTTACTGCTGCAATGAAAACAATTTTAAATAAATTTAAAAATCCACGAAGAAATTTGCAGTCTAATTTTGGTAAAGAATATTATAACAAACACTTTCAATCCTTAATGCAGACCTATGGCATAAACCATTATAGCGTTTTTCTATAGAGAAAGCATGCATTGTGGAACGTGTAATTAGAACTTTAAAGGGAAAAATTTAAGTGATATTGTGAAACAATACAACAATACAACAATACAGTTCACAGTACTCGCTGTCGTATGTAATTTTTTGTAATGAAATACTACAAAAATTAGACAATAGAAAAAAGTCTATAATATCGGTTAAAATGTATAAAAGTCAAGTTCTTTCAGTTATACTGAAAAAAAGTAAATATTTCAAATGATTTTTCGGTAAATTTAATTTTGTGGTTTTGCAATTGACAACTTTAATTTTAAAATATAGTATATACGCGTGCACCGTTTCGAAGCCAGACCGGCCTTCCATTAATGCTGATTGAGTGGGTTTATTTATTATTCTGCTGATGTTAGCATTAAATTTCTCGCTTTTATTTTTCTGCGGACGTCAGCATTAAATTTATACATGACTGGATTTATTAAATTTTCTGTAAATTTCATATTTCTACAATTGCTATCTAGACAATACCTTAGCATTAAATTCTTGCTGACATGGGTTGAATTTTCTGCTGTTCTTGTTGTTTAATATCTTTATATACTCAAGATATGTGTGTGATAATCGCTCAATCTTTATTGGCAAGTTGTAGTTGTGTGTTCTATAGAACAAATCAAAAATGAATACTTTTTTTAAAATTGCCCTTGTCAGGAAAGAATAATGATAGTGATTGGGTTAAAATTATTGAATAGTTTATAGTTAATCCAAATGAAGTGCTGGAAAAAATCGTTGACACCGTGAGCAGATCCACCAATTGCAACGTACGACCTGATGACACCAATACAGAGTATGTATTCGTTGGCTTAATATATAGATTTAATTTTCTTAATGCATTTACTTGATCTAATCTTCATCTAAATATTTTTTTAGTGAACACGAACAAAAACAACCAGAAACGACCGCGCGTCAAAGATGAAGAAGACAACCCTCATAGAACCGATAAGGCAATATTTTTTACCGTACAGAGTTGGAGTGAGTTAAAACTGTTCTTTATATTTGGGATGCTTGCTCATTTAGAAAACGAAGATATAAACAACTTAAGTGAATTATAGTATGTTTATTCTAGAGTACATAACATTATATATATATATATATATATATATATGTATTTTATAAATTACAATAAAGAAAAATACATTTTGTGTTTCATTTCACATTACTTCCGATTTAATAACTACGTAATCTCAGTTTACAGACCGGTGTAAAACAATTTTTGACTTTTAATTAGATGCTCTCATTTTTTGCGATTAAAGTTAGAAATGCGTGTGATCTAAAATTGCAGACTTGCCTTCAGTACGTAACTATGGAAATGCGAATGCTGAAGAAGCAATAGACTAAACTTTCGTTGACAAAGAAAAAACGCTGCCTGACATGGTTTGAATTTTCTGCTGTTCTTGTTGTTTAATATCTTTATATACTCAAGATATGTGTGTGATAATCGCTCAATTTTTATTGTCAAATTGTAATTGTGTTCTATAGAACAAATCAAAAATAAAAACTTTTTTTTAAAAATTGCCCTTGTCAGGGAAAAATAATGATAATGGTTGGGTTAAAATTATTGAGTAGTGTGTAGTGTGTAGTATTGAAGTGCTGGAAAAGTCGTTGACTCCGTGAGCAGATCCATCAATAGCAACGTACGACCTGATGACACCAATACAGAGTATGTATTCGTTGGGTTAATATATAGATTTAATTTTCTTAATGCATTTACTTGATCTAATCTTCATACCCTTCAAGATAGATTGTTCCTCATTCGAAAACTCACGATCCGTAGCAGCTAAACGATTATTCTCACTCATAAACAAACTAACTAAACAGCCAGAATTGCGTAAAATGTATTGTAAATTTATGCAAGATTACCTACAAGCGGGCAAGAACTTACACATTCAGGGAAAACTTAAATTACATTTGTCTATGAACGCCACCTGACTTCTTAAACCGTAGCAAAAATTGCGATACCACGAAACGGAAATAAGCAGCCACTCGATTTTAAGGCTTACTCAACTCAGCGCGCAGAGGTATAGCTTGCCGCACCACCAACTGCAGAAATTTCGTAGGAAGTATGAAACTCGCATACTTATTACTAACACTCGACTTGACTATAAATTCAAATACAAAAGTTATTTTCACATTCGCTTATGAATATGTTCAAATTTACATCTGTCTCGTTAAAAACATTCTCTAAGGTAAACAAATTTTTGCTGGTTTTAACCGGATAATGCAAAATATGATGCAGCTGCGAAAACGTTAAGTTAACAAATTAGTCAGTACTACTGCATTTACGATACATAATTTCTCAACTCTACCTTATCAAATACAACTCTAAGGTGTAAATTTGCTTTTTTACCTTACAATAATAAATCCTACTTTTGGTCATAAATACCACGGGTTTGGAACAATAAATTAATAAAATAACTTCCTAAGGCATTTCATTATGAGAAAGATATAAATAATATATTTACTTGACGGTAAAGGCAAGGTAACACTAACCAGTAAATAACTCATAGCATATATTTCAATAAATTTATTTCTAGTTTTTGAAGTTGGAGCATTTCATAAATTTCCCCGTTTATATATTTCTTGCAGATAACTGAGTTTGCGATTTAATAACTACGACTTGTTATTCTTTAAAGTGAAAATGAAAAATTGATGCAATCAGTCTGTCTGTCTTTGACAAATCAGTATATATTTCTTGCAGATAACTGGGTTTGCGATTTAATAACTACGACTTGTTATTTTTTAAAAGCGAGAATGAGAAATTGGTGCAATCAGTCTGTCTGTCTGTCTTTGGCAAATTTCGAGATATCTGTACAATTTGTTAAATGTTGTAAAACCAGTAAAAAGTTATTGCGTTGATCAATTATAATTGCTTTTAGAATTGAGAGTCCCATTCGTGCTGACTGAGTTTATTCGTTTTTTCTGCAAACATCAGCATTAAAAATTTCTTACTGACTACAATAATAATACAGACACAATCTTTTTTATTGTTTTTTATTATTATCAAACCATTCTTTTAATAACAAGGTATTTTGTTTTGCACATTGCAGACTATTATTGCTGTGTCTATAACAATGAACGTTACATAGTAAACGATTGTTGATTTTTAACTCCGATAGCTTAGGACAACCTAGTGCAAGCATATCAGTTACAACGTTTTGCATTAGATAGGTTTCCATCCATTTCTTCTTTTCTAGACCCTTCACACATACTTCTTTACCGGGTCGGATAATTTGCTTTAAATAAAGCGCTATATATGATGACACCATTCCAGCCGTTGAAGATTCATCCCAAGAAAGACCATGAATATTTCTTGTCACCCAGTCGCTATGTTTTATATGATCTTGGCTCAAACAACTAGACTGCATTGGCAGTTTAAAAATTTGATGTCAAACAACATTTTCCAACAAGTCCAAAACCGCAATTTCTTTGTACACAAACTCGTTTTTCTTGTATTTAAATCCCTGAATATCAATTATATACATGTTTGTATATGTAGGTATGTAAATATGCAGTAAACTTCGACTAATTAAATTAATATTAAGAGCAATCTCTTTATATAGCAGATTACCACCATCTGCGTACTTTGCTAACATACTTTTCAACCTAACTTCTCGCTAAGCGGAAATGAAAAATTGATGCAATCAGTCTGTCTCTCTGTATTTGACAAATCAGTATATATATATATATATATATATATATATTTCTTGCAGATAACTGTGTTCGCGATTTAATAACTACGACTTGTTATTTTTTAAAAGCGAGAATGAGAAATTGATGCAATCAGTCTGTCTGCCTTTGACCATTTTTTCAACGTTGCATACGTGTGGACACGTTTTGAAGTCAAACCGGCCTATGTGTATTTGCAACTTCTAAACAAAAGTAAAGACATAAATCAGAATTCACTTTAATTAAATACAGTATTCTTTATACAATTGACTTAGATGTGATATTATGAATTTGACCTACTTTATAACTTCTCGCTAGAGAACCGAATTCAAAACAGCTCCACATTTTTTCTGCATGCAGCTACATTTTTTCAATGTAGCATACGTGTGAACACGTTTGTGTATTTGCAGCCTCTAAACAAAAGTAAAAAACATAAATCAGAATCCACTTTAATTAAATACAATTGATTTAGATGCGATATTTTGCATCTGACTTACTTTATAACGTCTCGCTAGAGAACTGAATTCAAAACAGCTCCACATTTTTGCATGCACCTACATTTTTTTAACGTAGCATACGCGTACCGGCCTATGTGTATTTGCAGCCTCTAAACGAAAGTAAAAAACATAAATCAGAATCCACTTTAATTAAACACAATTGACTTGAATGCGATATTTTGCATCTGACCTACTTTATAACTTCTCGCTAGAAAACCGAATTCAAAACAGCTCCACATTTTCTCTGCACTAGTGATGGATTCGAACCGAACCGAACCGAACCTTGTCCTAGGTTCGGTTCGGTTCGAAAACTTTTTAGTCCGGTTCGGTTCGAGGTTCGGTTCGGTTCGAAAAAAATGAACCAAACTTCGAACCGAACCAAACCGGTTCGATATTTTGATATTTTCAACAACTAGTGCGTTCAACTACAACAATTTAACTGTTGAATGTAGTTATTATATTTAGTAGTTGCTACTTTCATATAAACCCAACATAAATTTGCTTTAGATTTTAGTAGCATAAATCATATTAATACTATTTGTTCAGGTTTGAATTTTCAATGCTTACTCTCTTTAACAAATCGTAATTACAATTAGGTTAATAGTGAAAGTCACCTCTAAAATTTAGAATGTGTTAATAATTAATGATTTTTGCTAATGTCATTTTACCGTGAAAGAACGATATCATACGATCTTTGCGATTACTTTTATTGTAGTTTTAGTTCGTATAAAAAGAGTATCAAAACAATAAAGTGTTGCTGATTTCTTATACAGTACAAACAAAACGCTGTTTGTCAGTTTATCTTTATTATTAATATTATTTCTTTTAAAAGACAATATCAGATGGTTCTCGGAAAGAATCGTAAATCTACCTCAAACAGCGTTTACCTTTTCATAATAAAATATAACAGTATTTATGGCACGGGCATTATGTCTGCTTATTATTGGCATTATACTGTGTTATTTTATGTCGGCATTGATTGAGTCATAAACTTCAACCCTTGATTTTAAGAGAAAGTTCGGGGTCATGTTTCTGGAGTATTGGCTACTTCTAAAGACGTTGGTGGTAATGGCCTCACTAAATAAACATTAAATAATATGGTACCATGCATTTTGTAACACCATTTGTGGAGCGATTATGTACAAAAGAAAAGAGATTAGTTTTTGCTACAAGTCACATTTTTTAATATTAATAGAGAGCTGGTTTTGATACAAAAGTAAAAAATTCAAAATGATGGATTACTAATGCATACTTAATTAAGAATTAAATTGTTTCGTTTATTTTGAAAACTTCTGTAGTCTCTAAGACCGCGACGTCGGCTTGTATATGTTTAAGATGGTTTTCAACACGACGTCTGTTCATTAAATAAAATAAACTTGTTTTTAAAACTAAATTTTCAAAATCATTTGGAGTTTCTTTAATATCTAATACTAGTTATAAACAAACAACAATTTGAAATAAGGAGCATTAAACAAATCGAACTAATCTAGAATTTTTTGATCTACAAACGTGCCTCGATGACAAAATTTATTAGATATGTAACACTAATTAATACCTATTACATTTTTTACCTATTGGCTTAAAACTCGAAACCATGTACATTAGAAAATCGTTGTATTTCTTATATGCTTGCGACTAGAAATTTTTTAAATGTGCATTTGGGAGAAATGACATGTTTTTAGTGAAAATTAAATTTTTAAACTAAATTTTTATTTAAAAATCGAACCTTTCGAACCGAACTGGACCAAACCTTGAGGTAGGTTCGGTTCGGTTCGAAAAATTTGCTGGTCCGGTTCGAGGTTCGGTTCGAAAATAAAATGTCCGGTTCGGTTTGGTTGGTTCGAAAAATCGAACCGAACCTCGAACCGAACCTCGAACCTGTTCGGTTCGTGTCCATCCCTACTCTGCACGCACTTTCAACGTAGCATACGTGTGTTTTAAAGTCACACACGTATGTTTCATTGAAAGTAATATAAAGCCGGTCTGACTTCAAAACGTGTCCACACATATTTTACATTAAAAGTATATAAGGCCGGTCTGGCTTCAAAACGGTGCACGCGTATGTTACATGGAGAAACATACGCGTACACCGTTTGAATCGAACCAACTACTACTCAAATAATATTTTAGTGTACGGCTATTATTTGCTTTTGTTAGATATGCACAACATCAATCTCAATATGAATTGGATTTTATGGTTTTAATAATTAGTAAATAATTTCACAAAGCGTTATTTAGGCTTTATTGTTATTTTAAAATAAAAACCATGAAGGTATTTAGGTATAAATTAAAATTATATGCTTTCCAATGCTTGTTTTATAGTTTATAAAAGCCTTTCCTAGCTACCCACCACACTCGGGGACGTCAGAAAGGCTTATTTGCTCAATATCTTAGACCAATAAAAATTGATAGTTACGCTTTCAATTTTCGTTGAATAATATTTATTCGTTGTAATGAATTTATTTGTTTCTGACATTTTGAGCACACTTATATGGCGCAAAATTATTGTGCAAGCAATATTCTTATAATCTAATTTAGAAGTGTTTTCTAAGCGGGCACTGCAATGTGTTTTTATGTACAGTTCTATATCATGATTTTTTTATATCCTTTTCTTGTAGATGAGAATGGACAGGCAAAATTTATGACAAATGTTTTCTTTAGGTGTCCATGACGCCATGTGTATTTTTGCATGTTGGATAAGTTTTTCAAGAATGTTCTCTGTGCGGGAGCTGTAAATTTGTTTGTGTGCTGTTTATTGTTCTAATTCTTTTTGCATAGTGTTTCTGGGTGTGTGTGCGTGTAGATAAAAATGAACAGTTAAATTTTTGAACATGCCCTTAAATATATTTTTATTCGAAATGCAAGGCTGAGACGCTTTAGTTGTGACATTATGTACCTTGGCACCATCAATAAAAGGCGGCGATAGAATGACTAACACAAATACCGTGGTTGTGCTTTATGCATCGAGTATTGTGAAGTTTGTTTGAGATTTTGTGGTGCAATGTAATGTTTATGTTATAAATTTTGCAAGAATATAAGTTTTGTTAATGTGGCAGTTTGTTGGTATTAAGATTTGTACATTTGTTTACTGCAAACTCTGAAGTTTGTCGGCGAAGAATAAAATTTGTCGGAGAAGTTGTCATATGCAGTAGTTTACAATAAAAGCGAATTTGTTGAAAATCGATTTGTTCGATAACTACAGTATAAAATAAAGTTTTTGATACGAATTGTAAACACGTGAATATTGTCGAAATTTTTAATTAAAAATATATTGCTATGATAATAGGGTAGTTTAAGGGTAGATTAAGTCATAGGGGTCGTAGGATAAATATAAACAACTTTAACTTTAAGAAAAGCAAATAACACCAGAAATTATAAAAGTAAATCGACTATTCTACATAATGTCAATTAAAAGGACACTGTATATAAAAGATATGTAACTAAGTGAATGAGAACATAAAGATGTTTAACTATAGTTTACAAGTAAAAACAAGATTTTAAAACGGAACAAATTGCATCAAGATTAAATTACCGAAACATAGATAAATTGGCATTCCAAATATTTAACAATTGCGTCGAAAATATCAACGCAAACACATTGTAAATAATTCATTATTAGAAAATCGTTACGTGACTAGAGAAGAACACATTTGTTCAGAAAACCAACATTTTGTGGCAAACGAATAAACACCAGGCGGTTCAAATATATGATAAATTGACAAACATCGAATACGTGACTTGATGAAAGTTAAAAGTTGGAAATCCTAGGATAATACTGCAAAATGCTGAATGCAGACGTGATGACTAGAGCATTCGTCAAAGATTTAAACTAGGTAATTTGGAAAAATTCCGAGTTCTGCCAGATAAGGAAAAATACCAGCCTTGATTGTAAACACGCCAATAAAAACTATTGGAGGAAGGGCTTATATATACGATAGAAACTGAACAACATTTTAGTCTATATTTAACTGAGCAACAACTATGTTCGAAGGTGGTAAAAGCTCACGTGATCAATGAAATGAAAAGTAGATAAATGAAATTTAAAAATGCTAGAATTTTGTGCAACGAAATATAAGCCGATCTATAGATAAACGTAAGTTAAACAACTTAATTAAATTGATTTCTAATATTAACAAAACAGGGCTCTAATTGGGACGTATTCGAATTTGGGACGTTTAATTTTGGAAATACTTTAATTTGAGACGTATTTTAATTGGAGGCGAACTTTAATTTTGGACGTACTTTAATTTGGTACGACTTTAATTGGAAGCGATTTATGGGAGACGATTCTTATATAGGGACAGTAGTTTGTTGATGTCTTAACACAAACATAAAATACCAATAAGCAAAGCGGACACAGCAAGGGGATGCAGATCATAAACTAGGATGGAACTCCAGAACCCATTCCAGGTAAAGCAATTTTTACTACACTTTATTATTGAGAGACTGTTTTCAATTTAACATTTGCTATACATTGTATATTTGTAAGAGTCACCAAAAAGGTCACTTAAAAATATGAAAACAGGGAAAGGTATCTTGGAACGTTCGAATGTCATTAAAAGATATTTTTGCTAGCTTTCAGAAAAGCATAAATCTGCTATATGCAGATATTTTGTACAAAAAAAAAAGATTTTGAGTATTATAATTATTATCAAATTATTATATTGTGTGTTCTAGATTTGCTTTATTTGATTCAATAAGATTTATTCAGTAAGTTAGTCGGGGTAAAATCCTAAATTAATATTTCATATAATAAAGGGAATATCACAGCAATTTTATGACATGCCCAATCGTGAGGCGAATACCACATCAATATATATATATATATATATACATATATAATATATATATATATATATATATATATATATATATATTTATGTATATATATGTATATATATATATATATATATATATATATATATATTTTACACTAATTCAAATAATTTGAATATATCGTCAGATTGATATTTTGAAGTATTAACATCCCTTGTGTGTTTTATTCATTCTAAACAAGAAGTTCTAAAATACTAGAATGGCTTGCGTGTTTCAGTGAGCTAAAGAACCGAACTATAGGTTTAACCAAACCTGACTGCAAACGTAGGCTTCACACCTGCGGCTGCGTAGGAAGCGCGCGGCGCCGACACTCCCTGACTTCGCATACCCTGGGCACCTGAAACAACTAAAGCTTCCGCGGGACTTCCCCCGACAACACTAGCTCTCCCAGAGATATCTAAACAAAGACGCAGCGCCCTAACCATACCTTTTAGTTGATTCGTCACGTCGCAGATTTCATCCACGTCATCTTCCTATCCTCTACGGCGATAGTGGCGGATGTAGTCGGCACTTTCACGTAGACTACCGCGTGCGCCTTCCTCACGCTGAACTTCAAAGGTTTCAGCTCATCGAGGCCGCTAGCATTAACGCTACCATTGCTGCTAGTAGATATCTTACGCTAGAACCTTGAAGTCGAGAACAATTTCGGCGCCGCAACCACCACAATAGGCTCCGACTCCCCAGACACGACCGCCGCAGATACAAGCTCTTGCTGTACCTCCTCAACCTCTTTCTCTCTAACCTAACGTCCTTCAAGACGACCCTAAGTAGTCCCCCCCCCCCAACAACGCCCTCAGTTTCCGACCGATCAACCCTCTTCTTTCTCAACAACGGCTCCTCGTCTCGGTGGACCACCATGCTAAAAAAACTAACGACAAAAGAATATCCAACGAAAAACGCAACTCAAAATACGAGCTAAGCGTTACGACGCTAAAAGAACACAAACGTTGGTACAGTAAAAATATTTTGGTTAAAGATAAACCGTAAACAACCCTGTATTTATTTATTTAATTAAAGTTGAAACCTCCAAATTAAATTCAAATTTCACAAAAATACGATAAACACTAAACGTGAAAATAACAACTACAACCAAATAAAATTGCTAGCCCAATAATTTGATTAGAAATGAACCGTAAACAACACTATTTATTTATTTAAATTTTTAAACCAAAAAATCAAATTCTAAATATTCACAAGCTAATTACTTCTAAAAATCAAATTTATAAACTACTGCACTTTAAATTTAAATATAGAAATAAACAAATATAAACACACGCTATCAGAATACGGTACCGGAAACGCACTTACCCCGTGTATACTTCGGTGCCTGGCACAAGCTTCAAGTGCTACAACACTAGTTACACTAAAAACTCGGTTTAAGTACGCGTGTTCTTAAAATATGGAATATTTATATTTAAATCATTTCAAAATTTACGATTTTTAAGCTATTTGTTTTATTCAAAAGGCCCTAGATTTTGGTTTTGTTATTTTATTACACGCCTACTACAAAATTTTCCCAAATTTATTTGATGATTTTACGTGGTTTTTACATGATTTACGCGGTTTTTTTCTGTAAATTTATTTAAAACGCCTTTTAAATTATTTTGAAACTATTTTGAGGTGTTAGTTTATTAGTTTTGTGGTTTGCTAACCCGAAATTTAAGTTAGTTTATTTTTAAACGCGGGTTTTAGTTAAAATTTAAGTTAAAACGCGATTTAATTATTATTTATTCCATTTAGATTTTGTTTTTTTAGTTTTATTTACTGCCCTATGTATTAAAATTAATGCCACACAATAATAAAATTAAATACAATAAATAACAAAGCTTCAAATAATAAAATATTATAAAAAACCCTATATAAAAACTTACTTGTTTGCTGCTGAAGCGGGAGCTCCGTATAACACGTCCGCTCACTTCAAGCGCTAACTAGAAAGTGCCACCACGACAGCGACCACGGCAGCCACCACCACAGGACTACGACAGCGATCACGACTGCGATCACAACCATGGCCACTACTGCAAGCAGGACAGCGACTACAATGACCGCGGCAATGACCGCGATAATGACTGCGACAATCGCCGCGACAATGTCCGTGACTATGACAATGACAGTAACCATGACAACGACCACGATGATAACTACGAATGGCAGTGACATGCAGTGAGTGGCTTATGCGATTTCGAATTCAATATACAAAATTTTATTTTTCCTTGAAGAATTTTAATTTTTGCTCGCTATTTGATGAGCGTTTCGCACCACATCTATTCTTGGCTGCCGTCAAAGCCATAGCTTCCTTGTCATTTGCCTGGATAGGTTTATGTATAAGAGGTGATGTTCACAAATGTTATGTTGTTGGTAGTTTTAATTTAATAATTCTAGTTCTGTAAATGAACAAGTGGAAACTCTATCTTCATTACATTATAGAAAAAAATAAACCACTTATTGTATCAGTAGTGTATCTCACAGAAAGGAAAATAAATCAACAAATCGAATTTTGGAAACTGCTTGTGAGGATAATGATCTCAGCAAAATAGTGCATTTCGAACATTGACACCAAATGGGCAATAATATCGCTACAGCATATAGGAAAGCTGCAATTATGTGAATGATGTCACTGTGGACTTTATTGAGAGGGCTTCTGGAAATGTCTGAAAATATTTGTGTTGTTTTACAAAATCATGGAACGAAAATAAGGCAGGATCATCAGGACTTTGGTTCTGCAAACACACATATAAGGATTATACCAAGTATGCTTACAATCCTGTCGTTTAATGCTATTTTGTGAATTTCAATGTGAATTTGTTTCTAAGGTGGTTCAAGAGAATAGTACATGTTGTTGTCATGTTACATATACTGTAGGTAGTGTTCGTTCAAATAAATACTATTATACTTTGCATTATTTTACAGTTAGATCTATCATATGAAATAGTGGCCTGGGGTCACTCCCCATGTGCAAAGCATTTATTTTTATTGCATAGAAAAGTTGTACAAATAATATCCAATTTGGGAATAAGGAAAATTGTAAAGAGAATTTTTCAAAACTTAAGATAATTTACTATGTCCTCATTATATGTATATTGAATTGTTTGATTTATGTACACAAAAGCTTTGATAATTATACAAATAATCGGGATTACAAAATAATACATAA